>CM060704.1:78977055-79440041 GCA_030686995.1 Artemisia argyi | reverse complement strand
TCTAACCAGTCTCTGATACCACTTGTAGGATCAGTACTAGATAGATCTTTGAGCCAGTTAGAATACGTAGAGTACTTATGTAATCACAAGTAAACTACAAGAGAGACTCTAACAATAAACTAGTATTTATGCGGAATATAAACAAAAGAGTTGAAGAATAATAACTAAATAACAATGATCCTCTATGGATCTATATTACTAGCTATTAAAATTGTTCTCCAAGGTTTTTATTCTTTATAGCCGTGAGTTTCTTTTATACTACAAGAAACCCTAATCGGCATTAACTACAAAACGTGTAGAGGAGATATAAATTATCACTTCCTAATATAACTCATGCATATCTCTTTCTCTAACAAACTTCTAAACATATACGGGTTTGACTATTGCTACAACCCGTAGAAACAAAATAGTCAGCAGGAACCATTTTGTTCTAATAGCAGAAACAATAAAAATACTATGCCAGCATGAACTATATACATGCCAGCAAGAACCATAAATACTCTAGTCGCAGCAATATACTTATTACAATTTAATAATTCCTAACACTTGCAAATTGGAGATGAGGAATTATACAAATTTTATAAGCAACGGCTCAAAACTTTGGAAGAATTTATAACCTGACGGCGTCACTTGTATTTGAAGACCAAGATTCAGAGTAAAACTTACACATGACGACCTAGAACTTTTAAAGGCTGACGACGTCAAGACCTTCATGAAGGCATCAGAAGATACTAGTGACATTGTTACAACGATGACTTTGCAACAAACGAAACCCTAATGACGGCGGGCTGACGGCGGCACAACCCATAACATGGCGCCGTCACAGATGTAAACTACATATATTTTAGTATGTTTTCCTTTATTCATATAACACTTTGGAGATGTGAAACTCTAGATGAAATTCTGCTACTTTGTAAGGCTTTTTACAGCCACTTTATCCATGTTTTGTTGAAGATAAGTAATTCAACTTTAATCATTTAATATGTCTATTAGTGTTTGCTTAGATTGAATGAAACATAGTTATTGATTATTGATTGGCGTCTCTTATTTAATTGAGTACCTTACGTTAGATTAAGAAAACACTCTTATATGTACTAGCCTGTCCATCTTATAAAACGCAACCCTAGAGTGCGCTAGTAGTTTTTCTTGCTGTATTTATTGCGTGAATTGCGGCTTGTAGATCTTAGGAGACTTAATAGACTTTAAGCTTTCTTAGGGGAGACTTGTACATTCATAGAGTTAAGGCATATGGTACCTGATGACACCAAATAACAACATATAATTAGCATCATTTATCCTATGTATATTGCCTGTTTATATTATTTTATATGATAATTGATACTTAATCACCTAATTTCGTAAATCTCAGTTATAAACAAGCAATTGGTAAAAGTTAGCTATTTTGAACGTAATTAAAGCAAAATGGATCAAGATGGAAAAGTCTACTGAACTGAAAGAAGATATGTCGTATCATTCTAGACGGATATGCTGTATAACAAGACTTAGACGAATATGAAGACCATTGCCAGACTTTGAAGCATGCGTCGTATGGATTCTTCTCATACGCCGTATATGAAACTTTGGTCAACGAGAAGATCTGACTTGCTTTGCCCAAGATACGCCGCATGACATAAACAGCATGCGACGCATCTACCTTGAAGAGTTCACCAAATTTCCAAGATAAGAAGACTAGATGCGCTGTATAAAGCTCAGTAATGCGCTGTATCATATGGCGGTGTATGAATATTTCAGAATATAATAATCTTAGGCCCCACGCTAGATTACCGAGATACGGCGTATCACATAAATTGATATGAAGTATCGACTCTGTTCCTAGAATGTATAAATACGCCATTCACAACTGAATTTTAGAGACACAATACCTAGAAGAGGCGACGTTTGACCACACAAAGACACAACCAGAAGGATGAAATCAGAGTAATAAGAAGGTCCTGCTAGTGCTATAATTACATAGGAAGATTCGATTAATTACATTAGTACTCTTCAATCATTTGGTTAGCGTGCTCTTTCTTTCATTAGATTCATACTCCATATTCTTTCACTCATTAAAGATTATATGATGTTTTATTGGTCTACAATGCTTATGCGTATGTTTTGACTACTTTATTAGTTTATCGTGCCATGTCTGCTATTTGGCTCACGATATTACTTCATTAACATCGTTCGCATGATTAATGTAAGCCCTTAAGGATTAATTAATAAATAAACTAAGTAATCATTAAGGAGGACTTTATGCAGATTTCTGATTAGTCGTGACAGGACTTTTCCAAAGAGAAGACTAAAAACCCAAAATCTAGATGTTTGGACTTGATCTAGACATTGGCATGAGATACACATACACTTAAGCAACCATAGAGAAAGGACATAATTAGTACTCATCATAAATAACTAAAAAATTATCGAGCACATCTTCCTTACTATCGGCTTGACCTCTTATTTGTTATCTGTTTTCTATCTGTGTTCGAATAATTGCATAAGCCAACTGAAAATTTAAAGCATTCAACTCATAATTCTCTTCAATTGCCTTTTCTAAAAATTTAATATCTTTCATAAATGTTTGAAAGTATCGTAGTTCTAAACAAGGTTTAGGGGGTTTTGGCAAAGAGTCGCTTTTGCTAGATGAGGGTAAAGGTCCATTTATTTGTGCAATTTTATGAACGAAACCTTCCAAAGAAGATGACTCGTGTAGTTCAGAAATAGAACATGAGTGTTTATGAAGTTTATAAGAAGCATTTTGATATGTGTAATCATATGGTATGATTCCAATTTGATGCAGTTTTAATCGACTCTCATCTTCTTGTGCCCATTGTTCCTCACAATCATATACAACAAGATGCATGCTAGGGTAAAATAGACATTGAACACTATACAATTTTGGCTTTTCCTTGAGAGTTGTGTGTAGAAAACGTGGGTGGTTGTAATTAATAGCAAAACGTTGTGATTCATCCGGACTCGGTTGTAAAGTTGTCATTTGAACTTGTGTAATTGTGTGGCTAATCATATATACAACAGTTCCAAAATCTTTTAACCTTTTTTTCTAAGCGAATGATTTCACTAATTTGATCATCAATGCGTTTCTTAGATTTCTGTTTGAACTCTGAAAAATTTGACTGAGTCTTTGAAAACTCTTGTTTAGATTTTGAAAGTTCATTTTGAAGATTTTCAGTATGTGTTTGAAACTCATATTTTTCATGTTCAATTTTTGAAACCAATTCAGTGTTTAAGGTAACAAGTTTTTGCATTTGATGTAAGATGTTTTGTTCGTTAACATATGATTTTTTAAAGGCCACTTCAAAACTTTCTTCTCTTTTAGCTTTTGTTTCAAAATCATTTAAACATTTTTGACAACTCTCAAGCTCAACATTTAATGAGGTAATCTCAGCTTTAAGGGTTTGGTTTATCTCATTACATTTGGCAGTTTAAGCTTGCTTAGGTTAAAGTAATGAAATAAGGAATTCTGAATCTGGACCAGGCAAAGCTTCACTATGTTCAACATACTCATTACTGTCATCGTCACTTTGATCATAAAATGTAACAACTAGGTTAATTTGATTATCATCATTAAGAGTTGATAATGAAGTAGTTTGAACAGATTGTTGCTCGTCATGTGCAGATACAGACACAATATCATTGATAAGGCATATTTCTGAGTCAGGTGCCTGAGAAAGACCATTTGTATCATATAAGGGTCCATTCTCTGTTTCACTGATGTGATGTTCCTGCATATTAGCCATCAAGACAACTGCATTTGCTTCTAAATCCTCATATTCATCATCAAAGAGAGTGTCTACCATTAACTTCTATTGAACTTCATTGAGCTGACCCCCTGCTTCATCTTTGTATGCCATAAGCATGACTTGTTTTTAGTAATCACCTCCTCTGGTTCGTGGTTCAGGACAAGCATTGGCTAGATGTCCTTGCTTCTTGCAACTATAACAACAAAGAGTAGTGCCTAAATCCTTTGAATTACGTGTATCCACAAATTCAACTTTCCTCTGAACATTTCCTACATTAGTCATATTTCTCGAACTCCCTGACATCGCTTGACCATTCCCTGAATTTCCAGTATAACCACTCGTTATCATCCTACAACCACTAGTTCTGTTCTCGACAACAACTCTGCTACCTTGTACAACTGCTTGATTCCTAGGAACGGATGAGGTGCGAAGACGATTGTTTAATCAAGTAGAGAGTTTGGAGAAAGCCCTTTCTAACAATGACATTCCTTGATTTAAAGCATCAAAAGCATCATCTGGTTCATCCTCTGTTTGGGCATAGTACATGGCATCTGAGCTGAGATTTGAAACAACAGAATGAGTGGGAGTCAGTGGAGCATAAGCAAAGTGGCATTGTTGTTGATCAAAAGCATGATTCGATTTTGGGTAAGCAGTGGGATATGCATGTGCCATGAGTGCTATTAGATCAGTAATTGGTGGTGGAGGAAATCCTTGTGTTCTACAAGCAGCTCTTTCTTTAATAACCTCATACTGATGATGTTTTAGGTAGTCATAAAGCAATCCATACTTCACACTATGAAGATCCTTGACTTAGCGAACAAAAGTAACATACTTGTGCCAATCGGGGCCTACGGAGTTTAGAAACTTTCTATTGATTGCAATAGCAAGTAAATGAATCATGTTTCTTTCCAAATCATTAACAACGTTTATGAAGCGATGATAATATGATTCAAGTGATTCCCCAGGTTTAATGATAAACACATCAAAGTTATGATACATCTTAGACTTCATGTCAACATTGTTTAGTTCAGTGCCTTCCATCAAAAGATGTACATGTTCCCACATAGCTTTAGCCTTTGTCTGTGAATCAAAACTTTTTTAGATTGGATTTAGGATTCCAAGAAGGATTTGTTGCATGGAAATTTCATCGGATTCAAGGTGAAGTAGTTGATCTGGAGTTAACCGGCTGATTGGAACAATTGTTACAGTCTCTGGTCTTGGTGGAACGGCTGTGGGGTCACCTGGAACAGTTTTAGTTGGCATTTGAAAGGGTCCTTCTAGTATCACCTTCTTAAGATACTTACCATGAGGTTTCTTTAGTTCCATGTACCTTAGAAATCTACTTGCCCACTGTACATAGTTTCCTAGTGTAAGCATTGGAGGATGAGTATCTGAACCAGCTTCATGAATTGATTGTTGATTTGAGACAGCTTCATACATCTGAGCAAACCAATGGGATTGTTGTGAAGAGTATTGTGATGGAAATGGTTGCTGAGGAGGTTGTTGTGGTAAGGGAGGCGGGAATGATTGTCCTTCTTGAAGAGCTAATAAGGAAATGAGGATAATAAGGATACGGTGGTTGAGACATGATCGATTGATTGTTGTTAAAGAATGTTATGGATCTTTAAAGTTAATTTAGGTTGTTGTCATTGTTGTTTAGGTATAGGTAGATTAGATGTTGATGTGTGTCGAGGGTGCAATTTTAAATTTATAAACACGATCTACCAATGATTCAAACGAAACACATACGAGCAAGTATACTCGTTCATGTGTAGCAAGAGATGATATGGTAAGCCGAGGTTGTTCACAAGGATTTGTTTAGTTTTTGGAACGTGAGTTTGATTATAACACAAGATAGCAATTATTCTAAACAACAAGTAAATAATGATGATGATGTAAATTCAATAGATTAAAACTACACATGACTAGAATAGTTTGAACAATACAAATAGCATGATTATGACAATGGTTCTCATGGTTGATGATCAATAAATTAGATGGTGTTCTAATTTGATTAGCTGGTGTACTAATTCTCTTGTTTCCAACACTTTCAATCCTCGTCAAGATTTTAAGATGACAAAAAAAAAAAAAATATTAAGTTTGATCAAACAAGACTAACACAATTCAATTATTTGATTCACGATAATTTCATAAGTAATTGACAACTACACTTTTTAGATTTCTTAGTTAACCAAGTTACATATGAAATGGTCAATGCATAAGGTAAAACCTTTATAGACAAAGGGTTACAATCGATTAGTTAACAATGTCTCTTTAGACCTATTACACCATTAATAATAAACCAATCATCATACTACAAACATCATCTAGGCAAGCGCATAAGGTACTTAGCCGCTCATGGAAAACAAAGAAATAAGCACAAAAAATTTATCACTTGAAAACATGATTAAAGAGTCTTACAAATGTTGTAATGATGATTACAAGAGTTAGGAACAATTATGAGATGATCAACAATGATCCCTTTAATGATTTCAATGATGAATGATGATTGTAAGCTAAATTCTTCCTACATTTTCTTACTTGTAGCCTTCTTGAGAGAGTAAATTGATTAAGAGATTAGTAGTAGTGTGTCTTCTCTCTTGGCCAAGCTTCCAATTAATAGAATAGCTACTCCTTGGTCACCAAGCAAGTTTCTTGGGCACAAAGTGTCATAAAATTTTGGACTTGAAGTAAATGAAGTGAAATGACAACCCATATGAAGAGTTAGATCATTAAAAGTAGTCATTAAGGAAGCCAGAAGTTGCAACACAAGGTTGAGGGTCTCAACCCGAGGTTCAAAGTTCCAGCCCAAGGTTTGGAAGAAGATTGACATGGCAGTTTTGAACCTTGGGTTGAACTTAAGCCTTAGTTGTATTTCCTTGAACCTTTGGTTGTAGAAGTAAGCCATAATTCATGGTGGACTTTCATGTACCTTGTCTCTTATTTCATGAATACTTGATCTTTCTATAGACTCGGGAATCTTTATAACTTGATTCTTTATCTTTGACGATCTTCCTGAAGTCTTTATTATGGGTAGAATCTTCCGTTGTGCATAAGCTCTTGATTTAACGACTTTTCACCATCTTTCTTGCTAATTCCTTGGACTTGGTTGTACCTGAACCTTAACATATATTTTGTACCTTTTAAGCTTAAAATGTTCACAAACACAACCAAATACAATGCACAAACATACAAATAACGCGAGTAAAATATGTACGAAATGAGCGTTGTCAGATGTTTTGGTGAAAGTCTAAGTAGAAGATTCTGGTAAATTTCCTTACTCGAAGAAGCTTGCTCGAAGAAAACCTTACTCAGAGAAATCCTTACTCGAAGAGTAGATCCTTGCTCGAAGAATAATAACTGATGAAGTATATAAATTCTTACTCGAAGGATAAAAACCTTAAAGTCCTGATTTCCACAATCGGAAAGTATTTCAGAACTTAGAATTGCTTCCTTACTCGAAGAATCCTCTAACTTGAAGAAATATGTTACTCGAAGAAATTTCCTTACTAGAAGGATGAGAACTCCAGATGTATATATCCCCTTAGTAGAAGGATTATAAAGATAAGTTCTGATTTCCTAACTCAGAAAAATATACACAGAACTTTAGAATACCCTAACTCGAAGACCCTTGCTCGAAGAACCTTCCTAACTCAAAGAACAGCAAACGTTACTCGGAGAAATTTATGTTAAGTCGAAGACCTTCAAATCCTAACTGGAAGAAATTCAATTCTAACTTGAAGTTTACCGTAACTTAACTTCTAAAATCTCTAAAATTAACCACGAACCGAGTTTTTATTCCAAGTTTTCTACCAAATCTAACTTAATAGTACCTAAACTATCATAAAGTAACAAACTTTAAAGTTTTAAACATGAATTTATTTTTTTTTAAATCCTAACTCGAAGAGTTTCTAAAACTTTAAAATCAAATCGAAAATTTATAATGCCCAACCTAAGCAATCCTTAGCGATTGATACCAATTGTTAGGTCGCCATTCTATCAACAAACAATCATAATCTTATAGAGAGAAAGTAAGAGAGAGAGAGAGAGAGAGAGAGAGAGAGAGAGAGAGAGAGAGAGAGAGAGAGAGAGAGAGAGAGAGAGAGAGAGAGTGGAAGATCCTTATGAAATGAATAATGAAATTGAATAAAAAAAAGAACCAACATCCGCTTCCTTTAAGGGAGGGGCATTTATAGTGTTTACAAGATAAGGGTGTTGCCCTAGGTTCTAGAAGAACCTTTCAACACGGCCCATGGGCTTACTACATGGACCAGATATTAATTACAAAAAATTGTAAGCCATATAATCTAACGACCTATTACAAATAGTAATGACCAACACTTTGACTTATAAAGTGTTCCAAACATAGCTTTTCTACTATAGATGTCTAAGGTATTGCAGAAGAGATTGAAGAAATGGTTGAGCATAGAGATAAAGTATCAATAGTTAGTGATGAACAACCAGTGACACTTCATAAAGATGATTCTAATGATGCTGAATCTGAAGATGACGCGGACCAGTACCTCATAACTCCTCATAGTAACTCATCAGGTACTGGACAGTCCAACTCATACACCATTAGCTTCCTAGGACAACATCCTCACAAGATGCTACCCATCTTGCATAAGAGCCAATAGTCCCCACCTTGGCTGATGTACTTAAGCCAATAGGAACGACTGGCATAACTCCTGTAGTGGATTTAGGTCTATCGGGATCGGGTGGAAATCCTGAGCAATCAGGTACAGCTTGTGCGAACCCCAATATTAATATTGTATGTGATTTGCTAATCACTGAGTCAGAGGTTCATACTCCCGTACTAGCTTTACAAATGAACCTTTCAGGTTTGGCACAGGTACTAATGGAATTTTCCGTTGCTGCTGCCATAATCGTATCTCTTTAGCAACCTCAACCTTCAACACTACCAACTACATAACACTCACCTCAATCACCACCTCCTCCCTCATACTTCACAAATGCTCAAATTGTACAAATCCTCCATGGTATGAATGAAACTTCCATTACTCATAACCAATTCGACAAATTGCAAGAAGGAGTCGGAACGGTCTTAGCTGCTGCAGTCCATGATCATTTGAGCGGAATAATACAAAGTAAAGTGTTAATGTAGAAACGAAACAACTTGTATGCTTACATGATCACAAGTCCATTACTTCAAGCTGAGGATCTAGAATTGTTTGAGGTATTAAAGAAGAGGGTCGAACGTAGAAGAGTGACACCCACAACCTGCAGAGACGAAATAGTTCATAGAGATCACTACGATGACCCCGATAGTGGTAACCCTGAGGGGGAGAATGCGAATAGGCACACAAATATCAGAGAATCATTGTCTGCCGGTAACAACACAAACCCTAAACAACAAACATCATCCTTTACTCAACAATAAAATGAAGATGAAGAACTCAAAAGCATATTTCATGAAGAAGAAGTTTTGGGTAGAGACGAGGACTCCTTGGACGAAGAATTTAACTGGTATGCAATGGAAGAAGGCAAGATTCAACCTGATTCATCTGAGAAATTCAAGAAAGATTACCATGAAATGAGAAAGTGGGACAATCGTGTAACAGTTGAAGACTTTCACAAAACGGAACAGACGGTGAATGTAATGATGAGAGACTGGTGTGAAAGTAGCGTTGAGTACGAATACCATACCCAAGAATTAGATAAATACGTGAACTCAACAGTACATTGGGAAGATACCAAAGAAAAGCTACTTGATCCATACGAGCCACGAAACAGAGATTGAATCTCTACAGTTGTTCCAGAGATCCATCAAAACCAGCTCCAAAGTTTCTTAACTATGATCTTGTATATCTGAAATGTGGTAACACCGATGAGAAGTCTTATGTGCTATCTATCTTCACACTAACTCCCATAGAATTCACTAGAGATGACATTGAAGAAATAATCACCGACAAATGGGTTAAGAAAGTTGTTAAGTGAAAGAGATTCAATGAAGAAGCTAGGTTGTCCATATCACACTGGTATGATAACCGAAGAAAGCTAGCATACAAAGTAAAGCAAAGACTCGTCAATGCTGACGGCGAACACTTAAACTCTAACTACAAGATCAAGGAAGTATTGAATGTTGAAAGTACCTTCATATTAGGTTACTCATACATGACAAAGATTGTCATGGTAGGAGATGACAGAAGTGTACACGAGTTTGCCGAATTAGACTTTAAGTATCTCAATATAAATGATATTTAAGATTTTTCCTTACTTTATATGCATAAGAAACTGGAACACTTCAACACATGTCTTCTTGACTCGCTATTGGTGTTTATCCGAACAAGTGTTATTCTGGGGAGAGTATAAGACTTTCAGTTGGGTATCGAAAGTTACCAATGACATGTTAACCTCACTGCTCCTACAATCACATTCGAGGGAATTGAAAATCGTGACTTTTATACCGTTATATCAGATCCAATGGTCAGATATGTCAAGAATAGCAAAGGAGAAAAATGAGTCCTCACGATTGATCAAATTCCAAAGTACTGTGACTCAAATTTGAAAAGGTGCATGACAAGATCTATAGGAAAATCAAAGACAATGAGACTGGATATCATGTGAACAGACTTCATTCTAATGAGTTGGATAATTTTCGGATGTTTGAAAGTCATATCATGAGGCATCTCAAGTTTCTTGATCAAATGAGGAGGTGGGAGACATACGTGGGTGATAGACCAAGACTAAAAGCTTTTGAGCCAAGACCTAAATAATCAACCCTTAGAGCACAGGGAGCAATAATGCCCCAACATATTTTCATCCTACATGGCAACAAAACAACGCCGTTATAGGGCGTTGCCCTCTCCAAGCTTTCGAGCGTTGGCCAGGTGTTGTAATGTACGTTGTTGTGGTAACTTGCGTTGAAACGCAAGTGTGATTAAAAAAATTAAATCATCCCCTCGCATTAATGTCAACGGCTAGTTTTATGTGGTTGATGATGGTGACTTCATATGGTTTGTGTGGTGGCTGCATATGGTGATGATGGTGATTAAACAGCTTTGATTCATAAGGTTTGAGAGTGTGGTGATAATGGTGGCTACGTAAAAATATGAATAGGGGTAGAAAATTTTTGTCTTTTATGGTTGGATTTGGAAAGGGTTAAACAGCCTTTGCTGTTGGGCTTCAAATGGGCCTAAATGAAAATTAGTAAAGCTTTTAGGCTGACCTAAATTTGTTAGAATTAATGTAGTTGTTTTGTGTGAATTATGGTTGGATTTGGACTAATTAATTTTATTAATAAAGTATTAGATTATTTAATAAATGTAATTGTTGAGGGTTGAATTTGTAAATTGTAATTTAAAAAAAAAAACTGAGCCCTAAAAAGTGGTGTTATTTGGTGTTATGATTACGGGATGTTTTTTGGTGTTATGTTATTTGGTGTTGAAATGATGTGGCGCTAACGTGATGGGGAAAATGGTGTTAATTTGAGTTATTGCTCCCTACGCTCTTAGGGGGAGATTGTTAGGAATTGTTCTAGAAGTGTTATTATTCTAGGTCTTGTTATTGTAATAATTAGAAACAATATTACTTTTTATTTAGTTTGTAATAAGGGAAGCAAGGTAGGCAACTCAGTACACTTAATCTATGTAAAGGGATTAGGCCCAACAGGCCCAATCCGTACCTCGCTTCAGCAGCATACCTCGCTGCTCCAGTAGTATAAATACCCCCTCACTCTATGGTGAGGAGTGTAGTTGGATAGGTTTTGTAATTATACTTTTCACTAAGAAATAATATTATGTCTCATAACCTTTCTTTCAACCTCGCTCCATCTCATCTCTTATCAAAACTTCTAACTTATTGACATTGTGTGATGAAAATGATTGAAGGGAAACCTACATCTTACACATTAATCTCTTTGCTTATTATGTCGATGCATGCCTAAGTACGCTAACGTGCTTAAATGACTATTCCCTGTGTGTTATGCACTGGAAACTTTCTAGTACACTTGTATTTGATAAAAATTTCTTTTGAACATTTACACGGTCTCTAGTGTCAAAATCTGAAAGTTAAAATAGTCGCAAAATTGTCTTAAATCTCCCAAAGTTTTCATACTCACGTTTCCTTGGTCATCATCTCGTTTCTTCCAAGTGATTCACTCTTTTATCAAGGGATGGTTACCTATAAACCTAATACATCTCGGAGTAAGTTTGACAACTTAATGCATCAACATTGGGAAATGCTCTTTTCTTGCTTTAATGAACGGTGCAGGCAATTGTTCACAACTTTTATGACCAACACGTACTTAATTTGACTTTATCACTAAAGTTTGCTTTATCCCGCTCAAACATATTAGTGAAAATTCCCACCTAATCTTTAGACTAAAGACTCTAGTCTTTAGTTCTTGATCTTCATAGTGGAGGAGGAAATTTGGGAATCAGAGAGCTATTGTCATCACTCACTGATTCATCATCTTCTTTTTTGGCTCAGGTATCATTCACTGAGTTCCGGTTCACTGAATGGATCTTTAGACTTGAGCATCTTGAAGAATACTCACTGAGTGACTATTCACTCAGTGACTTGATTGTGTTCACGGGTTTGAAACACTTCAGATTTTCTATTCATATCCTAGATTTAGGAGTGTTTGGGTAAACAATTGACCCAAAAATCTCCCCCTAGTTAGATATAAGAATAGCCTAAGTGTTTTGATCAATGTAAGTGAGCAAAGGCTTCTTCTTACACTGAAGATTCTATAATGCGTCTTAAGGAACACCGTTTTAACAAAAGAGACATGGGTTATCATTTTACTGATTACAAGAGTTTCCCATCATAGTCACTAGAAGGCTTAATTTTGAGTTCTTTAGTCCAAGTGATATCCTAACTTTTCCAGCTTCAGCTTCTTTGACTTTAGTTTGTCTTGGTCAGTATGTTCTGCAATCTTTTTCCCCAGATCTGGACCGAACTTCACATTTTCAAGGGTATTGATTTCAGTAGCCATCATTAGATAACCCACCATAGCTTCGATCCCAGCATGATCAATATCACTCCATCTTTGGAAAACTTCATTCCTATACTCATCAGTGAAGAATATACCATATTCAGGAACTTAAATCACCATTTTGTTGACAAAAGAAACACCTTTAAGAAGACTCATATTGCAATCTAGACCTGGAATTTTGACTTCAGGTTCTGCTTCAATGTTTTTCCTCTTCCTTCTTGAGGATTGAGCCTGAGACTGTTGAGCAGTTGGAGCCGGTGGAGGAGACTGAATTCGAAGTTCATCTGCCATCTTCCTTAATTTTTCATACCTGTGGATTAGGAATTTCATCAGATCCTTAACAATGACATTCTTCTTCTTTTCAATAATTGGACCCAATTCATCCAGCTCAGTGATCCCAAAGTCTTTGAAGGTGAAAGGATTGTGAACTTCAAAGAGCCTTTTGTCAACTCCTTTATACAAATTGAGAACTGCAGGTTTGGTGTTTGCTTGTATTTTACATATGTGATTGGTTCAAGCCTTAGGGTCTGAGTCATGTACCACTTGTAATGTTCGACTTTCTGCCTCCTTTTTTCAGCCATTTTTTGTTGATTCAGCTTGAGGTTTTCTAGTGCTTCTATCTGAGCCCTTTTGTATGTTTCCCCAGCTTTATCAGTCGTGAATTTCTTAGGATCTATACCCAGTAATGTGCATCTTTCTTAACAATTTTGGTGACTTCCAAATTTGTTAGGGCCAGTCTTTTTTCTTCTTCATCAACCTTCTTTACTCGATCTTCCATTTCCATGTGAGCATCCAGTTCTTCTTTAGTCAGAGAGTGTAGTATTCCATCTATCATGTAGGGAATCCTTTTCGGCTCATCAGGGTCATGACGAACCTTTTTGGATGCTGGTACCAATTTTGGCTATTCCGGCCCAGTGTCAGTAAGAACACTTTTGCCTTTGTTGTCTTGAGTTGATGAAGATGATTGTTCATTGTGTGGAGCTTCACTTGAGGGTGATTTATAAGATTGCAAGGGTACGGGAGCTTTGATTGTTGGAGAAGTTGTTTAAATTACTGTGGTAGTTGTTGTGATGACATGCCCCCTTAGATTATGGAGGGAGAGATGTCTTGTTGTGAGCATTTAGCTTGTTAATACAAATAATGTCAAAAACATTATTTGCATTATTCGGTCTCAACATGTTTTGATAATCATAAAATATGAAAACACGATACGTAAACTTATGGTTAATAATTTTTTGGACGAGAAAACTCTTTAACTTAACGTATCTACTACAACGTCACTTCAGGTATGAACAAACTCAATACTAACACTAGTAGAGTGATCAAAATATTTATTTTAACAAAACTTTACATTTTTATGTATGAGAAAACATTTTCACAAAAGTATTTTTTTGTTTTTTTTTTTTTAAAAAAAATGTTTGATTAAGAAAATAAGTTTAAAATTCAAATTTGCAACATCATATTTCCTGCTCAAAACCGACAAGAATTTTTCACCAGATAAACTTTCACCACGCCAGGACAAAAAGAGGAGTGTCTATCGGTACGGTCCTTTAAATGGCTAACGGTCCCTTAGTGATAAAGGACCGTCACATGTTTAAGGGACTGTCACCTTCTGTCCTGGCGCCTATAAATACAGAACTGTTCCCTTTCAGAAAATAGAGCCTTTTTGCACAAAAACCTTCTGTTTCTTTCTTTCTTTTTCTTTGATCACTATAACATGTCGGGTTGTGTTTATAAGTGATTCTCGTATCCTCTACATCAAAGTGCAAGAGAAGAACACTTGAAGTCATCAAGAATTGAGTTGTCATTGAGTCAACACACAAATGTAACATTTGTTACGATTCTATTCTTCTTCAACTCTCTCATTCGTAAATATTGTAATATTGTGAATCCGACTTGTGTGTGAGTTGTGACTAGATGTGTTAGGGTGAACTTGGACATTGGTGAAAGTCCAAGAAGTGTTGTATCTAGATTAGACTTTGTAATAGTTGTGTGTTGTGGTGTGAAGGCTAGAACTTAGTGGAGTTCTAGTGTGAAGATTAAGACTTAGTGAAGTCCATATATGAAGACTTGAATCGGGTGAAGGTTTAAGTGAACGGGAGTGCTCGTTCGTATGAAGACTTGGATTGTGTGTCGATCCAAGAAGGACAAGAGTGCTTGTTCGTGTATCCACGTGGGCTTTGGTGTAGATTGGTTCTAGCTAGGATTAGAACTCGACATTCCGCTTAGTGTCGTTAAACTTGATGTAAGCTTATGTACGGATTGCTCCGCCTGATGAAGTATGTTGACATAGTGATTGAAAACTCTCGAGTGTGGTACTCGGGGAGTGGAGTAGGATGAAGAGTGAGCTTCGTGTCGAACCACTATAAATCTCGGCGTCTCTTTTGGTTGTGCTCTTTCCTTTACTATTTCCTTTACACTATTTATGTTTAGTATATAGTTAACTTGATATCAAATAACTAGCAAATCTAGTAACTTTGCAATAAAAACATAAAAGGACCTAACAAAGTGAAAACTGATTTTAATAAGCAATATTCAACCCACCCTTCTAGTTTCTATAATTGGTATCAGAGCTACGTCACTCAAGATATTTAAAGTATATTGTAAATTAAAGCTTGAATTGATCTATTTATTCTGAAAGAAATATAGAAGGGCTTTCTTTAAAAGAACCACCATTTTTCGAAAATGACAATTTCATTGAATGGAAAAATAGATTTGAAAGTTATGTGAAATCAATAGATCATGATCTTTTGCATGTCATTTTAATTGGTGATTTTCAACCAATGGAAACGAGTTTTGAAAATCAAAACAAATTTTCCAAAAAAAAGTTTTGTAAAGATTTAGAGGCAAAAATAATGATTTATAAAACCTTGCCAAGAGTCGAATATGAAAGAATATTCTATTGTCAAACGGAAAATGACATATGGAAAAATCTTTTAAACTTTCATCAAAGGGATTGTCAAGTCAAAGATGATGATATCAGTCTTGAACTACTCTTCACTTGTGAAGACGAGTCATTAGAAAGACCACCTTTAGATACATGTGCTACTAGTTCAATTGATTTTGATGTAGGAAATGACATCGACAAAAACCCTAAAAGTAACCTTGGAAGTAAACTCATAAATGAGTCTTGGAGTGATGCGGATGAAGATGACAATGTGCACATTGAATGTGAAATATATCACAAGATGGAAACTTCAAGTGAGGTACTTTCCAAAATTGAACATCTTTGTTTTGATCCATCTATTCTAGATTTTCCAAACTTAGAAAATGAACTAAATGATCTATGCAACATAAGTAGAAAATCTTTTTTGCAAAATAAATCTCTTTGGTCATACGATAGTAATCTTGAAAAGGAAATTATTCTAGAAGATAAAATGTCTAGACTTGATAGTAGCATAGAAATTGATCTAGAATGTGTAACGTGTCAAGACTACAAAGATGACATAAATAAGGCTAATGAAATGGCTAATATACTATCGAGATTTGAATTGAGCTCTAAGTCTCTTAGAAACTTACTAAGTAGTCAAAAGAAACTTGGAGATAGAACCGGCTTAGGTTATGACTCAGATGAATCATCAACAAGGAAGTCTAAGCATTTATAAAACTGCTTAAACAAGACTAGTTGTTATCGTCTTGAAAATCAAGTGTCTTTGGAACCATGATCATCACTAATAAATATCAAAGAAATTAGTCACTAGTGAAATTGCTTAGAAATAGGGATACTATGTAAAGGGACATTATTATCTTTTGTCGACATCAACACCATGTGCATATGAGTGCAATGGATGTCTTTGACTAACCATCTTGGACCCATGAGAAATTGGGTACCAAGTTGTCTTACAAGCTATGTTTTTAGGTGTACAAGGGAAGTCACTCGTGGATACGAATCTTTATCCACTCTTTTGTTACTCATAAGAAGAATCATCAAAAACGGAATCTTGTATCTCAAACAATACATTTCACGGTAACGTATCATTAAGGATAGCTAGCGACCATGGTACGCTTTCTTACAACCTTGACAATCTTGCTTGCTATATGCCTAATTGATATGTGCTTATGTGATCATATGAATGCTTGCTATATACTTATGTGCTATGTGCAAATTAAGTGTTGATAATTCTTGGTATTAGACACTTTGTCTAAACACTTGTCCTTAATAGGATTCAAGCAATTATTTGAAAAATAATGGTCTTACCACAACCATTATTAATATCGCCCTTTATGTCTACAATCACTATGGACGATGCATATTTTTAACATTCTAAACTTCTCTTCTTTTCTCTACTTCTCGCCTTTGAACTCCTCGCGGCATCCACATGATTGACTTCTCGTCTACCCGATGTAAGTCTCGTATTTGAATCTCGCCTCGCTCTCATATTCTCTAATTCTTCTGTCTCGACTCTATTTCCACTCCTAATTCAGCGTGTCGCCAATATCGAGTCTTTTATATTTTTTCTATCTCAATTCTGCCCAATACCCATTCCTCATCCTACTCGTGCGTATCATGTCTATTACGTGTCTAAAATTCCTAATTTAATGGTTTTAGGTGTCCTTAAGAAAAATACCTTTGTTAAAACTTAAAAATTCTAAGTGTTTCAAAAACTAGCAATAATCGCCTTCTCTCTAAACCCTTAATGGCGACGGTCCTTTATCACTTGGAGGTCCCATATTGATAAAGGACTGTCACCTATTTTGCTGCAGTAACCCGTTTTCCATCTTTTGCACTCTGTCAAACAAAACCAAATATCCCTTAGCAGCATCAGTGGCGAAATAACAAACCAACACCCTAAATAATCAATCACACCAATCGAACTAATTTCAAAGGTCTTCAATTCAAGATCATCAATCACTGTTGCATACTAACCATCAATTATAAGTCAATTTCATCCAATTCCTTCTTATTTTAAATTAGGGTTCATATGAACATATTATTAAAATTGGGAATTTTCGATTTTTCATGAAATTAACAACTATTAACACTAAATCCTAATAATGTATCATCAACAATACTTGTATTAACATATGAATTCGTCTAATTAGTGTATTTTGAAAAAAGGGTCAAAAATAAAATTATCCCCAATCCGAGTGTGTAGTTACTAATAATGTTTAGGAATGTAACAAAAACATAATCATGCATTGTTAATACATGTCAAAAATGTTTTCATAACCATGCAACGAAATTAATCGGCATTTTCATAATTAATATGAATTTGGTAACTAAAATAGAGTGTTTATTTCAAATGCATAAAATTGGTAAAGAAAATTATATACTATAAAAACCTTGCTAAAACATGAATCCTTCTAAAACCAAACGTTTTCATAGACATGTTTCAACATGAGTCTAATTTTTGATAAAATGAGTATGTCAAGCATAGACCAAATTGAAAACAAAAATTAAACCGGGGAAATACACATCACGTTGATCTCATAATTGTTTTTGTTTTTAGGTGCAACCATGCCACACATATTCGACTTTGATCTTCACCTTACCCATGCATATATCCCAAAAATCTCTTTAGAACCCTATACACCACCCGAATTTGTTCAAAGCTTCAGAGATATTGAGTCTCGTTACATCCATGAAGGTCGAACTATCGATCCTATATATGTGACTCAGGAACGTATCGATAAAGCTTTCCAAACAATAGGATTTGAGTGTCTTCTCACTATTAATGAGTTTATTTGCCCTCGTTTCATACTGAAGTTCTTTAGTGAAGTCAAAATCAAACGTATTCAAGATAACTCTATACATCTCACATTTAGGATACGTTACTTCGGGTTTGCACTATCACTCGAGGAATTTACTCAAATTCTTGGTCTTCCATGTCATGGGCAATGTGCCTATTTGGAAGAACTTAATCTTAACTCCCTTCTCGAAAATCGAGAACAATAAGGTCTATATCGGACTTATATTCCTTCTCAAACTGAGTTAATCAACTCGCTCTATAACTCACTAGACGTTCTCTATCCAAATAGAATTCGCCTATGTGAGCTCCGTTATTTTCTTCAACCCATGGTAGTTATTTTGCTAGAAAACGCATTGGGTCTAGTAAAAGATCATGAGTATATACCTGCAAGTGTTGCTCACATGCTTTATTGCATTCTCACTAGACATCCATACAATCTCGCTTATCTCTTCGCTATGCGAATCATGCATCTCAAGGACTATAATAATAAATCTGTGCCTTATGGGATGTTCCTAACCCGTCTCTTCAATTACTTTATGAGAACTTATCCATACCTCTAAAATAATCACTACCTCCTGAGTAACCGAGTCTTAGAGCCCATAACTAGACCACATATAACATCCTTCATTACACCTGTGAGAACACGCATCAATGGTATGACAAGTGCGAGACACATCGAAGGAGAGTAATTGAAGCTAAAAAGGGAAGGCACCTAGAAGTCACTTAATGAATAGTGAAGATTGTTAGTGATTGTCTCTTGTTCTAATGACATTTGTTTCTTATGACTTGATTGTATTAATGATTAAATGCATGTTACTTGACTTGGTTATATTATGGATTAGTTGATGTTCTTCTTTTGGACTAATATGAATTTATAACATGTTGAATGCCTCTCTATTGCATGATTATCTATGTGATATTTGCATGATCTTTATATGATCTATTATGATGAGTTACAGGTATAGGTTTGGAGAAATGAAAAACTAGGTAAAACTCTGAAAACCTACTGACGGCGGTCCCTTATCACCTTGGCGGTCCCTTATCAATAAAGGACCGTCTGGCAATTAACGGACCGTCAGGCATGGGTCACGGATTTCTGCACTGTTTCTCATTTCAAGCAAACCTAAAACCTATTTGCATGCTTATCACCACCTTTGCCATGTTTAGTTAAACAAATATATGTGCTAAATGCTTCCTAATGCATGCTTAGCCTAAATCATAATCATTTTGATTATTAAATTAAACCGCTCTTCTTCATCATCTTTATCTTCACCTTTCTCTTCTTTCTCACCTTCTACAATGAGCTCTCCTTCAACCTCATTGTCTCTCTCAAACAAAAGGCCTAAAATCACTCTCACACCACCAAAATCACCCTTCATTGACCTTACCTTTGATAACACCACTCAATCTCAACCTTCATCTCCTATAATGCCTAGTACACCTCTCAAAACACCCTCTATCAGTGGCACTTCATCATCCTCATCAAGACCCAACTCATCTCCATTAACATCATTTATAAAAATTCATCTCTCTAACTCACTCATTCTAGCTCGGGGTGCTCACACCCCATTTATAAGTGATTCTTCACCATCATTTACCACCTCAAGCTCCCCAAGTCCACCAAATACCACAACATCTCTACTCTCAACATCCATTGGAGATCTATCAGCCTATCTTGGAAACATGTCTCCTCCTCCAAGAAGCACACATCCACCACCACCAAACACTTCTCTATCTCTCTCACCAAATGGGCCTTTGGACTACACTCCATCTTCTCCACCGCCATCTTCAATTATAGGACATCATCTTCAATACAACTTTGTAAACAACCACACCATCGGTTGTGCATGTTGTTATCATAACTTCTATCTCATGTCATCCCTAAGAGATGATCTCCACTACATGTTTGGTTACATTGAATTTCTTCTTTCTTGACCAAATGTTCAACAAACTCCTCTTGCTTCCATGCCACCTTCGGATCCACCATCTTCTCTACCTTCTTATCCTCCACCTTCAAACTAAACATCTCTACATGTCTAGTTAAATAATCGAGAAGACTATAAACATGTTCTAGGAAGTTAAGATTTTCTAGAAATAACTTGTAGTTATATGTGTTGAATGCAATCTATGTTGATTGGAGATTTATGCTCTAATCTTGTATGTTTTGGATGTTTTCTTATGAATGGATGAATTATGATGCTTTTATGTTGTGTTGTTTCTAATTGTTGTCTTTAAAATGCCATGTAAATCTAACTTAAAAATGGGAAAACACTTAACACACAACACACCTCTAAAATGTCAAGCCTACTGACGGCGGTCCCTTAGTAATAAAGGACCGTCCAATTGTTTACGGGACCGTCCCCAGTAGTGCTTAAAACCTGATTCTTGCATGCTTTGTAACTTCTGGTTTCACATCCTTTCTTTTCAATATATCATATCTATCTCATTGGGGATGGCAAAAAAACCCGAACCCGACGGGGAAATCCGAAACCCAAATTAATTGGGGCGGGGCGGGTCATGCTAATTGGGTTACGGTGTGGGTTTGGGGCTTTAACAAGGATTTTAATCGGGTTTGGGGCGGGGAGCGGGGAATCCTCGCCCCGCCCCGCCACGCCCCACCCGAATAATATATACATATATACAAATATATCTATACCTATATAGTATTTTCTTAGTATTTATGTAATAAAAATATATTACTCTAATATTGTTATTATTTTATCTTTGTAAAATTGCAAAATTGTGATTATAATTAAGTTTTAATTTTTGGCGATATAATTTATCATTAATGATGTAAAATACTATTACTGAAAACTTAATAAGGCTTGTTTGTAATTGATTATTAATATGTTCTTAATTCTTCAAGTTATCGCTAACGGTCTAAAATAAATAATAAATGTGAAATGGTGCGACATTGGTCGAGAATTGCACCCAAAGAGGATAGCCCAATAAGATCCCCGATTAATACAGGGCGGGTTTGGGGGATCATCGCGCCCCAATGGGGCGCCCTGATTAGAATTCGATGGGGATCGGGGCGGGTTTAGGGAGAACATTTGTAATCGGGTTTAGGGATGGGGATGGCCGCCCCGCCCCAAACCCGCCCCGTTGCCATCCCTATATCTCATTTCTCTTCTCAATCCTCTATATTCTTCTATATATGTGTATGTGCTTTGTCTTATAACTTGTTTTTGTAGCACAACACCATAGCTCGGTTCTCCGGTGCCCTCATCAAAGGGGAGCACTAAACAAGGGGGAACTTCTATATACCGTCGACTTCTTTCTCTCTGCACCTCGATGAAGCCTTTTTTATTCTACAAAAAGGGGGAGAAGCGAACGAAAACTCATCTAAAAATTTATAAACACATAAATTTACCCAACATGAGTTTATATTTTGTAATCATCAAAAAGAGGAAGATTGTTAATACAAATAATGTCAAAAACGTTATTTGCATTATTCGGTCTCTACATTTTTTTATAATCACAAAATATGAAAACACGATACGTAAACTTACGGTTAATAAGTTTTTGGACGGGAAAACTCGTTTACTTAACGTATCTAATACAACGTCACTTCAGGTACGAACAAACTCAATACCGACACTAGTAGAGTGATCAAAATGTTTATTTTCACAAAACCTTACATTTTTATGTATGACAAAACATTTTCACAAAAATATTTTTTTGTGTTTTTTAAGAAATGTTTTATTAAGAAAATAAGTTTAAAATTCAAATTTGCAACAGTCATATTTCCCGCAAAACCGACAGGAATTTTTCACCCGATAAACTTTCACCACGTCAGGACAAAAAGAGGAGCATCTGTCGGGGCGGTCCCTTAAATGGCTGACGGTCCTAGTAATAAAGGGCCGTCACATGTTTAATGGACCGTCACCTTCTCTCCTGGCGCCTATAAATACAAAACTGTTCCCTTTCAGAAAATAGAGCCTCTTTGCACAAAAACCTTTTGTTTCTTTCTTTGTTCTTCTTTGATCACTATAACATGTCGGGTTATGTTTATAAGTGATTCTCGCATCCTCTACATCAAAGTGCAAGATAAGAACACTCGAAGTCATCAAGAATTGAGTTGTTATTGAGTCTACACACAAACGTAATATGTGTTACGATTCTATTCTTCCTCGACTCTCTCATTTGTAAATACTGTAGTATTGTGAATCCGAATTATATGTGAGTCGTTGATGAGGCAAAAAATGAACCGTTTTTAGGGGGTCATTTAAGTCGGAATTAGAATTTATTTGATAAAATATTGCCCTAAATCATTCCTTTTGTGATTTTAGGTACTTTGGGAGTGAATTCTGGAAAACGAAGCATTTTAGACGTTTTTGGAGCATAAAAGTGAAGAAAACGGCAAAGTCTTAATTTTCCTTGCTGGGAACAGTACCTGACGGCGTCAAGAGCAATTTTGGTGATGACCCAGAGAAAACGTGATGGCGTCAGCACAAGGGCGTCAAGAGTAAAAGTGGTGACGGCCCAGAGCAGAATTACACATGACGGCATCAGCTTTGGATCTAGGCAGTCCGAGAACTTTATTGGCGGCGAGATGACGACGTCAGAATTTTTCTCTTGACGCCGTCACCTCCTAAAATCTATATATACTTTTTTAATTTTCATTCACCCCTTGAAACCCTTCATGTTCAATTGAGATAAGTATTCTTCCAATTCATTCAATATGTCTATGTGTTGTTTGAATATATCTTACACTTGTCTTGATTTTAACATGCTAGGCTAGATCTATTGTGTGTTTGCTTAGATGTAATGAAACCTAGATGTGGATTATAGGTTGATTTCTTGTTTATAGTTGTAATGGATGAATGATTTCAATGTTAGGCTTAAGAAAACTGGCAGATCTCCATTGTGTAACTTGCTTGAACGTCTTAAGTGTAACACCCCCAATTCATGGATGCAGCGGAATTCAAACTGGGTGTTACTCGATGGCACAATAGTCACAATAATAGAAAACGAACTCCAATTGAGTCGTTTTAAAAGATGTATCATTCAAAATATATAAATATCAGAGATTACAAAAATGAGGTCCCAAATGGTTCCATGTTTACAATGTGTAATAATTGAGTTTTTGAATGATAATAAAATTTATAGCCCTCTTGAGTATCCGTGCCATCCTTGATCGTCATGAACCTGAAATACATGCTTGAGAGGTCAACACAAAGGTTGAGTGATATTCATAGAGTTTGTTTAATGTTTGAACACAATATGTTGGTAGTATGAGTTATAGGCTCATACCAATGTTTGGAAAGCAAAATAGGTAGGCTATGTTGTTATACGCCCATAAAATGTATTATACACTAAGCTTATGACACCAAAACGTTAACGTGTACCAATATCGATCGGCAGATTTATCCCGGTAGGTACTTTGCTAACATACCTAAATCTCAAATATTAGTGCATTTGTTTGAACTTAGTCAATACAAATGGGATTCGTCAATCCCAATAGGCCTATTCACAATATTTGCACTCACTATTGCTAGTGATTAAATGGTTCATAATAAGGGATCTCGGTTTAGCAAGGTTGGTACTTAGTGATAATAAAACAATCAGGCAAGCATACAATTTAAAAAACATTGTGCTCGGTTAAAATAGCATATATTCCCCCCAAGGGTTTGTAAAACAATTAAGTAATGGAAAATGGGGCTATGAACTCACCTTGAGTTGGATGATGTATAATGAGAATGATGGATATGCCGTAAGAACTTCTACGAGCAACCTAGAATAATTGTTGTAACTTAGGTTTGGAATAATGTCCAAGGAAACATAAACATGCCAATATATATATCTTGCATTTAGTCCATGATGTGGTATGATGTATAGTGTAAGTCTTTGAAAGTAATGATTCATGAAACATGTATGTCTTGTATATCATTTACTACCGTTCGGGCCGACATAATTCAGAAGTCATGTTAGTAAGCGTTCGAGGAGCCAGGACACTTTAACTCGTAAATCCACAACTCAACTCGACGGCTTACATAATGAACTCCTCACATGAGGCTCCCTACTATTGTAGTAGTTGATGAAATATATAGATATAAGTTTTGATCCGAAAAGTTACATGTCCGATATTTGAATAAACTTAGGAAAGTTTATTAGTACATGAAGATTGTTATTAGGGGTAGTTTCATAAGTCTTGTATGACCATTTTCTCTTGTAATATCTCATGGTTCCTTTAAATGAAGTAGATCCAAATTGTATGTTCAAGTTATCGCCAACTTCTCTAGTTCATGTATTTGCCTTGGTAAGCTTGTATGGTCATTTCGTCATGGCCTAGCCATGACCTTTGGTCATTGTTCCATGGTCTTGAGACTCAACCTTGGCTCTAGCCATGGTTTTGGTCTTGATTCTAGGTCATAAGACCCCTTTGGTCTTCATAAACCATAACTTATATGTAATGACTTTGGTATAAAAATGGGCTGTTAAGATTTTGAAGAATTTATCACTCAAAAAGCGTTTTCAGGGCTCGAGCTTCTTTGTTCCTAAACGAAAACGTCGTTCCGGACAACTTTCATGTTTTAACTTTTTGATGAATCGGACCAGAAGTGGGACTTTCAAAACCCAAATTTGATCAGAATGCTATTTAGGCAGTTTTGCCGGAAATCTTTGGTAACTTCAAATGGGCGTAACTTTTGACTCGTATACTCGTTTTGGGTGGTTCAAATTGCTATGGTTTCCTTGTTAAGTCCTCTACTGTAATATGTAATGATCCAACATCATATTTTTACCATTTTAATCAGGTCTTACCAAGAAAGTCACTAGTTTACTTGTTTTAGTAACTTGTTGTAACAATCAATAACAATAACTTGTTTTGCTCACTTTTATACATCATGGACATTAATACAAGACATAATATAGCACAAATAATATGTAAATAACATGAACATGATTATTTAACAAGAATCAAGTTAGGGTTTGGCTCACAACTTTTGGCTTTCAAAGATGAAAGGAAGTTAACATGTAAGGATAGGACTTTGATAGACTTGCTTCAACCCTTTTTCACTTCATGCAATCTTTCTACCCTTGGTATTCTTGAAAGATGGATGATGAAGGTTTAGGTGACTTGAGTGGATTCAAACTCAAGAGAAATCACCAAGTATATGAGGTTATGGAAGTGTTTTGATTATCTAAAAGAAACTAGGGTTTCAACCTTGAAGAATCACTTGAACCTTGCAAGAAATTGGAAGGAAATGAGCAAAGGATGGAATGGTTATGGGGTTTGGGGATGCACGGCACAAAGGGGGAATGGGGGGGCTTATATAGGGTCTTAAGGAGGTTACTTCCTTTGACTTGTCAACACTTGTTCACCAAGTTCTACACATGTTCTCATCTAAGGCCTCCTAGCATGAGATTGAGCCACATAGTGTGAATCCCCCCTCCTAGAGGCGGTTCATGAGGCTTGGAGAGCAAGGGTGGACTTTGCTTGGTATTATCCTAAGTATTAGGATGAAACTTGACTCCGGGAATTGCCAACCGTAAATGATTAAGCCTCAAAACGTAAAACCGGGTGTCGTAAAATTATGGAATTTGAAAGTATTGTTAAACATGTCATAATACTCCATAATAAAATATAAAATGAGTGGTAGGTTCTATCGGGTGCTAAAACCCTGCTAAAAACTGGAAACACGGGTCTAAAACGCGTAATACGTAAAACGTACGAATATTGCGTAAAATTGAGAAAAGTAAAATGTTACTTTTCTAATGTGATAAAAATGATTTAAAATGACTTATAATGTCTAGACTGGGCTCAGTCTAGTGTCGGTTGGTATTAAATGTCTTTTAGACATCAAACCGTAAGCCTAAAAATCACGAAATGACTTATAACATCAAGGGATGATTTTTGGTCAATGGAGGAGGGAAAGAATATGTTGACTTTTTCTAAGAAGTTGAAAACTCAAATAGTCTTAGAAACGCGTTTTGTGGTCTAACGGTTAATCGCCCAAACGGTTAAGCGTGCTCATGTGAGATTAGTACAGGCTTGGGTGACCTGCCGGGAAGTCTTTGGTCATATTTTTCTCAGTCACGATTAATTCTCAAATAAATCATGAGTGTGTCAAACATTTTTCTGATGCGGGGTCACTTAACGCGGTCGAGTTTCGTTGTACGTAGAATTTCTGAATGACGTTTTACCCTAAAACGTGTAATTCCGTGTAATTCCTTAATAACTTTCACGAAAATGATCTGACGAATGTCAAACATTTAATTTGCCATGGAAATGATTTATCACTTGAGAATATCAAATAAAAATCAACTTTCAGGAAAATTTTCGGAAAAATGAATAGTAAAAATGAATAGTGAAATTTTCCGGGAATAGTAATTATCCTGAAAATGCGAATTGTTACAGTCTCTACCCCTTACGGGGAACTTCGTCCCGAAGTTCTTTGTGTGTCATATGTTGGAGTGGTGTCGATAAAGATGTGTGGTTACTTATGAGGACCAAAGTCTGGAATTACTAGTGATGTAGTTTGATTTGTCTCAGAATATGGTGTGTTAATAGAGATTGATAACATGGTTGAATGTCAGTGGAGATCCATATAATAGTCGAATATCAAAGAAAATTGATATAGCAGTCGATTATTAATAGAAATTGATATAGTAGTTGTACAGAAATTGATATAGTTAAATATCAAAATGGAAATTGATATAGTTGTCAAGTATCAATAGCAATTGATATAACAGTTGAACAACAATAGCAATTTACATAGGAATCCAATAAATGGAAATTGATACAGTAGTGGAATATCAATGGAAATTAGGATAGTAGTCGCAATCATAGTCTAGTAGGTAATCGGTTGTTGTACCTAGTGTTTATGTCATGGTTTGAAGCGATGTCGGTGAAAAGATAGGATTTCTTGTGGCGAATATAATGTAGGTATCATGCCATACCCGAGCAATGTAATGTAGGTATCAAGCCATACCCGAGCAATGTAATGTAGGTTGACTTCATACTTATGTTATTTCGGATATAAATAAGCCCACTTGTTTATAATTCTTTATTTACATAGAGAGGCATCCCAAACAATGTAACTAAAGGAATATAAACTTATGGTTCGATGATTTATAATTTCTTTATTTAAATGAAAAGGCATCCCAATCCATTCAAATAAGGACATTATAAATCATCCTACTCAAGAATTCCCGACACAACATTCATACTTAGCCGGTGAGTTACAAGGTAGTGTATTACGAGATGATACTGGTGTTCCAAAAGTACAAGATGAATATTCAAACTTGTAAAGCTGATGAGGGTACTTGTGGTGTAACTAAGGATGATTTGAGCTTTAAAAGTGCATCAAAATCTGTTAATGAGCTTGTGGTTCCAACGGTTGTGAAGATAATGTTATGATATGTTGATGAACAAAAGTGTGTAGTGTATGCTTAACATTAATACTCTTAGGTATAGATGTTGAGTTTGCTTTAAAAATCTTAAGAGATTTTAAAAGTTTATGTTGGAATGATATCCTTAGGACCTAAACAGGATAGTACTTCTACAGGATGAAGAGAATAATTGATAACTATCCCAAGATAGTAGTTCGGATTATCTCATAAATGAAAAATTTCAAGAATGAAATTTGGTAACACAAATAAGGTGTTAAGATTTCGCTGAGTGGTAAGACATTATCGTGTCTCTAGATTGTTTTAATGTATTCTGGTGGTTTATCATGTTCATGTAGGAAATCAATCTAAACATAACCCTAGTACAACTATTCTCAGTATTTGAAAATTCTAAGTCGAATATAGTTAGTCAGACTATATTCCACTGTCCCTAGGTTAAATATAGGTGACTAGTCTATATTTAGCCAAGGTTCGATAAAATTTTCAAATACCTAAACTAGGTATACTTTTGATATGTCTGTTGCTTTCGGGAAACTGTCCACTAAACAAAGGCGATGTCAAACCCTTAAGTTGCAAGTCCCGTCCATACAAGACTTGTAACGTATGTTTTCATATTCCATTGCATAGAAGGTAGTAAGGGTAGATACGTATGGAAAGGAAGTTTTAAGTAGTTCTAAAATAGAACATACTTGGCCAGGATGACGAACTTTTAATAATGAAGGTTTCATAAGAAAACTTTGATGAATGTAGAGAAAGTTCAGTTTTTGTCGATGATGGATTAGTTTGTCCTTTAGAAATCTCATATTTCTTGTTTTGAAATCGATAGATTGTGACGGGTTTTTGATATCATAAGAAATGATATTGATGATGTGATGGAATAATTCTAGAGACCATTTGCACAAAACACAATGTCTCGGAAGTAGGTTAGACCATTGTGCAATTCACAATGTCTGGGAAGTAGGTTAGGTCATTGTGTGACTCAAAACATTTGAGAAATGATTAAGACCATTGTATCATACAATGTCTTGGAAAATGAATGAGACCATTGTATCTCACAATGTCTTGGAAAATGAATGAGGCCATTGTATCTCACAATGTCTTGGAAAATGAATAAGACCATTGTATCTCACAATGTCTTGGAAAATGAATGAGACCATTGTATCTCACAATGTCTTGGAAAATGAATAAGACCATTGTATCTCACAATGTCTTGGAAAATGAATAAGACCATTGTATCTCACAATGTCTTGGAAAATGAATAAGACCATTGTATCTCACAATGTCTTGGAAAATGAATAAGACCATTGTATCTCACAATGTCTTGGAAAATGAATGAGACCATTGTATCTCACAATGTCTTGGAAAATGAATAAGACCATTGTATCTCACAATGTCTTGGAAAATGAATAAGACCATTGTATCTCACAATGTCTTGGAAAATGAATATACTAATATGTTCATGTAGCATAAAATGCCTAGTGTGTATATATCAATATACTTATATGTGTTCATGTAGCATAAAATGCCTAGTGTGTATATATCAATATACTTATATGTGTTCATGTAGCATAAAATGCTTACGGGGAAATGCTCAATTATGTTTATATATCAATATGCAATTATGTTTGTGTAGCATAAAAATGTCTTCGGGGAAATGCTCAAAATGGGTATATATGAATATACTAATATGTTTGTGTAGCATAACATGCTTACTAAGTTCATAATCGTCTGGAGGATGGAAGACACGGAGAGTGGAAGGCTATAAAAATGTTTTTGCTTGTGATTTGTAGTTATAGTTTAGGTCTCAATTAGACCCGTTTCTCTATAACCATGGCTCTGGTACCAATCTGTAACACCCCCAATTCATGGATGCAGCGGAATTCAAACTGGGTGTTACTCGATGGCACAATAGTCACAATAATAGAAAACGAACTCCAATTGAGTCGTTTTAAAAGATGTATCATTCAAAATATATAAATATCAGAGATTACAAAAATGAGGTCCCAAATGGTTCCATGTTTACAATGTGTAATAATTGAGTTTTTGAATGATAATAAAATTTATAGCCCTCTTGAGTATCCGTGCCATCCTTGATCGTCATGAACCTGAAATACATGCTTGAGAGGTCAACACAAAGGTTGAGTGATATTCATAGAGTTTGTTTAATGTTTGAACACAATATGTTGGTAGTGTGAGTTATAGGCTCATACCAATGTTTGGAAAGCAAAATAGGTAGGCTATGTTGTTATACGCCCATAAAATGTATTATACACTAAGCTTATGACACCAAAACGTTAACGTGTACCAATATCGATCGGCAGATTTATCCCGGTAGGTACTTTGCTAACATACCTAAATCTCAAATATTAGTGCATTTGTTTGAACTTAGTCAATACAAATGGGATTCGTCAATCCCAATAGGCCTATTCACAATATTTGCGCTCACTATTGCTAGTGATTAAATGGTTCATAATAAGGGATCTCGGTTTAGCAAGGTTGGTACTTAGTGATAATAAAACAATCAGGCAAGCATACAATTTAAAAAACATTGTGCTCGGTTAAAATAGCATATATTCCCCCCAAGGGTTTGTAAAACAATTAAGTAATGGAAAATGGGGCTATGAACTCACCTTGAGTTGGATGATGTATAATGAGAATGATGGATATGCCGTAAGAACTTCTACGAGCAACCTAGAATAATTGTTGTAACTTAGGTTTGGAATAATGTCCAAGGAAACATAAACATGCCAATATATATATCTTGCATTTAGTCCATGATGTGGTATGATGTATAGTGTAAGTCTTTGAAAGTAATGATTCATGAAACATGTATGTCTTGTATATCGTTTACTACCGTTCGGGCCGACATAATTCAGAAGTCATGTTAGTAAGCGTTCAAGGAGCCAGGACACTTTAACTCGTAAATCCACAACTCAACTCGACGGCTTACATAATGAACTCCTCACATGAGGCTCCCTACTATTGTAGTAGTTGATGAAATATATAGATATAAGTTTTGATCCGAAAAGTTACATGTCCGATATTTGAATAAACTTAGGAAAGTTTATTAGTACATGAAGATTGTTATTAGGGGTAGTTTCATAAGTCTTGTATGACCATTTTCTCTTGTAATATCTCATGGTTCCTTTAAATGAAGTAGATCCAAATTGTATGTTCAAGTTATCGCCAACTTCTCTAGTTCATGTATTTGCCTTGGTAAGCTTGTATGGTCATTTCGTCATGGCCTAGCCATGACCTTTGGTCATTGTTCCATGGTCTTGAGACTCAACCTTGGCTCTAGCCATGGTTTTGGTCTTGATTCTAGGTCATAAGACCCCTTTGGTCTTCATAAACCATAACTTATATGTAATGACTTTGGTATAAAAATGGGCTGTTAAGATTTTGAAGAATTTATCACTCAAAAAGCGTTTTCAGGGCTCGAGCTTCTTTGTTCCTGAACGAAAACGTCGTTCCGGACAACTTTCATGTTTTAACTTTTTGATGAATCGGACCAGAAGTGGGACTTTCAAAACCCAAATTTGATCAGAATGCTATTTAGGCAGTTTTGCCGGAAATCTTTGGTAACTTCAAATGGGCGTAACTTTTGACTCGTATACTCGTTTTGGGTGGTTCAAATTGCTATGGTTTCCTTGTTAAGTCCTCTACTGTAATATGTAATGATACAACATCATATTTTTACCATTTTAATCAGGTCTTACCAAGAAAGTCACTAGTTTACTTGTTTTAGTAACTTGTTGTAACAATCAATAACAATAACTTGTTTTGCTCACTTTTATACATCATGGACATTAATACAAGACATAATATAGCACAAATAATATGTAAATAACATGAACATGATTATTTAACAAGAATCAAGTTAGGGTTTGGCTCACAACTTTTGGCTTTCAAAGATGAAAGGAAGTTAACATGTAAGGATAGGACTTTGATAGACTTGCTTCAACCCTTTTTCACTTCATGCAATCTTTCTACCCTTGGTATTCTTGAAAGATGGATGATGAAGGTTTAGGTGACTTGAGTGGATTCAAACTCAAGAGAAATCACCAAGTATATGAGGTTATGGAAGTGTTTTGATTATCTAAAAGAAACTAGGGTTTCAACCTTGAAGAATCACTTGAACCTTGCAAGAAATTGGAAGGAAATGAGCAAAGGATGGAATGGTTATGGGGTTTGGGGATGCACGGCACAAAGGGGGAATGGGGGGGCTTATATAGGGTCTTAAGGAGGTTACTTCCTTTGACTTGTCAACACTTGTTCACCAAGTTCTACACATGTTCTCATCTAAGGCCTCCTAGCATGAGATTGAGCCACATAGTGTGAATCCCCCCTCCTAGAGGCGGTTCATGAGGCTTGGAGAGCAAGGGTGGACTTTGCTTGGTATTATCCTAAGTATTAGGATGAAACTTGACTCCGGGAATTGCCAACCGTAAATGATTAAGCCTCAAAACGTAAAACCGGGTGTCGTAAAATTATGGAATTTGAAAGTATTGTTAAACATGTCATAATACTCCATAATAAAATATAAAATGAGTGGTAGGTTCTATCGGGTGCTAAAACCCTGCTAAAAACTGGAAACACGGGTCTAAAATGCGTAATACGTAAAACGTACGAATATTGCGTAAAATTGAGAAAAGTAAAATGTTACTTTTCTAATGTGATAAAAATAATTTAAAATGACTTATAATGTCTAGACTGGGCTCAGTCTAGTGTCGGTTGGTATTAAATGTCTTTTAGACATCAAACCGTAAGCCTAAAAATCACGAAATGACTTATAACATCAAGGGATGATTTTTGGTCAATGGAGGAGGGAAAGAATATGTTGACTATTTCTAAGAAGTTGAAAACTCAAATAGTCTTAGAAACGCGTTTTGTGGTCTAACGGTTAATCGCCCAAACGGTTAAGCGTGCTCATGTGAGATTAGTACAGGCTTGGGTGACCTGCCGGGAAGTCTTTGGTCATATTTTTCTCAGTCACGATTAATTCTCAAATAAATCATGAGTGTGTCAAACATTTTTATGATGCGGGGTCACTTAACGCGGTCGAGTTTCGTTGTACGTAGAATTTCTGAATGACGTTTTACCCTAAAACGTGTAATTCCGTGTAATTCCTTAATAGCTTTCACGAAAAAGATCTGACGAATGTCAAACATTTAATTTGCCATGGAAATGATTTATCACTTGAGAATATCAAATAAAAATCAACTTTCGGGAAAATTTTCGGAAAAATGAATAGTAAAAGTGAATAGTGAAATTTTCCGGGAATAGTAATTATCCTGAAAATGCGAATTGTTACATTAAGAAACATGAACTGATGTGTACTAGGTTTTTATGGTTGTATTTAATGCATGAGCGAATTCTAGTGATCCCATGTTAGGAGCTTCTTAGCCAGCTCGACATAGGAGTGAAATAGGAGCTTATAGAATTGGGGAAGTAAGTACGCCACCCCATGATTGATATTAAGGAATACAATCCGTCATCCACGCAACTGTAACAAGTAATTAACCTGTAAAAGATATCTAGGGAGTAGTGAAATCTAAGTAAACACAATTCTCCCATATATTGTTCACACCACTAGTTTAATTTAGTCTATTTACATTTTAGTTATTTTATTTTAATTGCATTTTAGTTATTGGGTTAGTTGACTAGCAACTAATTCCGCCTATCCTTCCAATACCCGAGATTTTTACTTGCTTTTCATAAAATATAAAAAATACAAAAAGAATCATCCCTCACCTCTAGACCTAGTTTTTAGGCTTTCTAATCCTACCGACACTATTCCTGAGTTGAACGATCAATCCCCCGGTACTTGTCACTATACTATACTACAATGATCAGGTACACTGCCTGGTAGGGGTTGTAAGCTTCTCGAGATCCCTCGAGAGGTAAAGCCTGGTGCAATTCCCACGCATCAGTCGTGACTAGATGTGTTAGGCTGAACTTGGACATTGGTGAAAGTCCAAGAAGTGTTGTATCTAGATTAGACTTTGTAATAGTTGTGTGTTGTGCTGTGAAGGCTAGAACTTAGTGGAGTTCTAGTGTGAAGATTAAGGGTATGTTTGGCGAAAGTAACTGTTGCTGGAACTGGAGATGGTGCTGGAGATTATAAAAAGAGATTATTTTAATAAGCTACATGAAGTAACCTTTGGTTTTAAGAGATTATGGAAAATTACTATTTTTAGAATCTCTTATAAGTTATGTCTGCCAAACAAAGATTATTTTTTATGTAGCTTATTTTTTGAAAAAATAAGCATAATCTCTCCACAATCTTGTGTGCCAAACATAGCCTAAGACTTAGTGAAGTCCGTGTGTGAAGACTTGAATCGGGTGAAGGTTCAAGTGAACGGGAGTGCTCATTCGTGTGAAGACTTGGATTGTGTGTCGATCCAAGAGGGAAAAGAGTGCTTGTTCATGTAGCCACGTAGGCTTTGGTGTAGATTTGTTCTAGCTAGGATTAGAACTCGACATTCCACTTAGTGTTGTTAAACTTGGTGTAAGCTTGTGTACGGATTGCTCCACCTGAAAGAGTGTGTTGACATAGTGATTGAAAACTCTCGAGTGTGGTACTTGGGGAGTGGAGTAGTTCGAAGAGTGAGCTTCATGCCGAACCACTATAAATCTCGGCGTCTCTTTTGGTAGTGCTCTTTCCTTTACTATTTCCTTTACACCATTTATGTTTTTGTATATAGTTAACTTGATATCAAATAACTAGCAAATCTAGTAACTTTGCAATAAAAACATAAACGGACCTAACAAAGTGAAAACTGATTTTAATAAGCAATAATAAACGGTGAACCTATTCAACCCCCTTCTAGTTTCTACATAGCTGTTTGAAGAGCCTTTGAGTTGGTGTCAGATCTGCCATTGTTGAGGTGTTCTCCCCCTCAACAGTTGCGGGATCGAACATTGGAGCAGCTGTTGACGTCGGCTTGATGGGAGTCTAAAGGAATTCCTGCATCATGATTTTGATGTCAGAGGTGTCCTGTTTGATAACAGAAAGCTCAGAGCTGATGGTAGCCTGGGTATGTTCAATAGCAGTGAGGCGAGAGCCAAGATTCCAGGCTATAGAGTTGGAGGATTGGGCCAAGACTCCAGATTGTTGTTCTGACCACTGATGGTAGAGATGAGTCCCTGCAGATAAGTACTTAGACTTGGAATATCAAGGTTGTTTATCAGGGAGATAAGTTGAGGCAGGGTTGCAGACTTTTTGACATAAGACTCTGTGGCTACAAGTATCTTCTTATTGACAACAGGATCATCTTTGACAGTCTCCTTGATAGTATTTAGGTTGTTGGTAACATCAGTGAAGGAATGGAGAAACTTGATCAGATATTCGTTGAGATTGGTTAGGTTGTTGGTGAACATCTTCTCAGTTCCTTGTTGGTGATCAACCCGTTCAACAGAAAAGGCTTCAATTGTAGCCTTGAGATTAGCATAACTGGCAGCAGCTTCAGTTTGTTGTTCCCATTTTCGGTCAGTGATCTTCTTGAAGAGAGATTTTGCGACTTGTTGAAGATAGTGAACAAGTTGCCTTTCCATGAGAGGAAGAATGTTTTCGAATTCCCTGAGAGTAGATGAACTTGAGGATTTTTCTTGTTCATTATCTTGGTGAGGATTGACCTGAAGGGGTAATTGGATTTATGGTGAGGAGGGATTTTTCATGTTCATGGTCAGTGTCTAAGTCATCACCTGCTTCAAGCACTTCTTCCTCCCTTTTTTGGTTATGCTCGTCATCAGATAAGAGAGTAGCTCGAATAGCGGCCATTGATGCAAACTTTAAAGTGGAGGTAGTCAGTTTGTCTTCATGAGAAGACTTACCTTGGTTTTGGTCAGGTCCTACCTCTAATCCAACATATTTGGATGTATCTGCCTAGTCCTTAGGGCCAGTCCTTGAGGAATGCGCAGCTTCTTGGGGTTGGTGATTCCATATCAACGGGTGGTTTAAATCCCTCTGAGACTTTGTCCCCGGTTTGCCCTTCAGGCACTGGTGGGTGTTGCCTAGTGCGATCATTAGGAGCAGTAGAAGGCGCTTCCATACCAACGGGTTGTATGTTTCCCTCTGGATCTTGGGAAGTAGTAGGTGGGGCGAAGGACACTGACTGTGATGTATCAGTGCCCTTTGTTGCCGCCGAGGGTGGTAGTACTTGGCCTTTGCTAGGTGGCTTTTTGGACTGGTATTTCTTCCTTTTTAAAGCGTGCTTAAGGTGGGTTTGACTAGGTCTTATGCAACCTTTGTGCTAATGTCTTCGAATATAACACATCTGAGGGTTTTAGGCTTCGACTGGCGTATTCCCATAAGGGGTAACCATTACATACTAATGATTTTACTCTAGTTGAGACTTTCAGAGATTTATCCAAGTATTTCAGAGTGTAGTATCCGATTATGCTCGAAGGGGAGGCCTTCGAGATGTTGGGAGGGTACGTCATCAAGTTCTATAACATACTTTCTTTGGCTTATTGTGGTTATTGTAAATTTATTTCCTTGTTCTTTCGTATGGTTTCTTTTGCTCATGTTTAGACCTTTTCTCTAATAAATTTTTATACTTTCTAGAAAAAAATGCTATATTCAAAAAATTCTAAAACAAAATATTTACGAAAGGCTCCAAGATGGAAGCACCTACGGTCACGAGACACCGTACATTATAAATGGGAAAAAATAAATCGGCATCTCATAGAATTATTGTGTGTATAGCGGCTTAATATGATTTCAATATAGACAATGGGATCTAGCTCAAGATCGTAAATTTGATTTGATCTTGTTTGGAACATATGTCGAACTAAAAAAATACAAACGAAAAAACTTCTATACATAAAAGCAAGAGAAGTGATAGAGAGACCTAAAACTTATGCCTAATTATATGCCTAAATCTATGTTACAATCATTTATTGATTGTAGCAACCGAGTCCACTATTTCACAACCGACTAAGCTAATGACACATATGTTAGGCACAAAATTAGTAATGTTTTTTAGTCCTCCCAATCTTTTTCCTAAAAAAAATAGTCGCTCCACTTAATGTTCTATAAAGTGTGATTAACAAAACTAGCAAAGATAACAGGTGTTGTCGTGTTGGCTAAAGTTTATAGGAGCTTGAGATTTTGTTTTTAGAGCACAGGTACCTTGTGGTACCATGCGTTTTCTAGGACAACGTCACCTGACAGCACCAAGACCATATCGGTGGTTGCGTTTTTGGGTTGGGCGCCCACACGACTAGCCTAAATGATTCGGTATTATTATTATTATTATTATTATTATTATTATTATTATTATTATTATTATTATTATTCAAACATAATAATTTTACACAAAGTTAGATGGGAGTCTAGACACAAGTTGTGCTCCCACCCCCTTCTGAATACAAAAGTTAACTCTATGAAGAATAAAAGCACCACTCTTTGCATTATTCGAGTGGCTAATAAATATAGACTTAATACGTGCGAGTGTGTCCAAAGCCTCCGCATTGAATTCCCCGAACGTAGAAAATGCAAACGGTATGAACTTATATCCATTTTCCTCACATTTGGACACATATTTCTTCTTTTTCTTCTCCACGGCATTATGCAAAGCTACCCCAGGAGCCCATGAAGTCAACCCCCCCCCCCCCCCAACCAGCAAAAGGAGAGATTCCAGTCACGTCCAAACACACATATATACCTTGGAGCCAATTAAATAATAATAGATCTGCAGGTCGTAGCTCTTTCCCATCCTGCGATAGGAAACCCATAGGAGCCTCCTTACGCACCATAATCCCAACCTTGGAACATATATCAACAATAATATAACGTACCAGATTATGCCTGAACTTTACACCCACTTTCACTAGAACAATGAACTGCATGATCTCCCCATTAGTCCATACAATGCACATTGCAACTCGGGTATAGGCTACCTTCAGAGAACATAGGTATAGCAAGCCTATAACACAACACAGAACGAAATTGGCGATGGTTCATCCTTTGTCCCAAACCGTCTGTAGCACCCCAACCCGAAAAGGGCTAAAGTGTAACATTATGGGGTCAAATCAGAACATAAGCAAGCGGAAAACATTAATAATACAAGGTTCACAAAATAGTTCTTAAAGAAAAGATAAAGGACTAATTCTAAGCATTACAACTTCCAAATTAATTACAAGTTAAGAACAAAAAGGAAATCTCTAAGTCTATCTCTAATCCATGGGGAGCTATCAACAATGTAGTCCACTACGAGCTCCTAAGCACTCTTCACCCAACCCAGCTTCCTTCTAAAGACCTACTGCATGAAAAGAAATGCGGCTGAGCTTAAAAAGCCTAGTGAACAGATATAAACAAACGAAAACTAATAACAAAAGGAAAACGAAGGTGAATACGACATAGGTCCAAGCGAACCTGCTGAGATAGAAATCAAGAATATGGAAACATGGAATATGATCAAAGGAAATACGGATAATGGATATCAAACAATCAACAAAATAAAATGAGTCATAAGTGTAAGCAAAAGAAATAAAGCAGGCATAAGTTAATCACATTAGAGATGACAAGATAATAAGAATCATAGAGAAGTAGAACAAATAGGAATGCCCAACAATATATATATACTAAATGTACATAGGAGTCATGACCTCTATTGTACCAAATGTGAAAGGGGTGTATTGCACACACACCAAAACATTCACCAAATAATACTAAACAAAGTACCTAGGATGCATCCATGCGCTCCCTGCAAAACAGATATACATGCACAAAGCTCTAGGCTAAGCAAACATATACAATAATAAATATAGGCCTAAATAGCTATAGCATAATACGGAACGCTGTAGACAAAAACTCACCTCCACAGATAGTGTCAATACCACTGGTGCATCAGTGGCAAGGCCATGGACTCCCCATGACTGGCTAATAATTCTAACACATACAGGCAAAACACATAATGGGCATAGGAATAGGGAATGCTATAAGAAAAGAGACTATAGCATGAAAACGAATATCAACTCATATCAAATCACAAAGGTCAACAAATAGGAATCATACAAAAGGGAACATAGCAATGGCTTAACTGAAGGAATCATAATCAAAGTAATAATCAAAAGAGATAAGGATGGCCTTTACTAAAAAGGCAGAATATCTGTACCTCGAAAATAAATGCAGAAATGAAACAAAGAACGATGAGAGAAAGCAGATCACTCCTTCTTCACACGATCTACATAATAAAGGTTTACATATTACTTAACTACTCATTAAAGACTTAACTGATTTTAGGTTGTCAAAATTTGGGTTTACTTATGATAAGTGTTTCTAGATTAGGTTTAAGGTTTCCTCTTTACAAAATTAGAAGTTTTAGGTTAAGGATTGCCCAATTAGGGTTTTAAGTCTACTTTCCAAAACTAGACTTTCCATAAATAGAAGTTTCCAAAAATAGTAACTTTCTAATTTTAGTATTTATATCCAAATTAGGTAACTCTCCATTTTTAGCAGGTTTCCATATTTAGTAAGTTTCCATAAATAGCAAGTTTTCTTATAAGTAGTAAGTTTCCTTATTTAGAATGTTTACATAAATGGTAATTAGGGTTTTATTTGGCAATTATGATAGTTTAGGGTTTAAAGTGACAATATTCCAAGCTTAGGGTTTACAATGTAATTATTACATATTTTACATATCATACCATTGCCTTACATATTTTACAAATATAACCTTGTAGTTTCATTAATTACACATTAACCTTATCGTTTACTTAATTACAAAACACACCCTCTAGATTAACAAGTACAAAACACACCTCCAAGAACACACCCGACATAAGACTCATGAACAAGAGCACCAAACACCACAATGACACAACTAACACTTATGCAACACATGTATACTTATTTACTGGATTTATGACAAAATTAATCACAATATATGAATTTTTGAAACATATCAGAAGAGCAAACGAAAATTCAACAAAATTCCCACAGAAGCCCATTTGTCTTAAGAGTCTCCTTGAATTTTTCCAGAATTTATTACCAAGTGGAAACCCATTTCAAAAATCGTTTCCCAAAACATGCCCAGAAAGTTAACTGCAGAAACACCCCGAAAGTTTGCATTTAATAGACATACCCAGACCTCTTAGAAATATCCACAAAAATTCCAGAAAGTCCCCCATAACCCAAATATTAAACCTGAAAAAGGAGAGCTCCCAACTCTTTCTGGTTTGAAAACTAAAAATCAAAAACTACCACTGAATTTCAGACACGATTACTCAGCTTTGACACTTAATCACACAAAAATCAAAAACATGACCAATACAACTCCAATTCACTCCAAACCAATTGGAAAACTTAATTAGAACATTAAGGAAGGTTTACAAACAAAAACCCAGAATTTTACACTTAAGAAACTCACGAAATCAAGCACACATATCCAGCATACCAAGCTGTCTCGTTCAAAAATCCTTTTTAGACCACTATAACACATGTTTACGCACCCAAACGCATCCGAGACCTTCATTAATCATAAGACCTGTATTTAAGCATCATTTTAACATGTTCACAATATCCCACTAAGATCACCCCACAAGAATTTTATCAAAACCCTAATCCAAATTCATTATATCATGTGCTTAAAGTTATGATTTCATGTGAACTTGTAAATCGTAAAACATGTTTTATTATTAGCCGATTCATATGATGATAATAAGGAATATGAAACACGACATGAAGGTGAATAGAATGGAAGCAAAACAGATGATTTACCTTGGATGAATTCAACAAGAAAAGGGATCATTGAAACCGAATCAAAACAAGCCCTAATCATGGCTAATCAATACCAAACCGAAGCCAAATCAATTTCCATGCCTCCTAGCACCAAAGTCACGAATCAAGGACACCCTTAAGCACCTAGAGAACCTTTCTTAATCAATCAAACCGAATGGAGAAGCTCCACAAATTCTGGTCGTGACTTTTGTGTGTAGATTTTAGGGTTTGTATATTTTTTATTTTTTTGCTGCGTATTGTGTGAGAAGCAAAACACCGGTCCCTTGTTTTTTTTGTTTGTGGTTGGTGGATGGGCCAAGAGAGCCAAGGTAACATGGGCTTAATTTTATTTTGGGTCATTTGGTTGTTTAGTGTTGGTGAAATAGAAGAAAACGGCCCAAAATGGAATGCGTGTCGCGTTAAAATAGTTCTCGAATTTTATTTTAGGTTTCTAATTATTTTCGGATTCAAATATGTTCAAAATTTCTATGATGATGTTTTGTTATAATCTTATGGGTTTATGGTTAATTCGTTTAATTACATTCGCGTCTTTAGTCACTTGTATCCGTACTTAGAAAGTTTTAAATTATACGTAAAATTAGATATTCAAAATTTTGGGTTTTACACCGTCAATAGGGATAGTGAAAAAAAAAATCTTATGCATGAGGGGCACGAATACAACTGAGAATAGCCACCTGCCGTGGACTAAGTGAGTACTTAGCAATAAGGTCTTTCTCAATGACACCAAAGTAGCACTTTGCCAAGGTGTTCATCATAGGGGGGCAGAAGCGCAAGTGGTGTCAGAGAGCAAGTCAATGTTGCAAGTAGTGTTAAAAGTATCAAAAGCATGCTCAAAAGAAGAACCATGAGAGATAATACCATATTTAGTTAGTATCTTGGCCTGTAGATCGCTTGATTGCATATGGGAAGCGAGAAAAGCATACCGGATGATGTATACCGCTGAAATGATGCCAAGACCACCCAACTTGATTGGAAGAGTGGCTAGCCGCCATTGCCAATCACCGAACCCCGGCCCCGAAGCTGTAACAATCTTTTCTAAAGAGGAACGTAATGCCTGATCAAACTGAACTTGGGCCTCCATTATTATTATTATTATTATTATTATTATTATTATTATTATTATTATTATTATTATTATTATTATTATTTATTTATTTTTATTTATTTTTTTAAACATCACTTTATTAGAAACTCATATAATGCAAGATAGCATCAGATTTTGGTGTTATAGGAGAAAGGGTATTTTTGGTGTTGTGGTAAATTCGGGTGTAAAAAAAATGCTGATTTGGCAGCACTTTTCTCACGGCACTAGCGGGACGGCAACATAGGTACCCTATGCTCTTAACCATATGTGGTTAATCAATTATATTTGAAATTTTTAGATGTAAAATAACATAAATGGATACGCAACTTTAGATGCTATTAATTCAAGGTTAGAAAAATCATGAATCGGTAGTCGGGCATTCAACCCCTTGTAGCTTGTAATTTGTCTAGGCGGGATTAATCGTTGATTAATCAGATTGACATTTCTAGCAAGTTTGGGTATTCCCGACAAGATTTTCCTTAAAGAATATATTGTAATAGATATTTACAACGACTATAAGTGATTAAAACTAGTTTACGGCGAGTTTTGAGAATTTCCAACAATATTTGCAAGTTTCCTGTAAGTTTGACCGTTGTTGACAATTATTGACCGTCATTTACCATGGTTCGCCGATTTATTTGACCGATTTACACAAATCGAAATGATTGATGAACCAGTAGCGCTTAAACGGCGATTAATAGATCTTATTGGCTTTTTTGCATCATTGTATTAGAATTTAAAGGTATTGACGTAAATAGTAATTTCAAAAGGTTTATACTACTCAGAAGCTAATTCTTCGACCCAACTAAATAGTCATTTGGTTTATTTGGACATGCAGGTTCAAGATTTTTAACGCTTCTATTAAATAAAGCTCTTGTAAAAGAGAATTTTGTAAGTTTATCTGTTAGTGACTTAAACCATTGTATCTTGTAATAGTCATGTTTAAAACTTTGAACCTTATTCGAAGTGCAGCACACATTAGATATGATCATAAGTTCCGATCTCTTCTGGTCCCTGACATAATATACAACCGAACTTACAATGTTGGAAACTATTAAATAATAAAAACCGCACACACCCTATTTCAAGCAAAAGTATGTATTCAACATAAATACATCCACGTTTATTAATACGAGCGTGTATGGCGAAATTAGCTAGAGTTGTAGCTTATTATAAGTTGAAGTTTTGTATTTTCATAAAGGAGTTTAGCGAATTGGCTTAGCTAAAGCTTATTATTGTAAAAGTAAAATACATTAAACTAAATTAACACATTTCAAGATTTTTAGTATTGATTGATAGAGTAATATTTTGAAGGGTATTTAGGTAATTTAACTGAACTTGTGTGATAAACAAAACATATTGTATAACAATCACAAACTTTCATAAGAATAGGTGTAATGGTCACCCTCATTGGCCTACGTCACCGCCTCCATGTCAGCATCACATTACTATTCAATACATCATCAACACTAAACATGTATATTGGTCACCATCAAACCAAACACATAAAAATGAGTAGTGATTCACATGATTAATTGTCATGCCTAATTTTGTACTTAATGAGTATCTTTATACACTTGACAAGATCAATGATAAGTTTAATGTGAGATAAATCATGCAATTCATGTGTCCAACACTGATTAAATTTGGCATAATAGTAGTCATATAACTTAAACATGCAAATCATTTCCCGTTAAAAATAACTCACTTTGTACACACAACCCACAAGATGAATTGATTTGCCCAATCTAAATAAGCATTTCTAAATATAAACAACCCATTTGGTGTTGTTTTAATCATACCTTAAATAACCATGTTTCTAAATATAAAGTCACTTGGAATTAATACATACCTTATTAAAACTGACTTACCTTAATTGTATGTGTTAGAATTATGTATTTATAAAAATGATGAATTCATATTTAGAAACATGGTTATTTAAGCCATGCTTAAACAACACCTAACAAATCCCATTTTTTATTAGTACAATACAAGCTATGCATTACATAATTGTACACTGTTTACATCATGCTTAATTTGTTTGTACAACATGGTGGTCACCATCGATGATGTACCACTAGCTACTACACTTAGTTTAAGGTTGCATCTAAAAACACACTACATGTGTTTGTTCATTAAGTCTTGTCACATGCAACAGGAATACCAAATAATGAACATATCAGAATTCAATCCATCATGTGGTTCAACATGTGGCATCAAAAACACCCCAAAATTGTTATCAAATCAACATATTTCACAAAACAGAACTGATAAAATACGGACCACTAAACAATAACCTTAAAAAGGTATAACATTACTGAATTTATCAAAGAAGTAGTGGTGTTGTTATTCGTATCAACTTTGTGGAGGTTGAAAATAGTTTGAAAAAGTAGAGGAGGAGCAGTTACGATAGGGTAGGGTAGGGTCAGGTAAAGGTCACGCGTAATAACTTACTTAACTGTCGCATGGGTCCATCAGATTCTACCGGCCAACCACCGCTACAACACGACATGGTTAACGTGTCAAACTGAACCTTGTCGTTAAAATATATAAGATTTTGTTGTCATGTTACGCGACAAATTTTCACGGACCACTTGACCCCACTTCCTGTTGTTAGCCCGATTTTTAGTAACATGTACACTACTACGCTAGTAAACGTACAAGAATTAGTATTTGGCGATTTTTCTTTTCTTTTCTTTTTTTTTTTTCTCATAATATTTATTATTTTTAATTTTTTAATATTTTTTTAGAACGGTATCACATTTGAAATCCAACACTTAAGTTAAACCATACAAAGGGCAGCCCAAGGACCTGAACCACTAGGAGAGAACCGCAAATGGAAACTTCTACAACTCACGGCTTCGCACTAATACGAAAATCTTGATTTTATTTATTATTTGCGAGACTCGAACCCGGGTAAAACACCTCCCCAAGATTCAGAAGAAACTCAGGTGACCAACTGAGCTAAACTCAGGAAGGAGTGGGTTCCAATGTAGTGGCGCGGCTTTAGCGCCGGTCCACGTCGACTTGGAGCAGGTTAAAAACGACTGCACCACTTGCTCTTACAATTGTGGGTATGAAGTAGTACGTGTTTTACAACAATAACCTTAAAGGCGGTCAATAAAGTGTTAGAACATGTATTATTTACTTCTATATTTAACAATAGTCACCAAACTCTTAAATTTAAGTTCTTTCAACAAAGATGTCGTCAAGGTATTATTAATAATTGAAATTTGCTAAATGTATTTCTAAGGGCTACGTTTAAGAAATAAAATTATGAATAATTGGTAGTACATAAAATCGGGTAAGAGATATTAAATGCAGGAGTAAGCAGTTTTTATTAATCATACAAGAGTTAATGCATGTCTGAATATTTTAAACATAATACTTAGTTACATTTAGCAATTTCTTTAATAATTTTTTTATTTTTTTATTTTTTTATAACTACTTTCTACTAACAACACAGAAAAATGTAACTAACACAACCTTAATGATATGCATGTTTAACACCCACTATGGTTTGGGTTTAGAAATTCTTGCCCGTTGCTCATTCTCATTCATCTCTTCTCAAACTCAAAGTCATTACTTAGAGCATACAAAAAATCACCTAAATATGTATTGGAAACATACATATGCAAGATGTGAATTTTGGCTATCTTTGGCACAGAGCTTTTCGGGCGATGAGCGATTAGCAATGGTTTTTTTAAAACTTGCTTCAGAATTTAAATGATAAATGAAGTTGCTATTTTAAATTGCATACATTAGGGCTGTAAACGAATCGGACGAACACGAACGGAGCCCTGTTCATGTTCGTTCATTTAATTTTAACCGAACAAATAAACGGACATGGACGCTTAAACGGACGAATTTTCTTGTTCATGTTCGTTTATTAAGAAAATGAGTTGTTCATATTCGTTTTTGTTCGTTCATTAAGACACTAAACGAACATAAACGGTCGAACACAAATGAAAATAGACAAACAAACATAAACTTTATTTAATTCTTCACAATATATTGCTTTATAAATGTTGTTTTGTTTAAACAAAAAGTAATTTTTAAAATTATAAAATTAAAAAATATGATATGTGAACATAAATAGATAAATAAACATAAACGAACTTTAACGAACGCATAATCGGACGTTCACGAACATAAATGAACGGACGAGACTTTTATTCATGTTCGTTCATTTAACTGAACGAACGTAAAATATTGTTCATGTTCGTGCATTTAATAAACGAACGAACATAAATGAACTTTTTATCGAACGGTTCATAAAATGTTCGCTAAATGTTCAGTTCGTTTATAACCCTAGCATACATCTTTAATACTGAAAGTTAAATATTACTGTATAGTTTAAACACTATATATTTTGAATACATCTTTATATGTTTAAAGGGAAACATGTTACACAAATTCATTATACAATTTTGGTGGTCATAAATAAAGTATAAAATGAACGAGATCTTTCGTTTCAGCGGTCAAAGTGAGATCCATCTAGAGAAATAAAGTTTGAGATAAGGAATATTCGTAAAACAAGAGGAAAAGGCAAGAGGAAGGTACGGTTGATTAAGACAATGAGTTATAAACATAACTGAATATCTACCTAATAGAAATGAGAAAGCGAAAGCCAAACCATAATTATGTGCTTTACCGACGCATCCACTATATCACTGACACTCCTTTAGTCTCACTTTCATTGTCCACCAACCAAAAAAAAAGGTTACCATAAATGTAATTAATGAGCTATTGTATTGAGCAAATAAAATATCTCTTTTTGCTCTTGTAACTAGAGTTAGAATCAAATTATAAGACTAATGCTAATGGCAACTCCAACTCCACTCAAGCAACCCCGCCACCTCAGCGCCATCTCAGCTTTCTCTCTCCACAACTCCACCCCAACCATAATTAGCTAGTGATGACCACAAAAGCAACGCCATAATTTTATTTTATTTTATTTTTTATTTTTTATTATTATTTTTTTTTTCTAAAAAAAAAAAAAACTAAGACAAAAAAAAAGTTAAAAACAATATATTAATTCTTCATGTTTGTAAAGGCCTAAAGCCACGTTAAGGTATTTGGCATGTCACCACCCCAATCCAAGCTGCCACGTTTTATAAACTATCCACCATCTCCATCTCTAGCCTTTGACTAAAATGCCATTTTTCCAATCATTAAACATTCATCATCTGCCTTCAACACAACAAACATTAATTCTTCATTTTCCTATAAACATTAATTCTTCATTTTCCTATATCAGCTCTAAGGGGGGTGGCAACCCTTCGGCAAAAGGGTCTCGGCAAGAGTTGCCGATCGGCAAAACCCACCGCCACTCAATCGGCAAAGTGAATTCGGCATGAGTTGCGGTTCATGCTACCGATTCGGTATTGTGTGAATCAAGAAGATTTCTAGCCGTTGGTCATTAATGGGGGGAGCGTGTAGTATTGCTTGAAAAAAAAAAAAAAATCCCTATAAATATACAACATATTATTTCAAACACACAAACCAAATCAAAATCACAAAACAAATCACAAATCGAATCAAAAAAAACAATACACAAATTATTTAACCATGTCAATGTCTTCTTCCTCATCGGACGAGATCATTATTCCCCCGGATTCGTCCGAAGAATGGTTATCCGGAAGTACGTTTGAAACCTTTTTAGCCGCAATCGAAGGTCTTGAAGATACGGCTACCTCTACCGACACCCGTGGTTATGTCCAACGTTTTCGTGAAAAAGCTTTAGAAACTCTTTTGAATGATTATTTTGTTGAACAACCAAAGTTTAACGAAAGCGTTTTTCGTGATCGTTTTCGTATGAGTAAAAATTTGTTTTTAAAAATTGTTGATGATATTGAAGCCCAATTCGAATGGTTTCAACCGGGTCAAGATGCGATGGGCCAAAATAGTTTTACGGCATTACAAAAATGTACATCCGCAATTCGACAACTCGCAACGGGTGAACCTCCGGATAGATTTGATGACTATCTAAACATGGCACGAAGAACGTCAGGTTGTTATTTTAATTAAATTATTTCGTTTTTAAATTTTTTAATATTTCGTTTTTATTATTATTTTTTAAATTATTTCGTTATTATTATTTTTTTTATAATAGTTTAGTTATTATTTTTTAAATTATTTCGTTATTATTTTTTTTTATAATTGTTTAGTTATTATTTTTTCATTATATATTTCGTTATTATTTTAGGAGAATGCCTTGATAAATTTTGCGATGCGATTATAAAGTTATATGGTCGAGAGTTCTTACGTAGGCCTACAAACCATGACGTAGCATGCTTATTCAATGTACATGAAGAAAAACATCATATTCCGGGAATGCTTGGTAGCATTGATTGTACGCATTTTGTTTGGCGCAATTGTCCTAGACACTTAAGAGGCCAATATAAGAGAGGTGATCACTAATACCCGACTATTATGCTTGAAGCGACTGCTTCATATGATTTGTGGATTTGGCATTCGTTTTTTGGTCCTCCCGGTTCGAACAACGATATAAATGTTTTGAATCAGTCTCCATTGTATGTTAATGAACGAAATGGAACAGCACCAAACAGTTCATTTTTATTGGGTGGAAGGCTTTACAAACGTGGATACTATCTTACCGATGGAATCTATCCAAAGTATTCAACATTTGTTAAAGCATATCCGTATCCAACTGACCCAATGGAAAAAAGATTCAAGAAATTACAAGAGTCTGCAAGAAAGGATGTTGAGCGAGCATTTGGTCGTCTAAAAGGAAAATGGATGATTCTCAGTCGACCTCTTCGAGCTATGTCGGTTCAAAAGATTCGGCAAGTAGTTTATACGTGCATTATATTGTGCAATATGATTTTGAAAAACGATGGTATGGCAATATCACCGGTTCATATAATGGATCCTCCGGTAACTCCAGTTTACGATGATACTGTGCTACATGAGTTACTCGACGAAGATATCCATAATTGTCTTCGATATGATCTTACGGAGCACGTAGCGGCTCAAGACTTGTCATACCTAGATGATTAGTGGTTTCCTATTTTTTGTTGAATTTCTGTTTTTTTTAAGTATTATGTAATAATTATTGAATTATTATTAATAAAATAGTTGTTTTTTATTTATGTTTTTTAAATTTAAATTTTGTTATGTAATAAATGTAATTAATGCTTGACTAGGCAAAAATTGAGGCAAGGTTGCCACTAAAAATGAAGGTTTAGGCAAGATTAGGCAAAAATTGAGTTGGACAAGTTTGATTGGTTATTTGGTTTAAAAGAGGAAGCAACTTGAGGCAAGGTTGCCACCCCCTAACAATAAACCCATCACTAAAACAACCAACACATCACATCAAACACACAACATAAATATATATACTCCCATTATCTTCTTCAAATACATGGTAGCTTGCAGATGGTAGCAGATGGCAACAACACAGTTCAATTTTTTCTTTTTTTTAATTGAAAAAGGGTGCAAAAGTTGTGTAAACAAGCCCCCAACGGTAAAAAAAATGGGCGTCGATGGTGCAATTGTTTCGGTTGGCAAGGCAACCGAAACTTTGCTTTCGTTGACATGCAACGCGTTGGTTAGTATGAAGCTAATGGGGGCAACGCGTTGGTTTTGGGGTTGCTTTGCCAAATGCGACGCTCATTAGCATTGGTCTAAGAAAAATAAAAATAGAAGATTAATAAGAAATTACAATCACACATTTAAATACATTTACAAATAGATACATTTTTTTTTTTAATTTTCTCTCTTATTTAAGTTGTGTGGCTAAAAATTACAATCACTTATTTATTATTTTTATTTTAATTGTTCTTCTCATTGGATCTCTTCTATTTTAATTAAAAGCTAAGCTAACTTTTCAAAATAGGCTTCCAAAAGTTTAAAGAATTATGTGAATGTTAAATAAGAAAAATATTTATTTATAAGTCTTGTTAAATGAAAGATGACAATTTTTTAGGTCACATATAAATAGTAATAAGAACAACGAAAATGAGACGAATGCAGTAGTGTTTATCGTTCTTTTAATGCAATTAGTTTTTTGCTTCTTGCCTGATGGTTGTTTGTCTTCACAAACCAGTTGAAAACTCATGACACACAGTTAAGAGTTTGATTACTAAGACTAGATGTGTCGTGACTACATTTGTCACCGTCAACTCTGCTATCACATCAGCATCCACTTCATTCATCAAATCAATTACCAAATAGTTGTAATTGTGACCACCAAACCGACTAAACATGCATACCCCACGTAAATACGTATATACATCACAATACATTCAAACATACAAAGAAAAATAACATGGTCAAGTTTGTGACGAGATTACATCCAAAAGTTGGCTTCCATGCATGATTGTGGGCCAGGGACGGAGCCAGGGGGTTCCTGCAGATGCTTTTTTCAATATAGTGTTAATTTTTGAAAAATTAACATCGATTTTTTCAAAAGTAATCTTAAATACACCCAGTCTATCGAAATATATTTCTAATATTGTTAGTGTTCAATTTTTTGTGCACCCGGTCATATTACTGTTGTGGTGTTTTAACGCGTGGTTGCGAGTAGTATTTAGTTACAAGTAAAGAAAAATGAAGTTGTAAAGTAATGAGAACATATTGTAAAGTAATGAGAACATAAATCACGACCTAGAAACTTTGTTTGGAGAAAGTCCATTTGGAGGAAAATTACATTTACATTGTTTGACCATGGACTTTTTGTTCTTGAGATAAGATTAATTTAGTTAATTCTCTAATTAAAATATAGTTACAATTAAAAGAAAAATAAAGTTGAAAAGTAATGAAAACATAAATCACGACCTGATAACTTTATTTGGAGTAGTCCATTTTGAGGACAATTACATTACATTGTTTGACCATAGACTTTTTGTTCTTGAGATCTCTACTTAATATATAGTTTGTTGGGAGACCATGTGGTGGCAGTTAGTCTCCGACAATTCAACCCCCCTCATATCCTCCATGTGCCTTTTCCCCATGATTCATGCAACCTTAACCCCACAAACCACATTATACTTCTCTTTTACAACCACCTCTTACTTCTAATAAAAATAGATATCTTTTTATATAATCTTAATTATCTATACTATTTCATACGGTCTAGTAATTCGTTAAAGCTTTTACTGTTCATTAAATTTTTAGGAGTAAACTATATTAGGCTAATTCAGAGCTCAAAGTCTTTTAGTATAGATTTAAATGAATAATAACCTAACTGAATACAAGTTCTTGATGTAATAACATCAAGAGTCATCCTCAAGATACTTTTCAGAGTCTAAAGAAGAATGACTCATCACAACTTGAGGCGGGAATCAAAAAGTAAAGATCAAGAACCAAGATCAGTATGTTTAAGTCATTGTGTGATGACAATAACACATTGACACCCTGAAAGATATTCTCATTCATTGGTATAATCTGAAGACTTAGTTGCCTCGAATAAGCAACTAAGATTCTGAGGCTAGGCATGAAACTTCTTGGGCAGATAAGTTGAAAGCACTTACAAAAGTCAAAAAGTACTATAGTTGGTAAAAAGTGCAAACAGTTGTCAACATTGTTACATCAAAAGTATGGTTGGAAGCATACTTGGTATAAAACCTAAAGTACAAAGAGTAATTTAGCTAATTGTAAGTTGACACATATCTCTTACCCCATAGGTATCCATGTTATTCCTTTTCAATAAATAGATGGTTGTAAAGAAGGAAAATGTATCTCTTGTATTAAAAGTTTCTAACACTTTCAAGAGTTTCTTTCCTTCTCCAAAGTAGAACTAAGTCCTAGAATATAACTATATTGGTGTGCATAGTTCTAACTTAAACACTTAACCTAGGTTTTGTGTTTAAGTTTAGTGAGAAGATCACACACATACTTGTCATTCAATCCCAAGTGTTGTTCCGCAAACACTTGGGTATAATTCTTGGATGTATATCTAATAAAAATTAAATGTTGAAAGCTTTGTGTATTTACTTAAAAGTATTTATATCTTACATAAGTTTTCATTACATCATTATTAACTATGAAACTTGGGCAGGTTAACTTTCTAGTTAAACTAACCTTGTACAATGAAACAATAAGTGGTATCAGAGCGTTTGATATATAAAACAAGTTTTATAAAATGTTTAAAACATTTTTTAAATCAAGATCCCATGATAGCTGAAAATGATGTACCCTAACTTGTCGATAAAAAAGGAGGAAGCTATTCCTTTGTTGCTCCCAAACTAAGTGGAAAAAGTGCATGCTTCTCTACTTAATAGGTGTGGAACCTTACTACATAAATGTATTAAGGAAGGACCATATGTCCTTAAGACCACTGAAGGTTATCTAAATCTAAAGCGCAATGGAATGCTGATGAGAGGAGGGTTGTCAATCAAGACCAATGCTAAAAAAGCATCATTATAGCATATCTACCAGATGATATAATGGAGTTAGTCATTAACTGTGAAATAGCTAAACAAACATCAACTGACTTGGTTCACAGCTATGAAGGCCCCTCAGATACCAAGAAAAACATGATCATGGAGCTGAAACTTGAGTATAATACCTTTAGAGCCAAAGACTCTGAAAGTCTCTCTCAGATCTACACCCTTTACAAAACCTTGCTCATTGAGCTGACCAATGATGGTGTTAAACTATCTAAGCACAAATTAATGTAGGTTTTGTTAACAGTCTCTATGAGAAATGGCTAAGCTTCTCACAAGGGTTAAGAAATGCCAATCATATTCAGACACTTGACTTTGCTGATATCAATTGGAGATTTGTCTATGAAGACAATCTGATCTCTAGGAGATACCCTGAGTCCAAAAAGTCCCTGATAATTGCACCCATATCAAATGCATTATTCTCTAACAATGTTGTTAAGGACTTCCAAGAAAATTTAGATGATGAAGTGGATGATGGAACTTGTGATGAGTACTTAAATTATTTAAAAATTGAATTTCATGAAAGAGCACTTCTTGCAAACTCAAAACGGTTTATCAAAAGAAACAAGTCAAATTTTTTTTGGAACAAAAACAACTGAAAGCGCCAAATTTTTTAAATGTGGTAAAAGCGGTCACTTTGCAAAAGATTGTTTTTCTAAAACCACCTCAGAACCCTCATATACACAGCTTCAGGGTTAAACTTTTCTTTAGAGTTAACAAAGTTTCAACCAAAATTTATTCAGTCTGCTCAAGACTTTCAAAATAATAAATCTGAGCAAAAGAAAGATTTTGAAATTAAATACAAAAAGGTCAAAGCCAAACATGCACTTCTGGAGGCTGCTTGATTCTAGATTTCAGACTAGGTTTTACTATTTATAATTTACTCTTCTACCTATGGTCTACCTATGCACTAACGGGCAGTGTACCTGGTCGTGTGTAGTGTAGAAATCGGTAAAGCCGATGTTATCCCAAGAGTTATGCATGCGAATCTAATATAAGTTCTAATGTCACTGATTTTAAAGAGGCTTTTTGAGTTGATTAATTAAGCTAATGAAATAAAATAAAATGAAAGCAAATTAAAATGGAAGAGATAATCATTAGAGAGAAGTGTGTTAGTCTAATTACTAATCTTGTTATGCCATAATAAGTTTTCTTTTTAATGTTTTCTATCACTTCATGTGGGGGTAAATGTCGCTAGAATCCTAGGGTCAATTCGTCTAGCCTATGATCTATAGGTCCCTATTCTGTAACCATACGATTTCCAGAGTTTGTCGGATAACCTATATCACAGACATTAAGTACCAGTTTTAATCTAGACTTATTCTAAGGAAACCAGGCCTCTCGGAACTTAGGTTTCGCTTTAACTTCTTAAGTATCTCCTTTTGGTAGGTGATCCTATGGTCAATTCGCACAAAAGATAGTGGTAGTCCAATGGTCAATTCTCCTAGCGTCCTAGATACTACCAAACATCAATACTACCGAAACGAAGGTGTCCATGAATAAACAAAAAAATGCACATAAAGCAATACGAAAACAAGATAAACTAAATCATGGCATAAACAATTTCATAACTAGGCTAACACTAAACATGTTTAGATGATCATATTAAATAATGTAGAAAATCCAAAGTTTAACATTGATGATGTACCCTCCGAACAGGTTGAAGGACACCCTTCGATCCTGGATAATTCGAAGGTCCAAAGCAACTTCCGAACACCTTCATTGGCGTAAAACCATTCCTCCGAGACATGGTTACCTTTGGGAAATCCGCCAACCAAAGACACAAGTCCTTCGGGGTCAGGACAGTGAAGGTATGAAAGGAAGAGAGCCTTCGACACCCTCCTTTGGCTTTCCCACCAAGGAAAACCTTGACAAAGGCCAAGATCACGGGACTCCCCATGATTGCCTTTTAATAGTGGCTATAATCATGGAACTCCCCCATGTACGCCCTAAACTTTAGCTATCATCCCCTTGATACGCGCCCAAACCCTAGCAGTCATTTTAAATCAAGGAACGCCTCCTTGATTCCCTCAGAATGAGCATAAAACACTCCAAGGCCTATTTCCCCCTCTATAAATAGCTTGGATGATTCATTTAGCAAGGTACGTAGACAAAAACACATACATAAGCCTCTTATACTTACAAATCTCATCACATATGCTCATTCACATGTCGGAGGTGATTCGCAGGGCCAACCTCCTGCGCAATCACTTAACGTAGTGTCTTTGTATTTCTTATTTTCAGGTTGACAACAAGCTTGGCGTACATTCACAACCCCTATATCCTTTGATCATCATCATAATGCCTGATCGTACAATTTATTGTACAATCAGTGGCGCCATCTGTGGGACCGCTACTATTGGTCTCGTAATTTCGAAGTTTACGACCAGACAATCAAACTCACTATGTTTTCGGCATGAGTCAGGGAAGAGAGGATACGCCCCTGCCGGGATTCTCGGCCTTGACACCAATACCCATTAATGATTCCAACAACCTTCCCTCAATAGCTGCCCCTGGTCCTGCAAACCTATCTCAAACAGAAACGAACCACCGTGCTTCGACATCAGCTAACCCAGGAACAATGGTTAGCCCTGTGTTCGTTGAAGCTAACCTAGAAACTTTGGAGTCTCTAGTAAGGGTATGCAAGAGGCAAATTTGGAATTCAGAGGTGCGAAGAGAGTTAGATTACTCCAGCGAAGACTATGATGAAGAAATCGAGATGGAGCCTAGGCCTTTTGCTGAAAGACTGACGCGGTCAGCTTTAAGGACAGGATCCCTTGCGTTTCGAAGGCCGAGAGGAAGAGTGGTAGGCTTCGAGGAGCCTCCCGCACAAACCCCAACCAGAGAAATAGAAACTTCTAATAGAAGGGGTAACAGTAGCCTACCCCCTTCCTTTTGTTGCTCACACAGGACAAACTAGAACAGGGTTTCCACCACAGTCTTCTCTGACCTCTGGCACGGGAGTTAGTCAGATCCCTATGATCGGAGGGGGGAACCCCTCCCCTAACGGTATGCATCCTGCGCTACAAACTCAGTGATATTCTCCAAATATGTACTTCTACCCTAATGGACAACACCACAATCTCGTCTTCCTACAACCTCAAGGGAATGTGCCCACCGGGCAACCATCAGCAAACCAACCAATGGCAAATGGAGGAGTTTACCCTTTCACCATTTATCCAACTTACTATAATCATACGTCTCCTAGCCATTACCCTCACAACACTGTTACTACGAGTACACCCCACTCCACAACAACGGTGGGGCCCGCCACGCCCTTCGTAAGAGAAGTAGAAGACTATCCCTTGCCCGACGGGTTAAAGATGCCCTCACACGTCGGCACCTATGATGGAAAAGGGGATCCTAATAACTTTTTTCACTTAATCGAAAGGGCTATCCGCATGCAGAAGTGGGTTATGCTTGTGGCTTGCCACATGTTCACATATACCCTTAGAGATGCAGCTCGCATTTGGTGGAACGAATAGAAACCAGGCTTCATTACGGATCTAAACGACCTCAAGTCTAAGTTTAGATCCCACTTCAGTCAGCAGAAGAAGTACACAAGGACTCATTTGACGGTATACAATATAAAGCAGAGGGAGAATGAGAGCACCCGGGCCTTCGTTACTAGGTACACGAATGATACCTTGCAAACATTGGGTTTGCATGAAGACCAACATATCTCGGGCTTTATCTATGGACTAAGGAGTCATAGTCTAGTAGAATTCCTATCCACGGACCTCCCAACGACCTACAAAGAAGTGATGGAAAAAACCTAACATGGATCGAGGCCAAAGAAGTGGCCACCAACGGGGCTTCGATAGAACATAGAGAAAACCATGACCGGTTCTCGAAGGAATCCTCTTGGGACAAGGCAGAAAATAAGAGAAGAGAAAGGTTCACCCTATACATCAAGCCCCCTAACCATGGACTTCTGGGAAGCCTTGCAAAAACCCTAGGGAAATACTGGCAATAGAAAGAGTGGCAAAAAGCTTTACAACACCTCCACGAATGTTAAGCAAAAGTAGAAGTAGGGATACTTCAAAATTTTGCCATTTTCATGAAGACTATGGGCACGATATAAATTACTGGCAGGAGCTTAAAAAACAAATAGAAGAGGCCGTAAGGATAGGACAATTAGCACACCTGGTAAAGGGACTAAAGAAAGGAAGGAGTGTGGCCTCCGACACTCAACTGGGAAAAGACACCACCTCTATCGAAGCACCAATACTCATGATACAACAAGGTGGTTCTAACCTAAAAAGGAAGGTGACAGATAAAGAGTTGCAAGGAGTAGGAGAAGTGACATTCCCTTCCATCTCGGGCAAGACTCTTTCGAATGACCCAGTGGTTATTCAAGTCTTGATATCCAATAGGGAAGTTAACAGAGCTTACTGGACTGCGGAAGCTCCTGTGAAGTTATATATGAGCATTGTTTCCTAAAGCTCAAGCCCTCAATCAGATCGAAGAGGGTTGATTCTAAGATACCTTTGGTAGGATTCTCAGGCGAACACTCATGGCCTTTGGGCAAGGTACAACTAGAAATTACCATAGGAGAAGGAAGGCTTACGAGAACAGAAACACTAAACTTCGCTGTCGTAAGGTCTGACTCTCCCTACAACCTATTGATAGGTTGGACAGCCATGCAAAGAATGGGCATCGTAGTGGCCACCATACATGCAGCAATAAAATTCCAAACACCCAACGGAATAGGAACCGTGTTTTCCAGCTACAACGGGGGAAGGAGCAAGAACTCAGGAAAGAAAATCAAGGAAAATCCTGAAGAACCTCCCAAGGTCATCCTAAGTTGCACAGACGTCGAAGAACGAACCACCGTAAATGATTTGCACCCAGAACAAATGGTGGTCATTGGAAGACAACTCCCCGCGGACCTAAAAGAAAAATTGAAGGAATTGCTCGTAAAAAACAAGGATGTCTTTGCATGGACCTACTCAGACATGACAGGAGTTCCAAGGACACTCACAATTGATGGAAAACCCTTCGGGACAGAGCACAAACTAAATGAATTCAAACATATGGAGCCAATAAAACAGAAAAGACGAAGCTTAGCACCTGAAAGAAACGCAACCGCATGCAAAGAGGTAGATGAACTCGTACAGGCATGAATACTCAAAGAAGTAAAATATCAAACGTGGGTGGCAAACCCCGTGATGGTAAAGAAGAGTGATGGAGGATGGCGCATGTGTGTTGACTTTACAAACATTAACAAAGCTTGTCTGAAGGACTGTTACCCCCTACCAGAGATAGACTGGAAGGTAGAATCCCTTTCGGGATTTCATTTAAAATGCTTCCTGGACGCCTATAAGGGATATCACCAGATAAAAATGGTAGAGGAAGACGAGGAGAAAACAGCCTTCTACATAGGAAAGGGTGTCTATTGTTACAAAAAGATGCCATTCGGTCTAAAAAACGCAAGGGTAACCTACCAAAGATTAGTAAACAAGGCTTTCAGCAAAAAGATAGGGAGGAATCTGGAGGCCTATATTGACGATATGGTCATCAAAAGCAGAAGTGAGGAAAATTAGCTATCAGATATCCAAGAAACCTTCGATCAGCTTAGGGCTATAAACTTGAAGTTGAATCCCAAGAAATGCTCATTCGGAGTAGAGGAAGGCCAATTTCTTGGACATCTAATCACGAAGCAAGGAATAAAAGCCAATCCTTCAAAGGTTAAGGCAATAACAGACTTGCAGGCCCCGACATCCCTAAAAGACGTACAAAGCCTGAATGGGAAACTGGCAGCTCTGAGCAGGTTCTTATCGAAGGGTGCAGACCGATCCCCACCTTTCTTTAAAACAAACACCGAAATCCCTAAAAGACGTACAAAGCCTGAATAAGAAAACGTTCCAATGGAGCTCAGAGGCCAAAACAGCCATCCAAAAGTTGATGGAATTCATGGAGGTACTTGTGACACTTACGGCCCCAAAATGAGGCGAGGCTTTGTTTATGTATATCGCAACCTCCCTAGAAAGCATCAACGCAGTACTAATGGCAGAAAGGGAAAGAAAACAAATCCCTATATATTTTGTTAGCAGAGTCCTCCAAGGAGCCGAGCTAAACTACCCAGAGCTAGAGAAACTAGTCCTAGCCTTAGTGCATGCAGCAAGACACCTCAGAAGGTATTTCCAAGCTCACCCAATAACGGTACTAACCGACAAGCCATCAAACAGATACTGTCAAATCCAGAAAGTCGGGACGAATTGCCAAGTGGGCCATCGAGCTAGGAGAACATGAAATAGAATACATGGGGCGAAACTCTATTAAGGGTTAGGTACTCGAAGACTTTTTGGCAGAAACACCATCAGAACCGTCCCAGAAGAAAGAAGTGGTAAAGAAAGACCCTTAAAAGGAAGAAAAGATTTGGAAGCTATACACTGATGGTGCCTCAAGTTCAGATGGATCTGGAGCAGGGCTGATGCTCGTCAGCCCAGAAGGAAAAGAGTATACATATGCACTCCACTTCGAATTTGACGCCACCAACAACAAAGCGGAGTACGAAGCTCCATCGGTCGGCCTCCTACTGGCTAAAGAAATGGAAGTAGGTTACTTATATATCTTTGTAGACTCACAACTAGTGGAAAACCAAATCAAGGGGTCCTACAAAGCAAGGCAGCGAGTAATCAAACAATATCTGGAAAAAGCCAAGGAAATACTTGAAGGGTTCAACGCTTTCATCATAGAACATGTATGAAGGAATCAGAATAAGAAAGCAGATGCACTAAGAAAATTGACTTCAATGGCATTTGCCCACTTAACGAAGGAGGTCCTGGTTGAAGTGTTAGCTGAAAGATCCATCATGTGGAAGGAAGTCTCGGATATCATACTCAAAGAAGGTCCCAACTGGATGATACCAATCAGGGAATACCTAATAAGTGGCATCTTTACAGAAGATACAAAGTTGGAAAGAAAAATAAGGGTTAAGGCTCCCCAATACAAAATCATGGGAGATAACCTATATATACGATCTTTCCTATCCCCATGGCTTCGTTGCGTAGGGCCGAATCATGCTTCAAATATAATAAAAGAAATCTATGAAGGATCTTGCAGCCTACACGTAGGGAGGTCTATTGTATCAAAAATTATGAAGTTAGGTTACTACTGGCCTTCGATGCACAGAGATGCGGTAGAGATAATACAAAAATGCGAAGCATGTCAAATCCATGCCAAAGTGCCAAGACTTCCAAAGCAAGATATGACATCTGTTACGTCAGCATGGCCTTTCTGTCAATGGGGCATCGACATAGTAGGTCCCATGCCAGTAGCTCCCGGAGGAGTTAAATTCCTGGTAGTAGCCACTGACTACTTCACAAAGTGGGTGGAAGCAAAATCTCTCGCATCAGTCACTGGCCGACACATAGAAAAATTTGTATGGGAGCATATTATATGTCGATTTGGTGTCCCCCACATCATAATCTTTGACAATGGAAAACAATTCGCAAAAGGGGTATTGCCAGTCTTTTGCAAGGGATTAAAAATCAAACAGTCGTTCACATCCGTTTACCACCCCCAAGGCAATGGACAAGTAGAGGTTACGAATAGGGATATTGTGAAAGGGATTGAAAGAAGATTGGGTCGAAGCCATCAGGGTTTGGTAGATGAGCTACCCCAAGTCCTATGGGCACACATGACACATCCTAAGTCAAGTCATGGAGAAACACCGTTCAATCTAACCTTTGGGTCCAAAGCTGTCATACCATCGGAAGTAAGTGTGGAAACAGAAAGAATTCTGAACTTCGAAGTATCAGAAAATGATGAAAGGCTTTGGGAAAATTTAGACTTATTAGAAGAACGAAGGGAAATTGCTTCGATAAGGGAAGCAAGCTTCAAATAAAAGATCAAACGGTACTACAACAACAGGGTACGACCCTCGACCTTCAAGCCTGGCGAATATGTCCTTCGACTAAATAGCGCAAGCAAAGCCGAGTACCAAGGAAAACTGGGGCCCACATGGGAAGGACCGTACATTGTGTCAGAAGCATACGAAAAGGGAGCTTACAAAAAAGAAACTCTCTTCGGCTTGCCCATCGACAGGACATGAAATGGTACCAATCTTCTTAAGTTTTATGTGTAGAATTTACCAAGTTCAAAGACATTCAAAATTTCAATTCATGTATCACTTTGTTCTCATATTGGGAAAAAGCATTGATGGTAGGCGTCTTAGTTTTCATTTTTTCAAAATGATGTAACCTCCCTACCAAATTAATGATAAAATATATTTCCCTCAAATCTCTTATTTTGTTATAACAAAGATTTGCACAGCCAAGTCGATTATAAGTTTCAATGTCGAAAATCAAAAGGTGAAATAATAACACCTACGCATTTTTCACATTAACTTTCCTAGATGGTAATGCGATCTTCTAAGATCCTTGAACCAAAAGGACAAAGATGGAGTGGGCCGCAACCCTCTGTCAATAATCAAATTATACGATTGCTATATTCTTGGTGCAGAATTCACACACAATAAGGCTCAGCCTTAGGTTGTAAACATAATACGAGAAGAAAAAACACATCAAAATGGAGACATAGTCTCCAAATATTAAACATAATAAGGCAGGAGCCCAAAAGCATTGTTTAAACGCCCATAAATTGTTTAAAAGGAAACAACCTTCAGAAGCAAAATATAATATTGTTCAAGGGTACATACCACCCTAGGGGCCAAATACCTGCCAACATGGCAGTCTTCACTCATTCTTAGATGAAGTAGGGTCAAGCTGAGTAACAAGTTTGGAAGGGGTCTTCTTACTGGGAGAAGGGGGCTGAATTTTTTGAGACTTCTTGGAGAGTAGATCTTCAATTGAGGCTAAGGGGTCATTTGTTGCTTCATCAAGGAAAGGGTACTCCGCAGTGGCATAGGCATTCACAGCATTCTCGTGCTCTTGCTCGGAAGTAGGGCGGTAGTCAGGTACCTTCGAAAGATCAACAGGTTCCCCTATCTTCGCAACCTCCTCCAAAGCCTTACACTTCCCATAAAAAATAGCCGCATCCACCAGACTTCCCACCATGGCCCCCACCTCATCACTATGGTATAATTCCATGGCAACATAAGAACAACTTTAGAAACCACATCAGCTCTGTCCATCTTTAGCCTCAAGCACTCAAGTTTCAGACCATCCATTTCCTCACGCAGCTTGATCTCTTGCTCCCCAAGTTTAACATGCTCAGCCTCAAGACCAGAGCATTTAGACTCAAGAGTAGCTATCCTCTCTTTATACCCAAAAACCTTTGAAATGTCCACCCTAAGCCTCCCACACTCAGCATAGCTATCCTTAAGTTGAGACTCAAGATCCTGGACCTTCAAACGAAGATCAATCACCAAAAGATTTTTCTGGAAATCCCGAGTAGCTTCATCACAAGCAGACTTCAACTTAGTATATTAGAGCTCCCTACTCTTCTCCCTAGCTCGGATAACCCCAACCTCCTCCTTAGCATTCTTAAAAAGAGTAACTAACTCCCTGGCATGAGCATTAAGATGATTGTCCAGCACAGCTTGTCTAACATAACTCTTATCATGGAGGTCATAGAGCTTCTCGATGGACATGCTCTCCAAGGTACTCTTCCAATTCGCAGGGGTCACCTTTTTAATAAGTTGATGACAGGAGAAGGGGTTGGGAAGCTCGTTGGTATTGGAAAGACCTGTGAACGAATTAAAAGATCAGAATAATAGAAATTGCAAGAACACCAAAAGCAACGAAGAACTACTCACCATGGATATCCTCATTAGCCAGATCAAGATCTTCGGAAGCAGATTCGAGAATACCTTTACCCTTTGGCCCTTTCTGTATAGTGGCCCTAGTGGGAGGGGTGGGCAACACAAATTTTCTTTTCGGAGTTGGCTTCAAAGCTTTAGCACTTGTCCCCTTCCTATTGCGGACCCTGTCAGCAATTCCAGAAGAGCCCAAAACAACAACTTGTTCTTCCCTAGAAAGAGGGTCGTCAGAATCTGCAACGTCTCAACCAACTGGTTAGTGTCATCCACCTCCAAAGGCCTCTCCTCTTTCGACTGCTAAGAAAGGCTCACTATCAAAATAGGAATAGCAGCAGCATGTTTGTTAATAGAGCCAGAGGGGGAGCTAAGCCCATAGCTAAACTCCTTCGAATCCTTAGGAACAAAAGTAACCTCTTTAGCAATTCCAGCACCAACGAAGTTTCAAAATGCCATCTCTACAAACATAGAAAGAAAAAGATAAATATCAGAAGAAGAGTTATAAGATATAAGCGAATGAAAATATACATACTCTTTCTATCATATATGATCTCAGGAAGCAATGGAGACTCCTCCCATCGATAAACAATCCCATCCATAAAAAAAATAGGCTTGGGAAAGGTTTGAACATCCACAGGGTAACGAGAAAGACGCTGGTATGTAGGATCCTCTTGGACATGATGAGGCAAAGGATCATTGAAACGCTTCACATCAAACTGGTATCTTTTGTCATGAAGAGCAAGTTATTCAGCAGGAACAATGGTGTTTTGAATATAGAAGAAATTACCCCTCCAATCCTTAATGTTAGTAAAGGGTCTAACAATCAAAGGGGGAACATCAGACTCAGCCCTTTTCGCTAAAGTAAGCCAATTCCCACCATGATAAAGATTCAAAAAACCCCTCAAAACCAAAAGAGAAGGTTCGAGACCATAGGGTTTGGACATTACGATGTAGGTGGTCAGTTTTGCAAAACCAAAGGGATTAAACCTCAAAATATGTACCTTGTAGTACTGCAACAACTCATAAACTAAGGGATGAAAGGGTATCTGATAACGCTCAAAGTTAACACGTTTTTATAAGCGTTATTAGTGTTTTTGTGTATGTTATTTGGTTGTTTTTATATGCTTTTGCCACTAAATCGTATCAAAGTATGTTTTTGTAGCATATGTAGCCAAATGCAGGAAAAATGGAGAAAAAAGTGAAGAAAATGAAGTATACGCGATTACACGAAGATTCCCAAACCCAAAAGTCCAATCTGTGAAGCATTTCATATGAGAACCTAAGTTTTGTCATCTCAAAGTTCCAAGGTCAGAAGTTAATCAAGTTTGGATATTGCATAAAGAACTACACAAGGAAAAGTCAAAGTCCAAAGCAGCCAGGATCTACCATCCGATCGGTTGGAGTCTAACCGATCGGATAGCCATAATGACCATTTCCATCCGATCGGTATTAACCCGCAACCGATCGGATGGTCACTTCTGCATGTTTTTACCAACTTTTGTGCACGAATCTTGGTCTTTTGTCCCATGGTTCTAGGCCCTTCTTAGTATCTTATTGTCCAAGTTCCAGCATTTAAGTCTCTATTCATTACTAGAAGTATTGGACAAGCCTATAAGGACCTCAAAAGTGCACAATTGAAGATACCATTTACTCTCATAACTACTCACAATTATTATCATCATCTAGCTCTCAACGGAGGAAAATTCGTGCAGAAAGAACCAGGAACTTTGGAGGACCAAGGAAGCAACATTTGGAGTCTGAAAATCTCAAGAAATCATCACCAACACTTAGGTTATCAATACCTTGTCATTTGCTATCAATTTCAAAGCATTGTAAGACTTAAAACCATGGATTCTAATGTTAAATATTCTGAGTTTATTTGCATGTTTGCTATGAGTGGCTAGTAATCTTTTTACACTTGTTTTGATGATGTTTTATACTTAGCGATTGTTATGATTGTGATAACATGTTTTAATTCAATTTCAAGTCAATCCTAAGAGCCAATTGTACCTTAAGTTTCATCGTGACATTTGTTTAGCCAAGGTTAAGTAATTGGTAATAGTTTCAAGGGTCGAAAGATTTGTTATTACTCAACTTGTTATAATCATTTGTCTATGAATGATTGTTTTTCACCATAATTATTCTTGACTAAACAAAGAAACAAGAAGTATGATTGTAATGAGAACAATTTTATAACATCAAATCGGATTGTTTGTAAACCTTTAGTTGGACGAAAGTTTAAATGTTTATAAACAATTGTGACCTTTTTGTCTATGAATAGGTTACCTTTTGTATTGACCATTTCTTAAGAGTATTTGATTTGTATTAAGAGTTTATTCTTGTGTTTAAGATATTCACCATACCTTATGAACCTTGGATAGATCTTGAATTGATTGGTTTATACCTAAAGCTTGTTTTTATGAACTAAAATCTTGACGAAGGTTTAACTTGTAGAAACAATAGATTAGATCACCATCTAATTATCTCAACCAACATGTTATAAAAAGTTATCACAATCATGTGTGTCATTAAGTAGAAAACTAGTCTAAACAAGTGTAGTTTTTAATTTATTGAATTTGCTTATTATCTTATTTGCGTACATTAGAGATTTACTTTTAGACTTATATTTTGATTCACTCACAAATCCCTGCGAACGATCCCGATTTACCATCATATCTTGCTATAACGGACGAGTACACTTGCTCGTATGTGTTGTTTCTAGATTTGGTAATTCATCCTTATAAATTTAAAACTTGCACTAACAAATAGCACAACAAGTTTTTGGCGCCGTTGCCGGGGGTTTTGATTGTGTTTCTTTAAGTTTTAAAAGTCCGTGTCTTTTCGTGTTCGTTTTCTAAAAAAAAAAAAAAAAAAAAAAAAAAAAATCCATAGCATCCATCCGATCAGATAGACTTCCAGCCGATCGGTTTCCCATTTTTTTAATTTTACCGTAGCGTCCATTCGATCGGTTTGGTATCCAACCAATTCAGATAGATTTTTCTATTTTCGATTTTTTTATTTTCTTGTTCTTTTGTTTAGGTAATTGACTCGATTCTCTTATTAGTTGTATGAACACTCATTCTACTACTAAAAAGCTTAGTACACCTTTATCCGATCCCGAAAGTTTGTTTCGTAAGAAAAGATCTTCATCTATTCTTAATTGGTTTGAGAATCTTTCCGAAGAACATCCGATTTCCAATCTTTTGGAACCAATACCCATGGCTGCCGATAACCCATGTGGGCCACCAATAGAACCGTAGCACCTCTCCTGGAGCTGCTATTGTTGTTGCCGACCTTGGTGAAAACTTTACCGTTAAAGGTCACCATCTTTCTATGATCAAAGACCGTCAATTCGATGGCCGTTCGCGGGCCGATCCGCATAAACACATTTCCGAATTCATTGAAATTTGTGGCATGTTTCGTTATGGAGATACTAATGTCGATGCAATCAAGCTCAAACTTTTTCCATCATCACTCGCCGGAGATGCCAAAGTATGGTATAACGAATTAACCCCAAGAACTATTAATACTTGGGAGGAGATGAGGCAAGCTTTTGTAAGCCGATTCTTTCCACCTGCCATGTATGATAGACTAATGGGAGAAATCCGTGCTTTTTCACAAAATCCTAATGAATCTCTTGTTGAAGCTTGGCTTCGCATGAAAGATTTGCTTCGAAGTTGTCATGGTCATAATTTAGGACGAGGAACAATAATCCAAATCTTTTATCATGGTCTTGATGAAGCATCTCAAGCAATCCTTGATGCCGGAGGAATTTTCCTTTACAAAACACCTAACGAGGCATATCAACTTCTTGAAGATCGAGTACTTCTTAAACTCGATTGGTCAAAAGATTCCAAAACCAAACCCCTACGGAAAACTGTTGCTTTTGCCGAAAGTTCAGATAATTCAAAACTCATGGACAAAATAGAAGCCTTGTCTTCTAAAATGGACTCGCAATACAAAGATATAAAAGGAGAAATGAAAGAAATGCGAGATGGCTGTAATAATTGTGGTGGAAATCACACATCATCCGAGTGTGACGACCAACCTATGAATAGACCCAACGAAGGGGAAGCCAATTATGTCCAAGGAGGATATCGTGGAGGAGGTTTTCGTGGTAATTATTAAGGAAGAAGTTCTGGAAATTGGCAAGACCGCCAACAAAGGGATAACAACCGTGATTTTCAATCCCGAACAGACAATCCAAACCCATCCAATTCAGATAAAAAGGAAGAATCTGATTTCGAAAAAATGATGCGAGAATTCGTAAATGCTCAAAGAACCACAAATGAGTTTGTAAAAACCCAATTTTTCAATCTCAAAACCAAAGTTGAGCAAGGTCAGAAAAATCATCAAGCTTCTATCCAGGATCTTGAACAAAAATTTGGTAGACTTTCCGATCAATTTTCTTCTCGAATTCCTGGTACATTACCAAGTAACACCCAATCCAATCCAAAACCATCTGGATCAAATGATAAGAATTATCGTCCACCACAAAACAGAAATGAGCATATCAATGCTGTATTCACTCGAAGTGGTCTCTCCTATGATCCACCGCTCATTCCTACCGATAACACTCTTATTCAAGATGAGGAGGAGGAAGAAGCTAAAGAAGAAGCAGTTGAAAAAGAACCAACCCAAAAACCAACCAATGAAAATACCGTTCCACCAATAAAACCTTATACACCAAAAATACCATATCCACAAGCCCTAAGAAAAGAGAAAAGAGAGGAGCGAAATAAGAAGTTTTTAGAGATGATCAAAGAAGTTAGAATTAACGTACCCCTCGTTGATGTTCTAGCTGGAATGCCCAATTATGGGAAATTTTTGAAAGAACTTCTTAATAATCGAAACAAGTTGGAACAAATTTCCGCTACCGTTCTCAATGAAGAATGCTCTGCTATAATTCAATACAAAATTCCACCAAAACTTGGAGATCCCGAAAGTTTTCTTATACCATGTACATTAGGAAACAACATCACATGTGATGCTTTAGCCGATCTAGGTGCAAGTATCAATTTGATGCCCTATTCGTTGTATACTAAACTTTCCATCAATACATTGAAACCTACTAAGATGAGTATAAGATTAGCCAACCATACATACCAATATCCTGCTGGGGTTGCTGAAAATATGCTTGTTCAAGTTGGTAAATTTGTTTTTCCTGTAGATTTTGTCATCTTAGAAATGAAGGAAGATAGTCGAGTACCCTTAATCTTAGGAATACCTTTCTTAAACACTGCTGACGCAATGATTAAAGTCAAAGGCAAAGAACTCAATCTTGGAGTAGGAGAAGATCGAATCACATTCTTAATCGATAAAGCAATGAAATATCCAAATTCCAGTGATGACACATGCTATAACATCGATGTAATTGATGAAGTCACTGAAGAAGAATTGGATGCATTACTTGACGGTTCGAAACCATTCATGACTACTTCAGAAAAGATAAGTGAAACAGATTCTGATAAAGAATTTGAGGAATTCATGGAAATAAAATTAGAAGAAGAGGAAGAAGAGAAATTTGAAGATATCACTGAGAAAGATCAATTGAAAATCAAATCATCTCTAGAAGAACCACCCACTGATTTGGAACTCAAAACCCTTCCCAATAATTTCGAATATGCTTACTTAGAAGAAAATTCACTTCTTCCAGTAGTCATATCGTCGTTGCTGGAAACAAATCAAAAAGAAAGACTCGTTTCTGTTCTTAAGAAGCATAAACGCGCTTTTGCATGGAAAACTTCTGATATTCCAGATTTTTGCAAACACAAAATCAATTGTGAAGAAGGTACTAAACCCGTTGTAGAAAGACAACGTCGACTCAACCCAAATATGAAAGAAGTTGTTAAGAAGGAAATCATCAAACTTCTTGACGCAGGAATTATTTATCCTATCGAGGATAGCCCATGGGTAAGTCCTGTTCATTGTATTCCAAAGAAAGGAGGAATGACTGTAGTGACGAATGAAAGGAATGAATTAGTTCCTACTAGAACTGTCACTGGATGGCAAGTATGTATTGATTACAGAAAACTTAACAAAGCCACCAGGAAAGATCATTTTCCTTTACCGTTCATGGATCAGATGCTCGAAAGATTAGCAGGAAACAAATACTTTTGCTTCCTTGATGGTTTTTCGGGATATTTCCAAATTTCTATCGATCCAGCCGATCAAGAGAAAACCACATTTACATGTCCTTTTGGAACCTACACTTACCGGCGTATGCCTTTTGGTCTATGTAATGCACCTGCAACTTTTCAAAGGTGTATGATCGCAATATTTCAAGACATGCTTGAAACATCTATGGAAGTTTTCATGGATGATTTTTTAGTTTTTGGTGATTCTTTTGAAACTTGTCTTTCAAATCTCGATAAAATGCTTGAGAGATGTGAAGCTGCACATCTTAATTGGGAAAAATGTGATTTCATGGTAACTAAAGGAATTGTGTTAGGACACAAGATATCAAGTTCAGGGATGGAAGTAGACAAAGCTAAAATAGATGTTATCACCAAATTACCACCACCAACTAACGTTAAAGCCGTTAGAAGTTTTCTAGGACATGCCAGTTTTTACCGCTGATTTATCAAAGATTTTTCAAAAATATCACGTCCTATGACTAAACTTTTAGAAAAAGATTCTGTATTTGATTTCAATGCTGACTGCATTAAAGCTTTCGAAACATTGAAAAGTCAATTGACTAGTGCCCCAATTATGGTTGCACCTAATTGGTCACTACCATTTGAAATCATGTGTGATGCAAGCGATTTCGCTGTTGGAGCTGTTTTAGGACAACGTGAAGGAGAACATTTTTGTCCTATATACTTTGCTAGTAAAACACTCAACAATGCTCAACAAAACTATACGGTTACAGAGAAAGAATTATTAGCCATAGTTTTTGCATTCGACAAATTCAAATCTTATCTCGTGCTTTCAAAAACGATAGTTTTACAGATCATTCCACACTCAAATATCTGTTTACCAAACAAGATGCAAAACCGCATCTTATCAGATGGATTTTATTACTGCAAGAATTTGATATCGAAATAAAAGATAAGAAAGGAGCAGAAAATCTTGCAGCAAATCATTTGTCACGTCTCGAGAATCCGAATCCGGAAGAATTAAAAGAAAATGAAATTAATGATTATTTTTCAGAAGAAACTCTCATGGCGATAGATAAAGATGATGATGGGGAAATACCATGGTTTGCAGATTACGCAAATTATCTTGCAGGAGATATTCTTAAAAAAGGGATGAGTCACTACCAACGTAGTAAGTTCTTTTCAGAACTAAAACACTATTATTGGAAGAAACCTTACCTTTTTAAAATGTGCAAGGATGGAATGATACGAAGATGTGTTTCAGGTGCCGAAACAAGAAAAATTCTTGATGAATGTCATCATGGCCCAACTGGGGGACATTATGGTCCTTCCACTACAGCTAGAAAAGTTTTTGATGCTAGATTCTATTGGCCTACAATTTTCAAAGAAGCATATACTCTCGTTCAAAACTGCGATGCGTGCCAAAAATCCGGTAACCTTTCTCGAAGAGACGAAATGCCTCAAAAGAGCATTCAAGTCTATGAAATATTCGACATTTGGGGAATTGATTTTATGGGACCCTTCCCTAAATTACACAAATACGAATATATCCTCGTTGCAATCGATTATGTTTCCAAATGGATAGAAGCTGAAGCTCTTCCTACTAACGATGCTCGAGTTGTTATCAACTTTCTCAAAAAGCTTTTTGCTCGCTATGGAATTCCTAAAGCTTTAATAAGTGATAGAGGATCCCATTTCTGTAATAAACAAATGGAGAAAGTAATGAAACGATATGGAGTTCATCATCATTTTGCTACAGCTTGTCATCCACAAACTAGTGGTCAAGTCAAAAATACCAATAGAGCTATGAAAAGAATACTTGAAAAAATGGTTAAAGACAATCCTTCGTTTGGTCAAGGAAATTAGATGACGCTCTATGGGCATTTCGTACGGCATACAAGACACCAATTGGTACAACACCATACAGAATCTTGTATGGGAAAACATGTCATCTACCGTTCGAACTTGAACACCGTGCTTACTGGGCGTTAAGAAGCTGTAATCCTGATCTAAAAATAGCTGGAGAAAAGAGATTTTTGCAATTACATGAACTTGATGAGTTAAGACTTCAAGCTTATGAAAACTCCAAGCTATATAAAGCAAGAACTAAAGCATATCATGATAGAAAGCTAAGAATTCGAAAACAATTCAAAGCTGGAGATAAAGTTTTGCTCTTCAATATGAAATACAAGTTTAAAGCTCCGAAACTCAAGCCAAAATGGTTTGGACCATATGTAGTGAAACATGGATTTCTATCAGGTTATGTTGAACTTTATGACAAACATGGTGGAAGTTTCATTGTAAATGGGCACCGAATTAAACTCTATTATGATAAAGAGCAATTAAACGTGATTTCTAATGAAGAAATTTCATCCGAATTTGAATATGAAGCTATCACATTCATGGCTCCACACAAGGGAATAGTCCCTTGGGCACACAGTAATGGTTTTATCTATGATGCTCTTCCTAGAGCATGGGAAAATGTTAAATTGGAAAACATAGATGAAACAAGAGAGGGAATTGTGATAGGAAACGTGTTGTATATCCCTAAAAGGAAACATAACACTAAAAATTCATAATCTATTCTAAGTGTGAGTCCGGCTGAGGACTCGTTAATAAAACAAGCGCTTCTCGGGAGGCAACCCGTGTGTTTATTTGTATTTTTGTTTTTGATTTATTTTATTTTTCAGTGTCTATACCCCAAAGTTTTACCACTTGGTCGAACGTAAGTGTGGGGGTGTGCCACTAATTTGAATAAAACTGCGATGCTTTTTGTTTGTTTGTTTTTGTTTCCAATAATGCAGGTGTTGATTGCAAGAAACAGAAGATTGGATAGAAACACAACACCAGATATCATGGTTTATTTTCTTATTTTCCCTACTTTCATACTTTTAAGTTCATTTATCACATTGAGGACAATGCTTAACTTAAGTGTGGGAGGGGGGGGGGGGGGGTGAGTAGGTAAAATAAGAAATTAAGTCTAATATCGATTTAATTTTTTAATTTTGTTTGTCCTTTTAATCTAGTTGTTTTCACGCTTTTAGGAATAATTTATTAGAATAACTGGATCTATCTACTGGAAAAATTAGTAATTTTGAAAAATTTGAGATGTGTTCCGATTAATATTGCAATCCATTTTTTTTGCATCAATAACATTTGCTAGCACATATTATAACCCTTTCCACTAAATTGTGAGGATTTTAGCCTGTTCATATCTAGCATACATCTTTTATGCTTGAATATTTTGTTATGAGTGTGCCGGTGATTTTATTTATTCTAGAACTTGTACTTGTAAATCATTACGAGACCGATGTGAGATTACATTTGTGTAATATAAGTATACATACGTGATAAGAGGCAACCTTAGGATTTTAACCAAATAGCCTTCATTATTGATTTTTAGCTAGTCACATTGATTAGTTAATTTCCAATTTTTAACCCTTTTGTTAGCGTTCATCTTTAGCGCTAGATACCCTTAGTTACACCCTCCGAGCCATTCTTTTCGTTTTTGTTACATCCAAAAAAATACAAAAAGATTTTACACTTTAAACCTTAGCCTAACCCTTGTCGAAGTCTAAATGGTGGGTTGCTAGTTGCTTGGTTGTTGGATAGTTTCTGATGATTATTAGTTAGCCACACTTCACCAATCATGTGTGTGCCATTCCGACAAAGGCGAAGACTGCAGCTTCTTATTTGTATTATTGTGGTGATACTTATGCGAAGTGTGGGGGAGATCTGAGTTAATATATATATATATATATATATATATATATATATATATATATATATATATATATATATATATATATATATATATATATATAATAAGTCATCGCAACTATAAGGTGACAATTATAGCAAATGTGCTATATGTGAACAAAGGAAATTTTATGATATGTTGTTAGCCAATGTGCTAAGTATGAAGAATATTGTTATGGCGAATCGATGTATCGATATTTGAAGAAGTGGAAGATTGTAACTATAATCATTTACGGGTTCGTGGTTTGATCGGTGACTAGCAACAATGGGACTTAGACTTGATTTTATTTTTCTTTTAAAACCAATTTCATAAATATTCCCATGCCTTATCCCTACCCTTACCAAATTACTTTATCTTTCCGGATATTGTAATGGCTTTGTGAGAATATCAAGTGCAAGAATATTGTAGTGACCATCCGGTTTTTGAGTAATCAAAAACTCGCGCCAGTAATCTATTGTGTTTTTGTATGAGATGTTTGAACATAAGCCTGGTACAACCCTGAAGCCTTACATTACAACCCGAATAAAAGACCTCTTTGATATGTAGACTTGGTGCTTACGCCATTGCGGTGTAGTTTTGTTTCTTGTACAAGCCTATGGTAATAATTAGATCATGACTGAGCAATGAGTGTGATTTCTCTTATATATACTCCACTACCTAAATAAATGAGTGATTGAGTGAATTATACTTTGTTTCTTTTTCGTGAGGTGTTTAGAAATGTTAATCAAGCAAGAAAATCATTGGGTATTGTCAAACATCTCGATTTTTCACTACTTAAGCTTAAAAATGATGAATCTTATCTTGTACTTGTACTTGGTGGATTTGCATCACATTTTCCTAATCATTCTTGGTTACCATGTGGATATTTAGTTTTCTTCTAGATTTGCTTGCGGACAAGCAAAGTTTAAGTGTGGGGGATTTGATAACGCTCAAAGTTAACATGTTTTTATAAGCGTTATTAGTGTTTTTGTGTATGTTATTTGGTTGTTTTTATATGCTTTTGCCACTAAATCGTATCAAAGTATGTTTTTGTAGCATATGTAGCCAAATGCAGGAAAAATGGAGAAAAAAGTGAAGAAAATGAAGTATACGCGATTACACGATGATTCCCAAGCCCAAAAGTCCAATCTGTGAGCATTTCATATGAGAACCTAAGTTTTGTCATCTCAAAGTTCCATGTTCAGAAGTTAATCAAGTTTGGATAGTGCATAAAGAACTACATAAGGAAAAGTCAAAGTCCAAAGCAGCCAGGATCTACCTTCCGATCGGTTGGAGTCTAACCGATCGGATAGCCATAATGACCATTTCCATACGATCGGTATTAACCCGTAACCGATCGGATGGTCATTTCTGCATGTTTTTGCCAACTTTTGTGCATGAATCTTGGTCTTTTGTCCCATGGTTCTAGGCCCTTCTTAGTATCTTATTGTCCAAGTTCCAGCATTTAAGTCCCTATTCATTACTAGGAGTATTGGACAAGCCTATAAGGACCTCAAAAGGCACAATTGAAGACACCATTGAAGATACCATTTACTCTCATAACTACTCACAATTATTATCATCATCTTGCTCTCAACGAAGGAAAATTCGTGCAGAAAGAACCAGGAACTTTGGAGGACCAAGGAAGCAACATTTGGAGTCCGAAAATCTCAAGAAATCATCACCAACACTTAGGTTATCAATACCTTGTCATTTGCTATCAATTTCAAAGCATTGTAAGACTTAAAACCATGGATTCTAATGTTAAATATTCTGAGTTTATTTGCATGTTTGCTATGAGTGGCTAGTAAACTTTTTACACTTGTTGTGATGATGTTTTATACTTAGTGATAGTTATGATTGTGATAACATGTTTTAATTCAATTTCAAGTCAATCCTAAGAACCAATTGTACCTTAAGTTTCATCGTGACATTTGTTTAGCCAAGGTTAACTAATTGATAATAGTTTCGGGTCGAAAGATTTGGTATTACTCAACTAGTTATAATCATTTGTCTATGAATGATTGTTTTTCACCATAATTATTCTTGACTAAACAAAGAAACAAGAAGTATGATTGTAATGAGAATGCTTTTATAACATCAAATCGGATTGTTTGTAAACCTTTAGTTGGACGAAAGTTTAAATGTTTATAAAAAATTGTGACCTTTTTGTCTATGAATAGGTTACCTTTTGTATTGACCATTTCTTAAGAGTATTTGATTTGTAATAAGAGTTTATTCTTGTGTTTAAGATATTCACCATACCTTATGAACCTTGGATAGATCTTGAATTGATCGGTTTATACCTAAAGCTTGTTTTTATGAACTAAAATCTTGACAAAGGTTTAACATGTAGAAACAATAGATTAGATCACCATCTAATTATCTCAACCAACATTTTATAAAAAGTTATCACAATCATGTGTGTCATTAAGTAGAAAACTAGTCTAAACAAGTGTAGTTTTTAATTTATTGAATTTGCTTATTATCTTATTTGCGTACATTAGAGATTTACTTTTAGACTTATATTTTGATTCACTCACAAATCCCTGCGAACGATCCTGACTTACCATCATATCTTGCTATAACGGACAAGTACACTTGCTCGTATGTGTTGTTTCTAGATTTGGTAATTCATCCTTATAAATTTAAAACTTGCACTAACAAATAGCACATCAGTATCCTAAGGTTAGATTTTTCGAATGATTGAGTATACATTCCTACATATCCCTCGGGTGCATCAAAGAAGTTTTGCCTTTTAGTAGGCAACATGACTTTAAATTCCTTAGGGATAGGGTACTAGTTTAGGAAATCGCAAAGATCATCCTCAGATAGAGTACACTTTTGTTCCCTAATGATATGCTTGGCATCTTTACTCATGTTATCTACCTAAGAAAAAGGAGAAAGAAGTTAGCAAGAAAGATTATTACCTTGTTGATTGGCGATTGATTGAAGAGCAACGGAATGGTAAAATTTTGGGCGAAGAAGTGAAAATAAAATTAGGGTTTTAGTGGTAGAGATTAAATACTACCTCAAACCATGATCCAGTCCATACACATGTCTCAAGAATCCACAAAAATCCAGACTACAAAAGGCATTCAAAATTTTGAAAAGAAGTTGGGAAAAACCAAGGTATTTATACCGTTGGACAGCTAATGCAAGTACATCATTGACTAGAAACATTTAATGCAAACATAAAAGGATGGAAAAATCAAGGTAAACAACGGAAGGGCTAGCGATAAAAGTCGAGTCGAAAGCCATATACACTCGCTCATGCCTATCACTTTTGACTGGGGGGCTTGATGATGTACCCTCCGAACAGGTCGAAGGACACCCTTCGAGCCTGCATAATTCGAAGGTCCAAAGCAGCTTTCAAACACCTTCATTGGCATAAAACTATTCCTCCGAGACATGGTTACCTTCGGGGAATCTGTCAACTGAAGACACAAGTCCTTCGGGATCAGGGCAGTGAAGGTACGAAAGGAAGAGAGCCTTCGACACCCTCCTCTGGCTTTCCCGCCAAGGAAAACCTTGAGAAAGGCCAAGATCATGGGACTCCCCATGATCGCCTTTTAATGGTGGCTATAATCATGGAACTCCCCCATGTACGCCCTAAACTTTTGCTCTCATCCCGTTGATACGCGCCCAAACCCTAGCAGTCACTTTAAATCAAGGAACGCCTCCTTAATTCCCGTAGAATGAGCATAAAACACTCCAAGTCCTATTTCCCCCTCTATAAATAGCTTGGACGATTCATTTAGCAAGGTACGTTGACAAAAACACATACATAAGCCTCTTATACTTATAACTCTGATCACATATACTCATTCACACGCCGGAGGTGATTCGCAGGGCCAACCCCCTGCGTAATCTCTTAACGTAGTGTCTTTGTATTTCTTATTTTCAGGTTGACAACAAGCTTGGCATACATTCACAACCCCCATATCCTTTTATCATCATCATAAGGCCTGATCGTACGATTTATTGTACGATCAAACATCATAAAAAAAGACATTGAATTAAATACAAATGTTTGATATGAAATACTAAAACTTATGTAGTAATTTGCATGAATTCTCCCTTGGAAATGCTCTATATGCTACTGAATATCGTCCTCCTACAAGCCATTTTTCGTCCCTTGGTGTGATGTGTTGGGAAGATGTGTGAAAATGCAGAATTAGGGCTTGTATTTATAGCCTCGTTTAAGTTACGACGTAACCCAAAAGATTGGTTACGTCATAACCTACATATCTAAGAAGATCTTATCCATAGTAATATTTTTACGGCGTAACCTATAGAATAGGTTACGATTGTAGAACTCTCGTTAAATTAATTACCACTTTCATGTTGTAACCTTATAAGTGGGTTACGGCGTAACCTTCTTAGCCACAAAATTCTTATAAGTCTTTGGATTTCTACGGCGTAACAAGGTTGTGAAGTTACGCCGTAGTTTTGAGCTGCATTTCTTAGTGTAAATCATAGTTATGGTGTAAGTAGAGTATGGATTTACGCCGTAACTTTTGTCCGGCTAACATACTTTTGTATATTTTCATTTAGAACCTTCCAATTTCGTGTCTCTTCATTCCTATGCTCATTTATTGCCTGAAAATGAAATATTAACAAATAAGAGTATATATGCAAGTAAAACAATATAAATGATAGGCATAATAGGGGGAAATTGACACAAAAATATCAGGATTATTTGATGTTATCAAATATCCCCCCACTTGAACTCTACTTGCCCTCAAGTAGACCTTATTAGAATCATTCTTAATTGGAAAATATGAGTTTAAAAATTTCCTATGCCAGAACTTATCAAAGTCGAACACCTCACGAAATGGGAACAAAACACTCATACTCTCTCTATATTCTAAGTGTCAATTTTAGAGTGGTCACTCATTGCACCGTCATAGTATGTATCCTATCATAGGCTTGGCGGTTACATAAATCTCCACCACTAGAGCTAAGGTCAAGAAAATCCTTAAAGGCAACGTTAGGTGAACAAATTTATATGGCTACGGTGCATTGTCATTACTAACATGCTATGGCGAAGGCCCAAAGACCATCAATACATGACCAAATCCATGGCCAAGCCACCAATGACTGCTCACTCCCTCACCTAAGCATGATTCATGACTAAAGGGTAGGATAAGACATGGGATGCACATATATGGTAAAAAAAATAATAATAACAAGCAAATAGTCTTAGCCTATAACAATGTTGTTACCACCCACCATCCATCCAAAATCTAATCTTCAAGATGTAAAAACCAGAATACATAAGTATAGCTAATGTTAGGTCACCATATTGTGAATACACAAGTATGTTTGATGATAGAAAAGAGATAGAGATGATAGATTGATGATTATATATGATAAATAAGATAGAAAAGGTTTCACTACATATATAAAATAACCAACAATATGAAAGGTTACATGTGAGTTCTATTTATAGGGAAGGATTAGGGCATACCCCTTTCCCTTTTTCTTTCTAACTCATGAGCTTTAACATCTTAGCCAATAAGAAAACATGTATTAAATAATATCATAAGCAACCTATTACATAAACTAAATGACCGACACTTGATAATAGTAAAATGTGTTCCCAACAATCTCCCCTTAAGTGTTGTTCATCAAGGTTGCTCGACGTATTCATCTTTGTCTTTAATTTTAGACTTTCACGGCTTTAGATGTCTTCATAAATATCTTTAAGTCATGAATCTTTATTCTTGGATCTTTGTTCTAGTAGTGATTAAGTGATGGTTTCATCTGCCTTTCATCAACGTCTTTGTCTCTGGTGTCTTTACGCCTTTCCAACATGCTCATACGTCTTTTGACTTTGAGTTATCATACTTATGTTGCTCTCATTTTATTGCTTTGATCTTTGTCTTTGAACTTTGTCGATTCTTTTGCTTTACATAGAATCTTTCTTTGAACTCTACTTTGCTTTGATCTTTGGTAAAAACTTTCTTAGACTTTGTCTTTCTTTGTGATGTAAGTATGAGCATGTGGAAACGGAATTTCGTTGATCACAGTTGTGGTGGTATAGATCTGTCGGTCTCCATGAGTTCCTGCATTAAAACAGTTAGCAATAAAACATTCGGCACTTACAAGTTTGGAGTTAGAGATTTTTAACAGCATATTGTGAAAAAACTTTCTAATCCTTGCCAAGGCCGTTCCTGAACCGGATACCCCCGAGAGGGCATACAAGATCTATCGAAGTACATCAACGATTCAGGTGAGCCGCTGGGGTTCACCCCACGACTGTAGACCGTTTGAAACCACCGCGAACACTAAGCGTAACCCACTAGGGATTACCGAAGTGACCTGCTGTTAGGGCTGTTTGATGTTAACCCTGGTAGGAGTTTCCATTCAATCATTGAGAAACACATTCGTGAACTCTCTCATAAACGTTCTTGCAGATTGCTAAGATCTACGTAAGACTCTTGTTATTTACAACTAGTGTGCTTAATGTTGAACCACCAGTGTAGAAGTATTAAGTATTCCTATGAGATCTTTTGATGTAATCTCGCATCTCTAGACTCGATAAGTGCACATTTTAGTGGTCGGAGGCTGGAGCGGTGTCTCTTGTTTCAATATCGACATAACTCGTAATGAGCAGTCGATAGATTATGCAGGGTTCCCCGTGAGAATGAAACAATATCTTTTAAGAGAACTTGAGTGGTTTAGAAGGTTAAGTGTAGTGCGTCACTAGGTCAATGACTTCTTTGTCTTCAATAGCGGTGTTACCTTAGTAACAACCAGTAGCATATGAATTGAACCCGGTTTCTGCCCTAAGGTTGAATCATTTGGAGGGCTATTTCTTTTCTCCCTTTTTATAACTTTTCTTTTTAATTCTTCAAATCCTTCTTTATCCTTTCATTCTTTTCTCCTTTTTTCATATCATACCTAAGGACTTTCTAGTTATGGTATTTTTCTTGGGTAGATCCCTCTGGCTCTGGCGGATCATAGGATGTATTCCATATACTTAGTCACCTTATAACTCCATGACTATCCTATGTTGCCATAAACATCATTTGAAAATCTCTCAAACTGTTTGTGATTCAGAAATTTCATTTGTTAACACTTTGAGAATTTTATGTTTTTCAGAAATACTCCCCTTCACATATGCTTATATGTTTTAATTAGAAATTTACACATGTTGGGTAGACTTTGCACTTTTGAATTGATTGAATCTCAATGAACATGACCGATTTGAGACACGCTTACATCACTGGCTAGGGCAGCTTTAAATTATTACCCCGTCGTGGCCATATTCAAAGAGAATCTCTTGAAACGGTATATTCTACTTAGACAAGTACTATTCGAGACACGTTTACATCACCAGTTAGACTAGCTTGACATTATTACCCGTCCAGGACAAGTCCTTTCGATTTACTAACATTTTAGTTTTGTCAATTTGTTGGTGATTACTGAGTCGAGCTCATGCGAGATTTCATTCATTTTGCTTATCATCTTTTAATCACTTTTTATCCTCCCCTTCAAAAATAGCATATTGATGTTGTTTTTGGAAACCTTTTGATTAAAATATGCTTTTTGAGGTTTATGGGAAGAATATGCCAAGAATTTATCGATTTTGAACAAAGATCATTTCAAATACTCCCCCTCAATGAGTGAAATAACTTTTTGAGGTTTTAATTACAAGAGGGAATACTTGTCCTTTTGAGCAGAATTATTAAAAAACTTTGAAAATTTGATTAATTATACTCAAAAGTAGGAAGCTTTCGCTCCTTATATCAGGATTGAGGCACTGGAGCGTACCTCAGGGTCCTTACTTTTCAAGGTACGGGTTGTACACTGAAATGCGTGCACAAGCCTTAGTATTTACAAATCAATCAAAAAATAAATATTATACCTAAAAACTTACAAATCAATCATCGGTCTTCAACTTTGTGAAGATTAGATCTGGTCATTGAAAGATTCTGATAGGGAATGATGTTCTGGCACCAATGTAGCTTTCCAAGCGTCTGATCTGGTCCCTTCTATTCAACCTTTCTTCATTCTTGTGGATGAAGTTTCGAACTTGTCTTCTTACCCTGGAATTCAAACTTTTGCTCTTTCCAAGCTTCATGTCTTTCAACCTTAAATTTAAACTATCTCGAACCGTCTTCAATGAATCATCACAAAACTTATGAATTTCATTAAATCTCATAAAGTTTAGTGCGACATGAGCACTCCTGTATGTATAATCAAAGGCCGGTTGTCTTATAAGTTGGCACTGAGAGGCCTCATGAATGCCTGGGCAAGATAGTTTGGGTTTGGTATGGCTGAGTTTTCTTTGATAACTTTCAACACCTAATTGAAGATCTTCAACTCATTCTTGAACAATTAGTCATCTGATGAAGATAAGTAAAGAAGAAATGAAGTTGTACTGCAGCTCTGTAAAATATCAACACATCCTTCCTTGTACCTTTTCTAGATACATGATGACGTATAGTCTATATTTGGGCCACGAGCCCAAATGATAAACATCACTAAGGCCCAAAACCACCATGAGTGGGCTATTATAACTTGGGCCGCATTGATAATGGGATTGGGCTCACGTAGACCCAAGCCCAACCAAACTACCCGGGCATAGATAAGGATCTCCTAATTACGGAATAGATATCCTTAACCCGGATAAGCACCACGCGTGCGAAGAGTAAGGAGCAAGAAACCTATGAGGATTCTGCACCTATATAAGGAATGACATAATTCTCATTAAAGGTACGATAAACATACCCTAAACTCTTTACGAGAATCCTAAAAACCGATTACTTACTCTCACGCCGGAGGATAATCGTGGGATACAATCCCACGATAAGCCTAACGATGTTTGTTTATTTTCTTAGTGCGCAGGTTTCAAGCATTAAGAAGCGAATTGGTACGAGAGCAAGAGCCCAAACTAGGAATGCCCAACTTTTGTATCAACAAGTGGCGCCATCCGTGGGACCCACACCAAGGATTAAGGAACTAGAGTGACAAAGAGTAAAAATTCAAGCCAGCGGACTCTGCAGGTGGAAAAAACACGTGACCCCCAGAGGAAGAATCAACAAGATTCAACCCCTAGGCAGGCCTCTGGGACAACCAGTACGCCTGGTCACCAAAAAAGGGGACCTACCCAACCTCTCCCAGCGGTGGAATTGCCTGTAAGGACTACCCACGTCACCACCGTAGTCCCAAGCGTTGAAGAACTCCAGCGCACCCTCTTCAATATTCCTCACCAAACATCATCTACAGTGGACAACACTGTGCCGCCGGGCGCACCTAACAGGGATAGGATACCCAATACTGAGGCAGATATTCTTGTAGCGAATAAGGACGCACCTGACCTAACGCTGAGTAATTTTGTATCCCAAAATTACGAAACTCTAACTGCCCTTATGCAAGAAGAAGCGAGGAGAAGGTCGAATACGAGCCTGCAAGCCCGGCTCAACTTTGGTCCTGAACGCGAAGCATCACCACCGCGCCACCTACGAGGAAGACGCGAAAACAATGAAAAACGTACCACTATCCATGATAGACTGGGTACGATATCTGACTCACAATATTCAGAGGAATATGAAGACGGCGAGAGGCGCACTGATGTTCATTCCAGACTTGGTAGTCGAGGGATACAAGATAGGTTAGGACCTCAACACTCACCAAGCGAAGGTTCCTCTAGGTCTGGGAGCAAACGAATTCCTGACAGATTAGGGAGAAGAATATCCCCAAGCAAAAGCCCCTCAAGCTCTTCCTCTGAAGGAAGCCGGCGCAAGCGCCGCAAAAGAGATTACTCCTCCTCCAACGACTCCTCGGACAACGAGGACAAGGAAACAGGACACTGGAAGTCTAGAGGAAGACGTCGCGAAGAAGAAGACGAAGACATGTCTCTTCCGTGGCGTCACCAGAAAGTTGATGCATTTACACGACGCATCAGCGATTACTCCGATCACAAAAGGTGGCGCATGCCCACTAATGTCAAAACATATGATGGAACAGGTGATCCGGATGACCACCTAAAAATTTTCGAATCGGCCGTTACCATCGAAAATTGGCCACAACCTGTGTGGTGCCATATGTTTAATTCCACCTTAGTAGGGAATGCGCGCACGTGGTTTAGCAAGCTCCCACGATGGAGCATTGACGGGTTTGAAGAACTACGGAAAGCTTTCCGTTTAAACTTCACCCAAAGAAAGAAGTGCGCTAAAAACCCTGTTGAACTAGCCATAGTAAAACAGTGCCAAGGGGAATCAACCAGTGCTTATGTGGAACGTTTTAAAGATGAGTGCATACATGTCAAAGCGTGTCCCGAAGTCCTAAAAATTTCAGGGTTCATGAATGGGATTAATAACCCCGAACTCATTCGGAAGCTAAACGACAAGGTTCCCCAAACCTTCGATGAGCTAATGAAGCGCACAAGATCCTTCATACAAGGAAAAGCAGCCGTTGCGGACAGCAAAAAAGGCTACTCAAATTATAGGCAACAAGAACAGCCTAGGAGACAATCCAACAATCAGAATAACAACTGCAGCAGGAATTATCGCAGTAGAAGAGAAAATGACAAATATACCCCTCTCACAAAGACTCCGAGGGAAATATTTGTAACTGAAGGTGCAAACTTTCCAAAACCTCCACCAATGCGTACCGCAGAGGACAAGCGCATAGGGAATGGATACTGCGAATACCATGGCCAGAAAGGCCATACAACCAACGAGTGTGTCCAGCTACGACAACTGATTGAAAAATTAGTAAGAGAGGGCAGAACGGACCACCTCGTAAAAAACATCAAAGAAGGGAAGGACAAGCAAAGGAATGGAGGCAAGAAAGAACCTCCCAAAGACAAAGCTGACATCATCTACATGATACAGTCATGGAAACGCAAGATAAAACAAAAAGTCAGTCAAAAATTCTCTCTAGAAAAAGAGATATCATTCCCTACTCTAGCTGCGGACAACACAGTAGTAGAGCCACTAACTATTGAAATACATACGGGGGGACATGATATCCACCGCATGTATATCGATGGGGGGGGGGCATCCGCAGACATCCTATATGATCATTGTTTCAAAAGGCTACGACCTGAGATACAAAGTCAATTGATACAGGCCACAACTTCGTTGACTGGATTCACAGGAGAAAAGATTTGGTCTATGGGACAATTGCGCTTGCTAGTAGTTGTGGGCGATGAACAACACTCAACAGCAACATGGATAAATTTCATGGTAATCAAGTCTCCCTCACCATACAATGGCATCATTGGGAGACCTGGAATATCATCCATGCGCGCTGTACCATCCACAACACATGGGATGCTCAAATTTCCAGTGTAAGGAGGAGTTGTCACCCTCAACAACACCACGGTACCACCAAAAGAATGCAACGCAGTAACCAGTGAGGTGGAGAGTATTCCAGAACAGCGCACAGAAAAAACACCAAACTTAACGGTCGCTATTCACCCCGATTACCCAGATCAACAAATTTCGATTGGAGGATCTTTATCTGACAAAGGTAAAGCATCTGTGTGCGCACTCTTGCAAAAGAACCTGGATATCTTTGCATGGGAACCAAAGCACATGACCGGAGTGCTATGCTCTATCACAAAGCACAAGCTACAAATCCGACAAGGATATTCCCCAATACGACAGAAGAAGCGCGGCCAGGCCCCAGATCGTGCAAAAGCTATTCTAGAAGAAGTACACAAACTTGTAGACGCAGGCATCATGCGCGAAGTATACTATCACGACTGGCTTTCTAATCTAGTGATGGTAAAGAAGAGTGATGGCAGTTGGAGGATGTGCGTGGACTTCACAGACCTCAACAAAGCATGCCCACAGGACTGCTATCCACTGCCGGAGATAGACTGGAAAGTAGAATCCCTGTGCGGATATCCTTTCAAGTGCTTCCTAGACGCATACAAAGGATACCATCAAATCCAGATGGCAGTAGAGGACGAAGAAAAAACAACTTTCCACACAAGTTAAGGGGTCTATTGCTATACGAAAATGCCCTTTGGCCTAAAAAACGCAGGCGCAACATACCAGCGATTGGTGGACACAACTTTCGAAAAACAAGTAGGTCGAAACTTGGAAGTCTACGTTGACGACCTTGTCATCAAGAGCCACACAGAGGATGAATTGGTGCGCGACATTGAGGAAACGTTCAAAACTTTGGGAAAAATAAACATGAAGTTAAATCCCAAGAAGTGCACCTTTGGCGCAACAGAAGGCATGTTCCTTGGATACTTAATTGAACCCGATGGAATCAAACCTTGCCCAAAAAAAAACAAAAGCTGTTATCGATCTTCCCTCACTGCGCACACTCAAAGAAGTCCAGTCATTAAACGGAAAGCTAGCTGGGCTAAACCGTTTCTTATCTAAGTCAGCAGACAAATCACTCCCTCTCTTTAAAACACTCACGAAGTGCACTAAAAAAGGGAGACTTTCATTGGACTGAGGAAGCAGAAGAAGCTTTCCAACAGCTGAAACAACATCTGGCATCACTCCTCAAACTTGTCGCACCGTGACCAGGGGAAGAGTTGATCATGTACTTATCTATAGCCCACGGAGCAGTTAGCGCAGTACTATTGACAGATAGAAACTCCGTCCAGATACCCATATACTTTGTAAGCAAAGCATTGAAGAAGACAGAGACTAACTACAGCGCCATGGAAAAGCTGGTCTTAGCTCTAGTATTTGCAGCTAAAAGACTGCGCAGATACTTTCAGGCACACCCAATAGCTGTAATCACAGACCAGCCATTCAAATAAGTTATCTCTAAACCTGACGCATCAGGGCGGCTACAAAAGTGGAGTGTGTTGTTAAGTGAATATAACATCTCGTATAGACCACGCACTGCAATCAAGGGGCAGATATTAGCCAATTTCATTGTTGAAAAGCCAGATACCAATAGTCCAACCTCAACAACCAAAACAGATATACAGGAACCCTGGATTCTGTTCACAGATGGATCCTCATGCATGGATGGATCAGGCGCAGGCCTTATTCTTACTAATTCAGAAGGAATGGAATTCACCTATGCACTGCGCTTCGAATTCACAGCTACAAACAATGAGGCAGAATATGAAGCCCTACTCGCTGGACTGCGTATTGCAATCCAAATGGGTGTACACAACCTGGAGGCAAACGTGGATTCCAGGCTAGTAGCTAACCATGTGCTAGGTGAGTTTGAAGCCAAGGATGAATACATGATCCAATACCTGGAAAAGACCAAGTCCTTAATTCAGAACTTTGATAGGTTCACAATAAAACAAGTACCTAGAGGGGACAACAGGAAAGCTGATGCGCTTAGCAAGATTGCATCTACAAGCTTTGCGCACTTATCAAAACAGGTATTGGTAGAAACCCTACAAAACAAGTCAATCTTGGAGATGGAAATATCCACAGTGATAGAAGAACAAGATCCTACATGGATGACACCTATCATAGAATTCATTAGCAAAGGAGTCTTACCACAAGATCATAAGGACGCTCGAAGAGTGCGGTGCACAGCGCAGCGATTTGAACTACGAGACAACATCCTCTATCGACGTTCTTTCTTGCAACCTTGGCTCCGATGTGTTGGACCTCTTCAAGCAGACTATGTACTTCGAGAAATCCACGCTGGATCATGTAGCATACACTCAGGACCACGGTCTGTTGTAGCGCTGATGAGGCGAAAAATGAACCACTTTTAGGGGGTCATTTAAGCCCGGAATTGAATTTATTTGATCAAATATTGCCCTAAATCGTTCCTTTTGTGATTTTAGGTACTTTGGGAGAGAAATCTGGAAAAGGAAGCATTTTGGACGTTTTTGGAGCATAAAAGTGAAGAAAACGGCAAAGTCTCAATTTTCCAAGCTGGGAATAGTAGGTGACGGCGTCAAGAAGGAATTTCTGATGGCATCAATAGTAAATTCCATGACTTTCCATGACGACCCAGTACAAATTTGACGGCGTCACGAAGTAGGGCGTCAAGAGTAAAATGCATGACGGCCTAGAAAATGCTAACACATGACGGCGTCAAAAGTAGATCAAGGCAGTCCGAGAAGTATTTTGGCGGCGAGGTGACGGCATCACAAGATTTGTCTTGACGCCGTCAGACCCTATTTCCTATATATAGTTTTCTAATTTTCACATTAAAAAGAGAGGAGTTTTGGAGAAACCCTAGGTCCGAACTTAAGACGAATTTTACAGGTTTTTCAAGGGTTCTTTGCCCCTGATCCCTTTCATGTATAATTAAGATAAGTGTTCTTTTAATTCAATCAATATATCTATGTGTTGGTTGTCTATATCTTGTTCTTGTCTTAAATCCATCATGCTAGGCTAGATCTATCTTGTGTTTGCTTAGATCTAATGAAACCTAGATGTTAATTATGTGTTGATTACTTGTTTATGGTTGTATTGGATGAATGAATTCGATGTTAGGCTTAAGAAAACTGGCAGATCTCCAATTGGTAACATGCTTGAACGTCTTAAGAAACATGAACCAATGTGCACTAGGTTTTATTGGTTGTATTTACTGCATGAGTAATTTCTAATGATCCCATGTTAGGAGTTTTTAACGGCTCGACATAGGAGTGAAGTAGGCACTCATAGGATTGGGGAAGTAAGAGCGCCACCCCATGAATGGTATTAAGGAATACAATCCGTCATCCACGCAACTATAACAAGTAATTAACGTGTAAAAGATGTCTAGGGAGTAGTGAAATCTAAGTAAACACATTTTCTCCACTTATTGCTCACAACTTTAGTATAATTTAGTTTATTTTCATTTTTTAGTATTTTATTTTGATTGCATCTTTAGTATTGGGTTAGTTGACTAGCAACTAATTCCGCCCAAATCATTCAAACCCGAGATTTTAACTTGCTTTCTAAAAAATATAAAAATACAAAAATAATCTTCCATCATCTTTAGCACTAGTAATTAGGTTTTCTAATCCTAGCGACACTATTCCTAGCTGAACGATCAATCCCCCGGTACTTGTCACTATACTATACTACAACGATCAGGTACACTGCCTGGTGGGGGTTGTAAGCTTCTCTAGATCCCTCGAAAGGTAAAGCCTGGTGCGATTCCCACGTATCAAGTTTTTGGCGCCGCAGCCTGGGGAATAGTTATTGTCTAGGTTAGAATTTCTTTTTATTTGGTCTACTTGCTAGATTCCTTTCTAGTAAGATTTTATTTTTATTTTTTTTAGGATTTCTTTAATCTATCTTTTTCTTTGTGTGTTTGTTCGTAATTTCCATTGACTCTTCCGTTCACTATTATGGAGTACGCGAATCCACCATACCACCAACCACAAAGGCCATTCTACCCTATTGACATCTCGAATTTCAAACAATATCGAGATGAACCCATATATGATGCATGGACTCGTTTTAGAAATTTACTCCAAAAATTTCCTCATCATAGTTTCGCTTTAGCATCCCTAACCCGAACCTTTTACTATCGTGTTGGCCAATATGACCAAATGCGCATTGAGGATTTTGCCAATGGGAACTTTAGGGAATTAAGTGCCGAAGAAGCATGGGATGCCATAGAAGATTGTGCCCAATATTATTATAGGGTAGACAACCCAACAAACGTTAGTACAAGTCAACTGAATATAAATTTCCAGGATCATGAAACAAGTTTGTTTGGGGATGAATATATTAGTGTTGAGATACCTAAGTGGTTGTCATGTAATGCCATAGTACAAAACAAACACATAGGTAATCTAGATAAAATGGAGAATGAGGTAAGTAACGTAAGCCCATCAAGTACCCCACAAGTCCTACCATCATTTGAGGCATACACACCGCCCGTGACTTACCCGGAAAAAGTAGAGGAGACAATAGGAACCCCAATAGAGGTAGAGCCCTTGGACCAAACGCAAGTAGAAGAAATAGATTTGAATACTTGTAGTCATAACCTTTCTTTTAGTTCTATGGAAGTTCCTAGTTTTGATGAACCGGAGCCTCAACCAAAGCCGTTACATAATCTTTCATCTTTAGATGTGAATTTAGGTATTGAAAAAGGCCCCAATCCACCCATCAAACCATATAGTCCGGGTAGTCTTGGGATAAAGGTAGTGGACTCTAAGCCTTGTAGAGAGGAAGCCAATATAGGAGTGGAAAATGACCTTACATGCTTACATCACCCATTTATGATTAACTGCAAGAAACATTATGGGTTTAAACCGGGTTTATTAGGTCAAGATGGATCCCCAACTAGTAGTCTCTTGAAGTTGATAGAAGATGATCCCTTTCTAGGAGAAAATCTTAAACCACCCATTAACCCGATTGAATTTGGTAAGGTTATGATAATAGGAGCACACCCCTTTGAGCATATAATTCATCCACCACACGTTCCTCACAAGGCATATTTCCACCCTAAGGGTTTGTATCACTACTTCCACCCACACTTAATCCTAAGTGTAGGGAAAACTTCCCCTATTTTCGTTAAGTAAGGGTAGAGTCAGGCTCGTGACTCGAACAAAAACAAGCGCTTCTTGGGAGGCAACCCATGTTTTGGGTGTTTTTATTTATTTGTTTGTTTGTTTGTTATTTGCTTCCGTATGCATGCTTTATTTTTATTGTTGGTAGATCATGTTACTCAATTAAAAAGTGGAAATACTTTACTTTGTTGTTTTGGCCTAGTCTTAACTCCATCTAAAGGTATTTTTGCGAAAGATAAGTGTAAGGGGAAACCCCAAATATGTTTTTAAGAAACAACTCGATCATGATTCTCCACAATATTAAATGAACATGTGTATTCGTATTTGTTAGAGTCAAATGCTTGTATTGAGTCATAATAAAGTTTTGCAGGATTTTCCAGAAAGTAGAACCAAGTTTTTCCAGAAATTTTCTGGAAACTTAACATAAGAATTTCTGCAGGTCAATCCTGACGGCGTCACGAGTTAACTCTTGACGGCGTCACGGGTAAAAAAAAAAAAATCTGGAAATTTTACCAGTTTTGTTTTTCTAACGGAGTCTCAAAGTTTTTGTGAATTATTAAGTTTTATAATCTCCAGGAAGTCTGCAAACTTCATTCCACAAGCATTATATCTTATCTTGTTTTCTAGGATTTAGTAACTTATATAGGATGCCGCCGATTTTATGCGAGGTTGTCTTGTCTATTTTCTCAGGATTTACAGGTTATGTATGACAAGAATATGATTTATATTCTGGAAGGGAAGCTTTGATTGTTCATTTTCTTGGAGGAAGATTTAACCTGGCCACCCTATTATCCATACCGAGCGAATCAGAGGAGTATTTGATTTTATTTGTTTTACTTATTTCACTTTTACATTCTTTACTTGAACATTGGGGACAAGGTTCATCTTAAGTGTAAGGGGAGGGTAAAATGATGATACCTTACATATGCACTTTCGCTTGAGTTTGCTTTGTTTGATGGTAGGTGTGTAATAAAACTATGAGAAATACTTGTTAGTGCAATTTTAGCGCCAAATTTAAATTTTTTTACATCATTTAGGAGTGAAACTTTAGCCATAGCAAGCGTCTCATGGATAGGAGATTGTATGACTAGCACATAACCGTATATTCAGAAAAATTTTCCACCCAAATATGTGAGGTTCGCCTTTAGATTTGATAGGAAAAGCATTTACTATTAGTGCTTATGAGTGTACCGGTAGCATTTAGATTCTAGAACTTACGTTAGTGATGCATCCCGAGACCGCTAGTGAGACTACATTCGTGTAGTAGGATTTACTACATGATAAGAGGCATTAGGATCACCCTTGTGTTAAACCCGTGTTATAATTTCTTGACCACTTAAGTCATATTACTTGACTACTTAAGTCAATTAATTTTTCCCACACCCTTAGCGTTGTACTCATTTTTAGTACACGAAACCCCTAGTACACCCCTCCGAGCCTATCTTTTCATTTCTAACTTTAAGCATCTTACTTAAAGGAAGAATTTGTTACACCCCACTTAAATGTACAACCAAATCGCCTTAGCCTTCCGTGTATGCGCTCATTTTTAGTGCATTATTGTTATTTGTTAAACCCTAAGTTAACTATTTAATTGATTACATGGTTGCTAAGTCGAGTCATATCCTTGTACATATTGTTTTGGGACGATTGGGACTCATGGGTAAAGTACTTATTTTATGGAGTAATGGGGAAGAACATCATTTATTACCCCCATATGTACGTTAATCTTAAAAGTGCTCCAAGTGTTTTGATTATCTTAATTCGAGTCAATAGATTAGTTTATTGTAAAGTATGTAAAGATTCAAGTGTAAGGGGAATTTCTATTCCCTATGATGTATTATTTTGGATGGTAGGGTAAGAGTGTATGCAAAAAAAAAAATAAATAAATAAAAAAAAATAAAAAAAAATCGAAAAATCAAGAAAAGAAAAAAAAAAAATAGAAAAAGAGAAAAGAGAAAAAACATACGGACTACCATCCCTTTTTATTCTATGTTCATTTTATGTTTTTGTTATTTTTCATTTATTAGCTTAAGTCGAGTCTAGTCTTGGCTTAGCAACGCCATATTGTACATGTAATTAACAAAGATTGTTAACTCGCCACCAGTAAAGACTGCCTTTATCCAATAAAACCGTGTATTTCATATCCCTACACCTAACGTTACAACCCTTTAAAAGACCTCTTTGATAGTTTGTCCTAGGTGCTTACGCCATGTGGTGGAGGTTTGATCCTTTCCCAAGCCTATGGTAATCTATTTTGCTATGACAGGTAGTGAGAGATATCTTCTGTTTCCATATTGTAATTTACACTTTATTACACCCAAGAGATGTGAGTATCTAAACACTATTTGTGAGGTGCTTGTGTATGACCTCCGTGCTTGTCTATTGGTCTTTAGTGGAACGATTATTTGTTGTAATTACTTTTATATTAGTGTTAAATGACCCCTAACTTGTATTTTGATTAGAATAAAAGCGCATTTGCTTGAGGACAAGCAAATCTCAAGTGTAAGGGTATATGATGAGGCGAAAAATGAACCCCTTTTAGGGGGTCATTTAAGCCCGGAATTGAATTTATTTGATCAAATATTGCCCTAAATCGTTCCTTTTGTGATTTTAGGTACTTTGGGAGTGAAATCTGGAAAAGGAAGCATTTTGGACGTTTTTGGAGCATAAAAGTGAAGAAAATGGCAAAGTCTCAATTGTCCAAGCTGGGAATAGTAGGTAACGGCGTCAAGAAGGAATTTTTGACGGCGTCAAGAGTAAATTCCATGACTTTCCATGACGACCCAGTACAGATTTGACGGCGTCACGACGTAGGGCGTCTTTGCCCCTGATCCCTTTCATGTGTAATTAAGATAAGTGTTCTTTTAATTCAATCAATATGTCTATGTGTTGGTTGTCTATATCTTGTTCTTGTCTTAATTCCATCATGCTAGGCTAGATCTATCTTGTGTTTGCTTAGATCTAATGAAACCTAGATGTTAATTGTGTGTTGATTACTTGTTTATGGTTGTATTGGATGAATGAATTCGATGTTAGGCTTAAGAAAACTGGCAGATCTCCAATTGGTAACATGCTTGAACGTCTTAAGAAACATGAACCGATGTGCACTAGGTTTTATTGGTTGTATTTACTGCATGAGTAATTTCTAATGATCCCATGTTAGGAGTTTTTAACGGCTCGACATAGGAGTGAAGTAGGCACTCATAGGATTGGGGAAGTAAGTGCGCCACCCCATGAATGGTATTAAGGAATACAATCCGTCATCAACGCAACTATAACAAGTAATTAACGTGTAAAAGATGTCTAGGGAGTAGTGAAATCTAAGTAAACACATTTTCTCCACTTATTGCTCACAACTTTAGTATAATTTAGTTTATTTTCATTTTTAATATTTTATTTTGATTGCATCTTTAGTATTGGGTTAGTTGACTAGCAACTAATTCCGCCCAAATCTTTCAAACCCGAGATTTTAAATTGCTTTCTAAAAATTATAAAAATACAAAAATAATCTTCCATCATCTTTAGCACTAGTAATTAGGTTTTCTAATCCTAGCGACACTATTCCTAGCTGAACGATCAATCCCCCGGTACTTGTCACTATACTATACTACAACGATCAGGTACACTGCCTGGTGGGGGTTGTAAGCTTCTCGAGATCCCTCGAGAGGTAAAGCCTGGTGCGATTCCCACGTATCAAGCGCGCGCTCTACGGTCAGGGTATTATTGGCCCACTATGCACCGCGACGCGCGAGATATGATAAAAAAATGCAGCAATTACCATGTACACAGGCCAATTCCGCGCCAACCACAACAAGAGCTAAACCCCATCACCTCACCATGGCCATTCTACAAATGGGGCATCGACATCGCAGGCCCTTTTCCAGTTGCAGCAGGAGGGCTAAAATTCCTCATCGTAGCCATAGATTACTTTACGAAGTGGATTGAGGCAAAGGCAGTGGTGAGTATCACGGGCAACCAGGTAAAACGCTTTGTATGGGATAATATTGTATGTCGCTTCGGACTACCTGGAGAAATCATATCAGACAATGGGAAACAATTCTGTGACAACCCATTCAAAGATTGGTGCGCGCAATTGAACATCACACAACACTTTGCTTCAGTGAAACACCCACAAACCAATGGTTTAGTTGAGTGCCCGAATCGCAGTCTAGGTGAAGGAATAAAAGCGCGCCTTGACAGACACAAAGGAAAGTGGGTGGACGAGCTATCACATGTCTTATGGGCGCATCGCACCACAATCAAAACCAGTACTGGAAACACACCATTCTCCCTTGTCTACGGAACAGAAGCCGTCATACCAGCTGAGATAGGAATGCCAACTATACAAACAGCAGAGGTCAATGTCACAACAAATGACGAGGAGCGGCGCATAGACTTGGACTTACTGGAAGAAAGACGTGAACGCGCAGCTATACGCGAGGCAAAGGCTAAGGCAAAAATGAAGAAGTATTATGATGCAAAAGTCAAACATACTTCTTTCAGGCCAGGAGACTTTGTATACCGCGCTAATGACGCAAGCCACGCAGAAGACACATGCAAGCTTGGACCCAAATGGGAAGGACCCTATGAGGTCACTGATGAGCTAGGCAATGGTGTATACAGGTTGCGCGATATGGAAGGTCACGATCTAGCGTGCACTTGGAATATCTGCAATCTCAAAAGATGCTATCTTTAGGAAAGGCTACGGCCCATAAACAGACATCTTTGCACACTAGTACGTTTCCAATAATCGTTTGTTTTTTCTTTTCTTTGTTAGGAATTGTTTTTTACTTTTTCAAAAACTTGCAAGTATCAATAAAACGTTATGGTTTCTAGCTAACTCCATAACACATTTTACTTTATTGCGTACATTTTTATATGTGTCAATATTGTTATACTACATTTTTGCCTACATGGCGTGCATGCACTAATTAAGACCCACGACGGCATAAAGGATGAGTAAACCTACTAACTAACTCATTGAGTAAGAGGGTTGCAAACCCATCAACATTGGATCACGCATCCTTGCTAGGCGCCTTACCTTCAAGACGTTGAAGTAAGTCTTCCTTGCGCATCCCACGAAGGATGCACAAATGTCACGTACAAGCTTAGCAAACAACGAGCCAAGACTCTTGGTCACACAATAAAACTTTGCAAACATAATTCAAGTTTATACTTATAATTTATCTTAAATCATGTACTTAATTTAAACATAACTCCAAACAAGAGTATCTCATTTAATCTTTTTACATAAAAAGACAACAATCATAACACGCAAAAGATATACTTTGTTATTTATACAATAAATATACAAGTCACAAAAAAGCCTATATGCTATGACGATGCTCAGGACTATCTTCTGGGGTAGCGGAGCTTCCTGCCTCTTGAAGCTTTCTCAAGAGCAATGCATCCTTAGGCGATACGGTCGCTACGCTAACAGGAATCCCATCTGACCTGGGAACATGCGCAGCGCCCACACCGCATAAGACGGCTTTGCCCTTAATACCGTTTTTCTTGGCAGCTCTCTCTGCGTGCAGCTCTAACACCTCCTTAAGAGGAATCTCCCTTTCAATAGCAAAAGGGTTCAACATATGGCGCGGCTGGGCAAAAACAGGAACCTGCAGCTGCGACTCGTTAAGCTTGAGAAGTAGTCTGGCTGCGCCTCTGCATCCTCCAAGATATGGCGCCCCAGGGTCAACCCCTCCATAATTACCTTTATCGGGTTATCCTGGTTGCGCTCCAGCTGCGCAATATGAGGAAGCTCAAGCAGCTTCATTCCCTCCATCACCTTCATCAGCTCGTCATACGCATTGGCATTGTAAGCAGGCACCTCAGCAAGCTCCACCTTCAGCAACTTAGCCTCATGAAGCTCCTCCATGGCTTGCGCCCTCCCACGCTCCACGGCGCACTGCACCACCTTTCCAAAGGTCTCCAACACCTCTGGAGACTCTAAGGTGCCCATAGCAGCTAAGCGCAGTCCATGACTGCTCAACCACCTACATCAACAGGAAAAACTTGCATTAGAAGAGACAAACCAACAAAAATAGTAAGGCAACATTGCAGGAAAATATATAAGGACGTACCTGCACTCAGCTATAGTAGACATCAGGTGAGGGTATAATTCCTCATCATAGTCTATGCTCAGGCCATGCAGCTTCTGCTCCTGCACCTTAATAATATTCTCCATGCGCAAGCGAAACTCATTAATGTTCACAAAGTGCTCATCCTTCTTCTCCTCAAGATACCTTACCGCCCAGGTAAGGTTGGCCCTAAACTGATGAAGGTCCCCGCGCGCTTGCTGCAGCTCAGCCATCGCGGTCAACTTCTCGTTAGTGACCTTGTCTGCGTGCGCCTTGAAGGACCCCACCTCCGCTTGCGCTTCAGCCAGCTGCGCACGGAGAAGAGCTATCTCCTCATCTTTCTGGGCAAGAGTGCAACTCTCCCCGACGTATCGCGTCCTCAACTGAGCAACTAGCTCAGTTTGACACTCAGCAGTAGCAGCCAACTCCACCAACAGCTGCTGCGCAGATACGTCCTCACCCACCTTCACTCCCTCCTCCTTGTTTTCATTCTGAGGAGGGACTACAGTCTCCACAAATGCCACATCATCCTCCGCAGCATGGTCACTACAATGAATAAGGAAGAAAGTTAGCACATATTACGACAAGTAATAATAAATATAAAAGCATGAGGAATATCACTTACAGAAGCGGAGAAGCCTTTGCAGCCTCCTTATCCACGCCAGAAGCGGATGTGTCCTCCTCTGCGGATGACTCTACATCCGCGATCAGATGGCGCCTCCTCTTGGAAGTACCACTGCCACCAGCCTCTCCTTTGCGCTTTAGATTTTGCGCTACCACCTCAGGCTTCAGTACCTTTACCCTGTCAGAAGATTCAGCTTGCAACTCCTCCACATGTGTAGGCTCCACAGTTGGAGCCACGCTCTGTACTAGCATCACAAGAAGAGGGGGCGAATCTTCATGACCAACTGGCCCCAACACAGTCAGATGCCTAACAGTCGCATCCAAGAGCGGTTGCTCGTTCTCCCTCAGAGGGCGCACACCAACGATCACCTGCTTCGGCTTCTCCAGCATCACCACGGCAAACAAATCCATCTCTGCGCAACACATGAACAAATAACAAAACAGAGATTAGTTATTAAAAGTACGCAATACAGAAAAACTTACATTATTGGAAGCGAACAATTAAAAGGGATGAACACCCACCCTGGCCTTCCTCATCAATGAAGGTTGGCACCTCGCCAGCACCACGAAAATAGTTGCGACTCAACCCCATGTGCACCAAAAACTCCTCAGGATAAGGGTTAATGGGGATGCGGTTAGCATCAATTGTCTGCGCATCTGCCAAGCTATACGAACCGGGTGCGGGGCGCCCATCCCTCGGCAGCGTCTCTTGAGTATAAAACTCAAATGGTGAAGGAAACACCACATCATCCACCCAAAAAAAATACTCCCTCTAATGCCTCAAGGAATCTACCTTATCAATATAACACTGAAGGCTCCCCGCACGCTTCGCAAAGGATACCCTTCCATACGACCACGTTGTGTGGTAAAACGCACGAAATAGGTCGACGGTCGGGTTTATTGCAAGTAAACGACAGTTTACTTCAAAGTTTGATATCTTCGCCGCACCTATACAGTGCAGCTGAGAGATATGAAGGTGATAGAAATTGAGCACGTTGCTAAAAAATATGGATATTGGTACGCGATTGTTAACGTACTCAAAAAAACGCGTGTATAACCCTATCTTCCCTTTGGGGAAATCGGCAATACACGCATCGACGTCTGGGGCCTCTGGATGCACATCTAGAGGAATGAAGTAATCGGATGAGAACTGACGCACGTCATCCTCATCCATCGCAGAGCGAAACTCCTCTAATTGAGCAACCATTTTTACAGTATCACAAGATCTACTAGGATGCGCACACGGAATTACCTAATAAAACAATTGATTTCTTAAAAAAAAAAACGCTTTGAAGAAAGGAGAAATGGTAAATGTGTGTTTTTTCACTGTGTGTTTTTGGTAAAAGGGAGGCGGTGACTCTTATATAGGTCACCAAAAAACCCTAGATGAAGGCCACGTGGATCCCACTCAAAAAACGTGTGGCTGGAATACAAAACGGTACATGCACTTTTTCCCGTTTTCCAAGGAACACGTGGACACATCCCCCGTTTTCCGAGGCACTTTTTTGAAATATCTTGGATTTGATACATATTTCTTCATATTGGGCGGCAAATTTCTAAATATGTCCCACCACGCTTACCGCTGTTCTCACTAGTCTAGCATCCGTGGCTACAAGCCGCGCACACTAGACTGGGGGGACATGATGACGTATAGTCTATATTTGGGCCACGAGCCCAAATGATAAACATCACTAAGGCCCAAAACCACCATGAGTGGGCTATTATAACTTGGGTCGCATTGATAATGGGATTGGGGTCACATAGACCCAAGCCCAACCAAACTACCCGGGCATAGATAAGGATCTCCTAATTATGGAATAGATATCCTTAACCCGGATAAGCACCACGCGTGCGAAGAGTAAGGAGCAAGAAACCTATGAGGATTCTGCACCTATATAAGGAATGACATAATTCTCATTAAAGGTACGATTCACATACCCTAAACTCTTTACGAGAACCCTAAAAACCGATTACTTACTCTCACACAGGAGGATAATCGTGGGAGACAATCCCACGATAAGCCTAACGGTTATTTTCTTAGTGCGCAGGTTTCAAGCATTAAGAAGCGAATTGGTACGAGAGCAAGAGCCCAAACTAGGAACGCCCAACTTTTGTATCAACAATACATATCTTCAATGTCGTTTTGATTCAAATAAGGAAAGTCTGCTTCACTAAAATTGTATCCCTTCTCATCTTGTCTTTTGACGGTTATTGTCTGCATGAAGGTGTAGTCAAACCTCGTTGTGTGATCAATGGCCATGATAACTAAAATTCTGGACGGATTCATAACATTTTCTGTTGACTTTGATCCCAACTTGCTTGTGTAGTAGAGCAGACAATGATCATGCCAATGATGAATTCCAAGTAGTGCTTCTCTATTGTATTCGACTAACTCTTTACTGAATAGATCGTGTTTCATTTCTTCAATGGCAAGATGCTCGTATCGTGCAGCTGGAATTCTGTAAGTCAGTGAAGATGCATATTTTTGTATTGAAGTCTCATGCCCATGTTGAAGATATTCCAGGTCATTGTTGAAGAAGAATCGGAAGAGTATCTTTGGTTTGTCGGGTCTCCCTACCATTGGTAAAGGCTTGGTCCAATCCGTGAAGTATGCACCCTCTTTAACGGAGGAGTTATCGACATTCTGTTCAGGGTTGAGCTAGTCGATATCAATAGACATTGCATGGGCAATGTTTTCTAAGTGATATTCTAGTTCGACTGCACTTCCGGATCTTTCTTTAAGAAGATTGAAAGCATCATTCTTCACCCGCCTGAGTTCTTTCTTTATCATCTTCTGAATATGACATTATTTCATTATAGTCTGACTGAAGTCCACAGTGCGTCCAGGTAGAAGTTCTTCATCTTCAGGTAGAGGAGGTTGATGCTTAAATCATTTCATCGAACCATGCAAACTCGGGTGTATTGTCGATTGTCTAACCAAGAGACAAATTTCCTCTTCTTTCCTTTGTTTTTGCCTGAAGGTTTGGATGTTGATGCTGGACCAGATTTTGAAGCAGGAGCTCTAGATTTAGGCTGTTCTCGATAGTCTTCACTGGTATAGACAAAGTGATCTGCCTCTATTGGTGCTGACCCAAATGCTTGAGACTTGTGTTGATCAGCTGATGTGGTTGAATACTTGATGAGTTCCTTATGTGATGATGATGGACCCTTGTTGACTTTGGTCTCTTTGGCTGTGAGTTTGGGTCTGGGTCTTCATCGTCTCTTGGTCTTTTGAATTTTCCAGCATCAACTTTACACGACTCTTTGGACAAGTTTCCTGCAATAGCATCCAAAATTGCAATATCTTCTGGAGTCATGTTCACCTTTTCTGCTAGCATTGAGTACATTCTGACTTGAAGATCATCGAATGAGAGGTCTTGAGGAACTGTGTGAAGAGTTAATTGTGTAGTAGAAATCACCTCATTCACGATGTTTGACAGTTTTATTGAGTTTATCTTTCAAAGGTTTGACTATTGTTTTCAACTCATTTACAAGATTGTCTGCCAGATACTTGTCAGTGACTTCTTGATTACTTCATCCAAATATTCTTGAACATCTTTTGACAAGTAATTATCGACCCGTTTTTTAAGCTCGTGAAATTCTTCGACTTGTTTTGAAAAGCCCGTGACCATGGTTGTCAGAGTGGCAAATTGGTCTTGAAGTGTTTTTTGCTTCTTCAAGTGAGCTTGTTTCACAGCTTTCTTGATCTTTGTTTTAGCTTCGGTGGTCAAAGGGTTGACGAGTTTCTTTATTGATTTGCGAGTTGATGTTGATTGTGTTGGTGGTGGAGATGAATGAGTTGATGAAGAAGCTTCTTTGTTGTCTTTTGAATCAGAGTCATGTTTAGACTCAGGAGAAGACGCTAGATGAGATGCAAGAGGAGTGTCTAAGAAATGATAAGAACACAATCTCGAAAAATTCCACTTCATCTTCAAATAATTAATAAAAACCTTTCTTCATAACTAATTAAGCAATAAAAACGAGCCATTAAACTGTTTAAGCACATATAAATCAAAACCAAAAATCATCTGTGTGTCCATGAACCAACTGATCAACCAAGAAAACAACCTCTGTGTGTGTTGGAACTAACCTGTTCCAAATTGAAAAACAAACTTCATTATGTGTGTCGTCTGATATCACTCAAACTCAGCCGAGAACCACAATAAGTAACAATCTGATATCGAACAAAGCCAAAATCATATTGAATTCCCCTTACTTCTTGTAACACATGCATTCATCCTCAACTTTCCGTTTAAACCTTAGACCAAACTCAAAGTATATTCAAACTAAGTCAAACCAAAAACCAAGAAGTATATCATATGTTAAGAATAACCAGTCACTGAATATACACAACTAATTGAGTCGTATAACCGACCCACGAATCCAAAAAGTATACCCTGCCAATTGCGCATAATGATAATTCAATAGCATGTAAAATTCGACTTGTCAATAATCCACCTACCCATGATCTCTTTGAATATATGTAGAATACTAGAAACCATAACACAAACACAAGATTATTGATAGCTCGAATTCTAGAAAGAGAAAAAGAAGAGTATGGAGTTCTTAGAGAGAGAAAATGAAGAATATTAGATTAAAGTGAAAGAGGCTCCAACCCTCTTCCTTGGTGGTGGGGGGCTTGTATAGTTCTTACAAAAATGCCTCTAGTAGGCTACGAAAAGGGCTGATAGTGGGTAAAGACCCGACCCGACTCCATGGTGACACGATATCTAAGCTAAAACGATTAAGCCTACTAGATACTTAATGCTAATAGATACTCGGGGTGACCGAGTCTTTCATGTGAATATTTATATTCCTAAAAATATCCCCCTAAGGGAGGTCACCCTAGAAATTAAAATTTGAGTTCTAGCATTCTATTACGTGAATTTGAATTCCTAGCTCATAGTCTTTGATTCTTCATATTCATTAATCTTTGTACTTCAAGCAATGATATTGTGATTAATGCTCCTTTGGCATGCGTGATCTTTGAGCTTTCTTTGAGATCATCAGCCACCGTAAATCTCCAAGTCATCCTTGTAGCATTGCCTCCATGTGATGTGGTGACCATTGGACCGACATGCTTACACTCTTCCGGATCATGATCTTTAGCATCAAAGTTACGGAACAAATGTTGTAAGTCATTCTACTATCATGATTTCTTTGATTGTGAGTGTGAAGTGTGTGCATGAGGTTATGATTTGACGTCTCATTGGCCATCAGCTGCAACCGTCGGAAGTTCCTGCAAACAATAGTTTGCAATAAACAAACAAAAATGTCTTTGTTCACTTTCATTGAATAGGGTTGCAAGAACCATGGTTCCCCGTTGATTAGTATAAATACTGCCTGTGATCAGGTAGAATTTCGATGAATTTTCTTGACAGGGTTTCGCAGTTGTACTAGCAGTTCTCAAACCGAAGCGTCTCAAAGTAGACAACACAGAGTGAGTGAACTAGTGAATTAGGATTCACTGATTAATGAGAAATTGATTTGAAAAACAATCGCGTATTGCTAGATAAAGAGTTTTTGCAATACGATGAAAGCTTTATGAGAAAAATCAATTTTCGGTCGCAAATACTTTTGTTTGAAAAATTATGTCCAGTCGATGTGCTCGAAAACAATTGGTGAGCACGTCAAAGGTTTTCCAAAAGTATCCGTCAATTCATTTCCTGGAACAAGTTTGATTTAAAAGTGAATCGCCCCATAATTTCTTTCTAGTTGTTACAAGTCTGATCCATGAAGGACCTCACATGTTACCCACCAAGAGCTTGTTTGATGTTGGCTCTAGAAGGATTTCCATCTTCGTTCTCGTATCACTCAGATGTTCTGGCAATACCACGAGGATAATGTGTACGACTCTTAATGTATATTTTTCTTGCTTTTCATGGTGTATGAAACAACAAGTATATTGAAAGTATGTCCTAATGAGATTTATGGATGATCTCTTGGCTCTAGACTCAATAGTGCGTTTTAATTTATTAATCAGAGACCGGAGCGGTGTCTCCTATTTCAATATCAATCATGACTCGTAATGAGCGGTCAATAGATAATGTAGGGTCCCCAGTGAGAACGAAACAAGTCCTTTTAATAGAACTTGAGTGGAAAGAAGGTTTAGTGCAGTGCGTCACTGGGTCCATGACATCTTGTCTTTAATATCGGGTTACCTTAGTAATAGCCAATAGCATATGAACTGAACCCGATTTCTGCCCTAAGGTTGAATATTTGGAAGGCTATTTTTTTTCACCCTTTATCTTTACATTTCTTTTTCATTCATCAACCCCTTCAGTGCTTACCGAGACTTCATCACTAGCACCTTGTTGGGTTTGTTACAGTACTAGATCTATCCCAGTCGGCACTCTTCCCTTTTTCAATTTTCTCCTTTTTTAATCATTCGTAAGGACTTCTAATCTAGCTAGAGGATTGTCCTTGGGAAGATCCATCTGGTTCTGGCTGGATCACGGGTACTAATACTTAACCTAACCATCCTTATAACTCTAGTATAGTAACTGAATTGGTCGGTCTTTGGTGTTCTTCCACAATTGCCATCATGAACCATTTGCTCCCCCTCAATATGTGCATTGATATACGATAGAGTTTAGCACATATCAGAGATCCTGCACTTGAGTCCAAAAGATCACATTTTTATCAGATTTCCATATTTAAATCACAATCTCTCCCTCGATCAAAAATTTCAAACCTTTGGAGATTTGGGATCTCAATTGATTTGAATAAGTTAGAATATTTGGGAGAAAATGTGGTCTGATTTAATATATACTGATAATGGAGCATTATGACGCTCCCCCTCAATCAATGAGGGAGAATGTTAGTGTCATATTTGATGAGTTTAAAAATGATTTGGAGTTTAACGAGAAACTCATGAAAAATTCATAATCTGACACATAACAACACATATTTATCCACTACTTGAAATGTACAAAGAAATCATTTGATGATCAAAAATTAAAATTTGAAATCACTCTCCCTCTCGATCTATGACCCGTTACTATTTAAAATTTTATGAAAAATTTAAACCTTTTGTCATAGATTGAGTGATAAATTTTATGAAAATCTTAGTCCGATTGATTATCAAATGCTATTTTAAACCACCATTTTAAATACAAATAATTTTCAGAAGAATCATAGATGGAAAATCAATTGGATAGAAAGAAGACTTCTCTTCTTATATTAGAAATAATGCACTGAGGCGTACATTAGATCAAGAGTGCACAGATGTAAAGTAATCCATGCCCAGATGAACTTCACGCGTTGACAGGAACAACCATCTTTTTGGCGACATGCTTTCCATAGTTTGAAAGCTGGGTTGCGTATATGAAGTAATAGCAAGCCATTTTGAAAGACAATTTTGAGAAACGACATGTTTTAGAAAACATTATTAAAAACTAGAAAAACTCTCGCTCAAGCATATGTATGTTTCCGTGTCATTATTGAATAACATTTCTAGAAACGTACATAATATCGACTATACGAGAGACATGTCGTGAGAGGAATTTTATATTTTACTAATTTTTAAGGTTTTTGTTGGTTTTTATATTTTTCAATTTTCTTTTTGGTTTTTTTTTTCAAATATGTTGTCACACCCCCAAAATCAGGTCCAGCGGAAGTTTACATGTAGCTGGGGTGTAACTCAATTGATATCACAAAACAAGTGTAAAAATGGTTTTCAATTCAATCATTTTGAATAAGATCGTTTAACCAAAAGTATTGAATTTACATTGTTAATAGTAGTGCGGAAGTAGACCCTTAAAATATAGTTTAAAACGGTCCCCAAATGAATATCAGAGTCTTCTATGACCATGCCATGCCCTGCCAAAACCTCCAGTAGCGTGCCATTGCTTAATACCTGAAAATACATGCTAAAGTGTCAACACGTGGTTGGTGAGTTCGTAGAGTTTAGTGTAAAATGAAATACATTGCATTTGAATGAAGATTTACCGGCAAAGGCATCGTAAATCCACTCAGTTCCAAGTCCCGCCCATACAAGACTTACAACCTGTGTGTACACAACCCACTGCCAAATATGTTTTGGTTTGTGTAAACAAAAGTAATATGTGGACCAAGATTCAAAGATAAGTGTAGTTCGACCAATACATTCGGTTACGTGACCAATTCATTCGATTATGTTACCCGTACATTCGGTTATGTTACCCGTACATTCGGTTATGTGACCCGTACATTCGGTTATGTAACCCGTACATTCGGTTATGTGTGTACATAGTGGTAAAGCTGGTTCATTCGGTTAAGTGTGCATAATAGTGGAAAAGGCTTGGGTCCAAAGGTAAAAAAGATTAAGTGTGATGCAAATGAATATACACTACATTCGATTGAGTAACGAATTCATAACTGGAGCAAATAATTGTTTGACTAAACATGTAGCATAAATCAATTAAATCAAGTATACATTTAGATGAAAACGAGCATGTATTCTCCCCCAAAGAGTTTACCAAAACAATTACAAGAGTAGGAGCTATGACTCACCTGGTGCGATAGCTACGATGACAAAAGTGGATACACTGAAATGAGGCACGATCTCTAACCGCAACCTAATATGAATGATATGATCTAATGAAAGCAATGAAATGATGCTACACATGCAAATACGTATATTATCGATACCACTCGTGAAATTTGAAATTAATGTTTATCGTCGAAAAATACATTTTGGACATCTCGTTAAATTAATAACCACTTTTCATGTAAATATGTTGAAACGGTACTCCACGATCCTTGTTTGGTGTTTTATTGGTAAATATAGTGTTTTCGTCGCAAAAATAACATTTTCATTTCTTGAAAATATGCCCAAAATGGCCTCGCAAAACTAGTCGCAAAATATTGTACGTTAAGTGTTAAAACATAAACTTGGCGTTTTTGAAAACCTTGCAACAATATCCAGAAGTCGTATCATTTAACTTTTGACCATACAGGTCTTGATCAATGAGAAAAATGGATCTCAATATGACGTATTACAAAAACTGTTTTTCTATACTTAGAAATAATTTGCTATTAGAAGCTGTCAAAATAAATAGAGTTTCGTCGGGTTTCAAACGTGTATATCTTGGTCGTTATGAGCTTGTTTTCTACGTTCTTTATATCCCCGGAGTCGTGGGACAACATATTAACATATTTTTGATAAGTCGGGATGACTAGATTAAGTTTTACGCCTCAAAACAGTCCATGAAAAACTGAGACAGCAATGAAATTTTCTGAAAATATAGTTTTCGTCGTTAACTTGTTTTTAGCATAACTTTCTCGTCGTAAATTATCTTTTAGCGATTCCAGCGGCTACGGTTTCGTTTTTGAATGTATTATCTAAATATGAAAACCAAAAATCCGTCCCAGCCCCTGGATTTTCTGTATTTGGCAAAAATGGACAGAACCTTTTTAAAGTTGTCAAAAACTACTTTTCTGGTTTCAAATCCTTGTCAAAACTTAATCAAACTACTTCAAATCAACTCCATAAGTACTTAATCCTACCATACACCTTCTTAGGGTGTCATGGGTTCCTAAACATCACCAATCTTGGTAGGTTTCATGGGAATAATCATAGGATATTCAAAAACTCATATATGTAGTAAAACAAATTAAAAGTGGTATGGATCATAGTATATTTGCATGTTTTTGTTACTAGATCATGAAAATACATCAAGTAAATGTTTAAAAGAGTAGGAAAATTATTAGTAACTTACTTGTGATGATTATTGAAAGATAGTGATGAAAACCCATTTAATCTTTGTGGTTTTTATTTCAAAACCCAAACTAGATCACTCCTAGGACTTGATAAATACTTGGATCATGAAAATTTTATGATTTCTTGTTGGTGTTCTTGTTCTTGCCGTGGCTAGGGAGGAAGAAAAAGGAGAAAACCTTGACTTATGATTTTCTAAAACTAGTTATGTGTAAGTATAAGTGTTTTTACAAAATATATTTGAGGTCAACGGCACTTTGGTAAATAAGTGATCAATTAGAAGTAAAACTCTTGCGCATGTATATTGAGAAGAGAAAATGCATTTTTCTTGTGTAGAAGTCTTGTACATTGGGTGTTATCGTGTACTGTGTTAACTAAAAATAAATCATGACGAGATAAAATAAAATATGACAAAGTTGTAAAAATTACGAAATTACATTCCTAATGAGAATCGGGTGTTAAAATAATTATCGGGTTGAAATAACGCAAACCGACGGTGTTATAAGCTCCTAACTTAAAATGTAGCTGTTGATTTGAAAACACTGTGCAAATTAATAATATAATTTTTATATCATTATAATGAGTACGAAAATATGTTAGGATCATAGTTGGGAGTATTGAGTATACGTTTGTAGTAAAAACTAAGTGGTAATGTTAATTACAAATTAAGCATACGTAAATGGAAATAATGCATATCCGTGCATGGCCTAATATACAGATGATGTTACTGATGATATGTAGACTACTCCAGTCTATATGACGTGTCCCTACAGATGATGGATGAATTCGCAGCTAAACCTAACTGGTTACGCGAATTTGAAAACCCGTAAACTCGGTTTACGAGAAGATGCATGATGATCATAAATAGTGTTTTCCTTCCGGAAATGAATAATGTTTTGTGAATAGTGAAATTTTGAAACAATTCTCAGAATCTCAAACTAACTCCGAAAATGATGAATAGTAAAATGATGAATAGTGATTGGTGAATAGTAACTGATGAATAGTGACTTTTCGAGATGAATAATGAAATTTTGACGTTTGAAAAAGGACCTAAAATTATGAGTTGTGATATATGTACAAAGGATACATGAAGCAACTCCATTACTCCTCATTCTCTTCTTGAATACGTTTGAGAGTTTCTGGCATCAGACTCTTCATTCCAAGTCGCGGGAGAATAAATTGAAATCGTTCTTTCGGAAGTGCTTTAGTAAAGATATCTGCCAGCTGATACTCAGTCCTCACGAAGTAAAGTTCAACCACACCTTTCTCAACCTATTCCTTGATGAAGTGATGTCGGATATCGATGTGCTTTGATCGAGAGTGCTGGACATTATTATAGCAAAGAGCAATGGCACTTTTGTTGTCACAGTACAGAGGGATCTTGTTGAAAGCAAAGCCATAGTCTGATAGTCGGGATCTCATCCATAAGATTTGAGCACAGCTAGCATGAAGAAATGGCTATGTATTCAGCCTTTGTGGAGGATATGGATGTACTCATTTGCTTCTTTGACGACCAGCTTACTAATTTATCACCAAGAAATTGAGCACCACCCAACGTACTTCTACGTGTATCCTGACACCTCGCATGATCTACATCTGCATAAGCTATTAGTGTTATGGCGGTGTCCTTAGGATACTAGAGACCCATGTGAATAGTCCCTTGGAGGAACCAAAAGACCCGTTTTACCTCTTCTGGATGCTTTTTGGTAGGCTTAGACTGGTACCGAGCACACATGTATACATCGAATAGAAGAGCTGGCCTACTAGTGGTGAGATACATTAGGGATCCAATCATGCTTCGGAACTTAGTTTGATCAACCGGGATCCAGAGAGATCTTCATCCAATTTTGATCACTCAACCATAGGAGTATCAACAAGGTCACTAGAATAAAATCCAAATTGCTTCAAAATTTCATTAGCATATTTTGATTGATTTGTGAAGATGCCTCCGGGACTTTGAGAAATTTGTAAACCTAAGAAGAACGAAATTTGTCCCATCATAGACATTTGAAACTTTGAACTCATCTCGTTAGAAAAATGATCACATTCCATAGGATCGGAAGAGGCAAAAATAATGTCATCTACGTAGATTTGAACGTGAAGTAGATGTTTGCCCATTTTCCTAGTGAATAGCTAAGGATCAACAACACCTTTGGAGAATCGGTTAGCCAGAAGGAACTTAGACAACGTATCATACCACGCCCTAGGTGCCTGCTTTAGCTCATAAAAAGCCTTTTTCAAACGAAGACGTGAGTAGAAAGATCTGGATCCACAAATCCTTTTGGTTGACTGAAATAGACTACCTGTTTCAAATCACCATTTAAGAATGCTGTCTTTACATCCATTTGGTAGACTGTCATATTCTAACTAGCAGCATTAGCAAGAAAGATTCTGATGGCTTCAATTCGAGCAGCTGGTGTGGATGATTCTTCAAAGTCTATGCCCTCTTCTTGACGATATCCCTTTAAAACTAGTTGTTCCTTGTTTTTCTAAATGACACCATGCTCATCAAGTTTCACTTTCAATATCCACTTAATAACGATAATCATTGCATAGTCTAGAGGTGGTACCAATTCCCATACATCAAGTCGATCGAACTTATGAATTTCCTCTTGCATCGTGTTAAACCAAGAATCTTTAGTGATAGCAGTCTTGACATCTTTAGGTTCGACCTTAGATAGTACTGAGTTATAAAAGCACCACAAGGCATCAGTGGCCAGGTTTTTATGGGTGGACACCAGACGAGAAGGAATATTATCGATGATGTTGTCAATCGGATGATCATTGGTCCATTCTGAGATGTTCATGTGGTTGAGGGTAGGGAGCTGATGCAGCCGTGTGAGTATCTTCTGAAGAATATGCCTAATATGGAGACTAAGGGGCGAATACGTTCACAAACGGAGCATTGTTGAGAGGGGCAAAAGGATTCACTTCTAAAGAATTGTCAACTGCAGTGCCTTGATGTACTGAAGGAGATTGAAGATTTGATGATGAAGGTGACTGACTTATAGATGGTGCATCTTGATCGATTAAAACCAAAACTGACTGACCATTTGAGTTGTTTGGAGTAGGAGCTACAGCCACTTGTGGTTCAGGTGTATCAATAGTGGGTGGCTTAAAATATTCGTCAAACATTGGATCAAACAAAGTCTTCAAATCTTCACTGGTAGGGGATACATAAGGAACTACAGGAGTTGAATTTTGTACAAGACCTAAACTAATTAGTCCAGGAGTCAATTAGTTACGTGCGGGTCCAGAACTTGTGTGTCTAGGAGCCGTTTGCTCAGTCAGCTCATCGAATGTCACGTGAATAGTTTCCATGATTTTTCGTGTTCATTTGTTTTAGATTCTACATCCCTTGCGATCTGGTGCATACCCAACAAAAAGTCCAACGTCTGCTTTGGTCTTTAGTTTCCCAGATCTTGACTATCATTTTTTGGATAGCATAGAGCACCGAATAATCGTACGAATGAAAGATCTGGGTTTCTACCATGCAGCAGCTCATATGGAGTTTTGTTGTGAAGAGTATGTATCAAGGATCGGTTTTGGGTGTAACAAGCTGTAGCGATCGCTTCCGCCCAAAGAAATATCGGTGCCTTGGAATATATCAGCATGGTTCGTGCAGCTTCCATAAGAGTACGATTTCGTCTTTCAACAACTCCGTTTTGCTGAGGAGTACGTGGAACACTTTTCTGGTGAGTGATGCTAATACTTTCATAAAATTGAATGAGTTATTTGTTAACAAACTAAGTTCCATTGTCTGTGCGGATGATTCTGACAGTTTTGTTGAGTCTTACTTGTAGCTGTTTGATAAGTTTGATGTTAACCTCTGGAGTCTCATCCTTGGTTCTCAAAAACTTCACCTATGTAAACCGAGAGTAGTCGTCGACTATCACAAGAACATATTTCTTCCAATTAATACTTTGCACTCTCATTGGTCCACATAGATCCATATGAAGGGTGTGAAGAACTTCCATGATGGTGTTGACAGTTTTGGGTTTGTGAGTATGCTTCTTGCTTTTACCAAGTTGATAAGCCGAACAAAGATGATCTTTTTCGAACTTTAATCTGGGAAGCCCTCGAACTAGATCTTTTTGAGCAAGATCATTGATGGTACCAAAGTTCAAGTGATTTAATCGACGGTGCCATAGCTAAGACTTGGTCTTTGAGGCCTTAGATAACAAGCAAATAGGAGAGGACCGCATCATGTCTTCAATAGAGATTGTGTATAGATTAGTGCCACGAGAATCTTTAAGAAGATCAACAAGATCCAATTCTCTGATGAAACATGCATGATTCTGAAAGCAACTTCTGGATCGGAATCACAAAATTGACCAACAGAAAATAAATTATGACCAAGTCCTTCAACATAGTATACCCTGGATATTACATTGTCACCAAAAACATAGTCTCCATAACCCATAATTGCCCCAAAATGGTCATTCTCAAATCCAATTGTCCCGATAAACTTATTCACGAAATTCCTGAGCCGTGAGCGATCCCCAGTCATATGTTTTGAGCAGGCTGAGTCCAAATACCAAAGGATGATTTGTACGACCTGTATTTGAAAACAAACAACGATGGATAACTGAAAAAATTGGATCCCCACGTGCAACTAGGGTTCATTTAGTTAGCACAAACAAATTCTGGAACTATAGATGCCATGATATTGATAGTGGAAACTTCATTGGTAGATGCAATGGACCTAGTTAAAGGATACTGAGCTCTAAGGGGAAAATTATACCAGTTGTCTTCCATTCCTTAACAGGCACTACTTTGGAATTAGTTAACCTAGTTAAAGGGCACTGGTTTCCTAAAGTGAATTTCCTTCCAGTAGGCTTCCATTGATAACCAACATTAGTAAACATATTTCCTATTGCTTTCCAAATTTGTTTAATTAGTTTTGCTCTCCAAACCTTATTAACATGGGATTCTTTTGAAGACATAAAAAATGACACAACTCATTGATCATGATTCCCAGATATTAAGCATTCATTACATGTCTTACAAACAACATTAGAATTTGAATTAATTATAGTACGCTTAGAGCTAATACTAGAATCAACATGATTCTTTTTGTCCAAATCTAATTTATTGTTCCTAAGGTGATCTTCTACTTTCTTCCCGTGAGCACTCTTAGCTGGTGAAGTCCAATCTTTCCTTGTATTGCGACAAGGCTTTGACCCGCTAGCTTTAGTGTCACTGTTTACTCTTGTAGAAGTAATGATGGGAACATTAGATTGTTTCACTGCCATTTGTTTTCTGGTTTTGATGTGTTGGGTTCTAATGTTCTCGAAGGTAGGTCAACAGTTACATGCTTGTTCTTAGGCATTGAAGATAATGCAATAAACCTATTTTTCTTATCATCGGTCTTAGGACATGTGCCAATGATGTACTCTAAGAGTTCCATAGATCGTTTAGTGAGGTAGCAGGCATCTACAACTGCACTATCAAGTGGTTTATCTATTCTATCCTCTTCAACAATCTCCAAAAGAGTGTCAAGACTATCCTTAAGGTGTGTAAGATAAATATGAGGAGCTGACCTATTGTTCCTAAGGTGAGCGGAATAGTCACATCATCAAGTGCATACTTATTACAAGCAGAAACCTTTGGAACAACAAAATCACAAGTGGTATTAGGCATTTTCCCTTTCACCTGAGTCTTTAGATTCTCAATCTCTATATGCATCAAATTCAGGAGCATCGAAAGATGTCTTGGCATTTGACATTTTGTTTCTTTCTTCAAGGTGTTGATATTTTAATTGCAAATTAAGATTATCAACTTCTAATTTAGACAAATGCTTGACCATGTGATCATGATCATCGTTTTGGATTTTCTCAAGGCAATTTTAAATTCTCCCCTCAAGATCCACAACACGATTCTAGGTAACACTCAATGCAATTGACAAATCATGAAATTGACAAGAAGTTAATGCAGAATCAGTAGCAGTATAAAAGACTTCCTGAGCAATACATCTAGCAATTAAGTTCTCATTGGTGATGAGAATATTCTTTCTTTTAATCTCACAATTTTTAAGTTCAATGGCATTTTGTTTTCCTACATTTTCCATATCGTTAAACACTTCTTTCATTTCTTTTAATTCCATTTCAAGGGTTTTTGAATCCCCTCAAAATGTTCTTTGAGTAGCTTATAATATGGAATAACCTCAGTTAAGTAGCACCATTTTGTTTGTTTAAATCCCCTTACCCCTTTAGTGATTCCCGTAGGTGTGATTCTCTTCTTACATGTTGTATCAAAATCAGCAAATAGTTGACAAAGTACATAAATGCTAATAAGAGTTTTACATTCTGTGGGAAGAGTTAAAGTGCATGGGTGTATTAGGTGGGTACACCGTTGCAGCCGCAATTTTTCTAAGGGGTGGAGTTTTGTCTTTAAGTTCTTCTGCTTTCCTTTTTCTAAGTCTAACAACCAAAATATTTGTTCTGGAGTCAACTTAGTTTGAGGCGCAAAAATGGCTAATCGGTTCTTCTTAGAGTAATCATGGTGTTTGATTATGACTCGATTTGCTATACATTCGGGAGCATTCATTTTCTCAGCTAACTTTTTCCTATTCACATCTTCAATCTCATTACCCTCTTCAGATGATGGTACACTAGGGGGGACATGACCAGGTTTAAGGAGTTCATTAACATCATATAAGGCAGGTTGGGCGACTTTAGCACTCCTAAGGAAAACTGATTTAGGTTCATCTACATCTTTCTCACTATGTTCATCACTCAGCTTTCTATGTTTTTGCATCATTTGAGTTGTTTGTCTGGTTTGGCCTTGTGCGTACAACTTGTTTTCAATCTTATTCTTTAGCGTTTTAAGTCTGGAAAAATCATTTAAGAGTTTTGTTTCTTTTTCTTTGAAATCTTATTTCAGTGTATTTACACTTTCTTGAATCTCCTGTTTTTGTTTAATAGTATGATCAAGTTGCCTTTGTAAAAAATATAACTCCCTTTTCGATGTTTCTTCCCTTAAATTGTGTTCTGTTATAAATGTAAGCATTTGACTATCCATTCTCTGCTCACGTTTAGTTAGCTCAATTTTTGCATGTTGTTCATATATGGTCACCTGATCTTTATAGATGTTAAGTCAAGTGGTCATAGTATCATCAGGGATAAACACGGTGTTCTCATGCAACTCACAAACATTATCTACGACAAAAGATGCACAACTAGGTACAACCGACTCTTCGTTGCGTTTCACATATTATTCATATGGAATAACATTGTTATTACCCATATCAACGGTATCTGAATTGACATCGTTTGTCGGTTGTACTTCGTTAGGAATCTTTTGTTCCTCAACCATTTCGTATAGTATGAGTACCTCAGATATTACTGATGTATTTGAGGGACTAGATTGTTCAGGAGAGGAGACTGCAGTGGAAAAATTTTCCATGAAAATGTTTTGTGCATTGGGTTCATCATCAACATCCGAGTCAAAAGTATCCCAGCCAATAGCCGTTACCCTCTTCAACAAGAAGCAACAACTCCTCTTCATCCAGTGCTGCTCAATTCTCTTGGGCTTGCATCAAAATCATCTTGTCCTTGAAGTATTCAGAGTTCTGTGGACGCTTTAGTTGAGTGCAGTTCCATGCAATGTGTCCTATACCACCATAGTTTTAATACTTGGGTTGCCTTGCCTTTTCCTGATTATCATTCCCAACTCTATTCTGTACACCACTTGTTGATGCAAATAATGTCTAAAAACGTTATTCTCATTTTTCGATATCTCTATCTTTTGATGATAACAAAATGTGAAAACATCTTACGTCAAAACTAGTGTAAACAAGTTTTTAGTCGATATATCCGATTTCTACGTTAATCACTCTAGGTATGAACAAACTAATTTACCACTTGACAAATGATCAAAGAAGTGAATTTGTGTTTTCAACTTCACATTTTTAGCATGACAAAACTTTCATTTCAAAAACACATTTTACAAATTATTTTCGAAATATTAGGAAATGTTTTATTAGGGAAATTAATTTTAAAATACCCCAACAGCTATTTTTTACCCAAACCAGCTCCAAACTCCCCTAAATAAAATTTCACCACTAAAGACAAAATATGGAGCGTCTTTGTCTAGCACGTTACCACTAAATTTAGTGGTACCATGTGACAATTAGTGGTGCCATCCCTTTAAAACGGTCAGATTTTCAGATTCTATAAATACCACTTCATTTCCCAGATTTTGGCTATCTTTTCACACACATAACTTTATGGTTTCTGTTGGGAATTATACTAACAGTTACCACGGCTAGTGAAGACATTACAACTGCTGAAGAATGTACTTGCAGTGGAAACTCATTACCACTGCAAGAACATATATTACCACTGCTGTTTAGATAACTGTTAGGAAACGTGTTTAGATAAATATAGAATAGATCTTGTGTATATCTTATTCTATTAGCATTATACTTATCTTGTAGAAGATGACTCCTTGTGCTATAAAAGGAGATCCTAGGTTAAAGGTTAGATATACGTTTTCTAGAGCTTCAAGGTGTAACCCTAGTGATACAAAGATCACTCGTATTATTATCATTAATAATATTGGAGCTAACCGTTTGTTAAATACATTCTTCTCATTCATTAACAACTGTTTCATTCACTCACAATCAAACTTCTAAGTGTTACTAAGTAAATTCCGCATACTTAGTGATATAACTCAAAGTATCAATCTAACACAATTCAAGGTGTTTAGATCCATCAAGTGGTATCAGAGCCAGGCTTTGATACTTTGATTTAGAAGACTCTAGTTCACTCAGAAGAATCAATGGAGATAGAAACCAGTCAATCAAACATTGCTGCTAAGCTTCCAAAGCTTAAGTTGAATGACTTTGAGATGTGGAGGCTAATGATTGAACAATTCTTTATGGTCCAAGACTATACACCGGGAGATCATTATGGTTGGAAATTCTTTCAAACCAAGTTCTACTTCAGAGATGGTTGGTGGGAAGGAAGTAGTAAAGGTTAACACTAGACCTGTTACTAATGATGAAGGACTTCAGATGAAGAATGATCTGAAGGTTAGAGGATTGTTGTTGATGACACTTCCCAGAGATCAAGTTCTAGCATTCAGCAAGTACAAGACTGCAAAGACTCTTTTTGAGGAAATCTGTAATGTTTTTGGTGGTAATGATTCCACCAAGAAGACTCAGAAGACCCTGCTGAAACAGACTTATGAAACTTTGGTTCAACAAGTAATGAATCTATTGATAGCATCTTCACAAGGCTACAAAAGATTGTTACTCAACTCACTGTTTTTGGAATTGAGGTGGAAAGGGAAGACCTCAATCTAAAGTTCTTAAGAAGCTTACCCTCTGAGTTTGGAACCAATGTTGCAGTGTGGGAAGATAAGCCAGATTTGGAGACCATGAAACTTAATGATTTGTACAATAACTTCAAGGTTATTGAACAAAGATTGAAGAAAGCTGGCAAATTAAGCACAGGTTCAGGAAGTGTAGCACTCATATCATCATCTCTTGATGATAGTTTAGATGAAGAAAGTGATAGTGATGATGACAGTGCTAACATAGTTGTTTCCACTGGTAGTGGAAGTGTTTCCACTGGTAGCTCAAATAGACAGATTGCAGGACTTAGTGATACTACCTTTTATGCCTTTATATCATGTCAAGTTGGTGGTTCAATTCTCAATCATGAGGATTTGGATCAAATTGATAAGGATGATATGGAGGAGATGGATATTAAATAGCAGGTGGCATTACTAAGCTTAAGAACAAAGAAGTTTTGGAAGAAGACTGGAAGAAAGATTAACATCAATGGCAATGAAATAGTAGGTTTTGACAAAAAAAAAAAGGTGGAGTGCTATAATTGTCATAAGAAGGGGCACTTTGCCAGGGAGTGCAGGAAACCAAGGAAATCTGACAACAGGTCAACTTGGTATAAGCAGGACAAGAAGAAGGAACCTACTACTGATGAGCCAAAGGGGCTATTGGCTATTGATGGAGTGAGCTTTGATTGGAGCTTTATGACTAAGATGAGGAAGATGATTCAGAGTCTGCAATGGTTGCCATTGAGCTTGCACTAATGGCTTTTTCTGACTCTGAGGTACAAATTAATAATGCTTGCTCTAAAACTTGTAAGGCCTTAAAAGAGTATGAGAAAATTAAAGAACAATATGATGAACAATTGCTAGAGTTAAATCATACTAATTATAACTTAGCAAATCATAAAAGAGGCCTAGGTGTTTTAGAAACTCAATTAGAGCATTATAGGGCAAATGAATCTAAGTTTAATGATGATATTGCAGTGTTAAAAAGAGACTTAGATTATCAGGTTGCTGTAAACAAGGTTCTTAGGGAAGAACTAGAAAAGGTTAAATTGGCTAGTAAGAATATAAAGATAACTTGCAATACACTGGATCACCAATCCAAGAGTATTGATAAAATTTGGGAATCCCAAGTTGTCAACAAAGCCAAATCAGGAGTTGGATACAAATCAGTTCCACCACCTCTAAGAGGTGTTCCATCACCTCCTGGCATTGACTTAGCTCACACAGGATTAGAAGAATTCCAGGAACCACCTATGACCTATGGACCAAAATTTGTTAAACCAGCTGTTATTGACAAGGTTCAGGTTGAGGTTGATACATTTGATAGTGCTAGTGACTCATCTCTTAAAGATGAAAGTTTAAATGTTGAGTCTAAACCTAGTGTTCCTGAGAATGTAAAAGTAGAGGTTAAAAAGTGTATTCCTGATGTTGTCAAAGAGAAGCCTAGGTCACAACCTAATTTCACTAGGCCCACTACTAGATATGCAGAGATGTACAGAAGTAGGTCAACAACTCCTAGAGGAAATATGAGGAGTTGGAATCATGTTAAATCTAGGCAATTTGGTAGTAACTTTGTGTTCAACAACAAACCCTGTCATATATGTGGTAGCTTTGACCATTTGTCTTATAACTGTACCTACCATTTGGGTAGAAGGGAAGTGTTTGGGAATACTAGGGTGAATGGCCAAAATGTTAATAATTTAACTCACCCAAATCCACTTAGCTAGATGATTCCCAGGTCTGTTTTGCTTCATTCTGGCATAAAACCAATTTCCACTGCTAGACCAGCAGTTACCACTGCCAGCAATAAAAACAGAGTTTACCCTAAGTCCCCTGTTTCTAATTTTGTTAAATCTAATCAAACAAGGAAAAAGACCAATTTTGAAAAGAAAGTTTACAATAATCACAAGTGGGTACCCAAAATTTCAAAACCAGCAGTTTCCACTGCTAAGCCAGCAGTTACCACTGCAAGGCCAAAGGTTTCCACTGGTGGGTCTGTGAACTATAAAAGGGTAAATATGGGAAATGTTGTTAAGGCCTCAGCACGTTGGGAATGGAAACCAAAAGGAACCATCACCTCAAACAATCCCAATGGTGTATCAATGACCTTTGACAGGTACAATTATATTGATACACGAGGCAGATCCAAGTCATTTGTGGCTTGGGTCCCCAAAAGGAACTAATTCCTTTATTTTGTGTGCAGGAACATTCAAAGACTACAAATGATCAAGGATACTCAGACAGTGGATGTTCCAGGCATATGACTGGCAATAAGTCCTATCTTTCAGACTTTCAACCTTATGATGGACAATTTGTCAGCTTTGGAGGAGGAATTGGTGGCAAAGTTTCTGGCAAAGGAACAATCAAGGCTGGAAACATAGACTTTGAAGATGTGCAATATGTGAAAGAACTCAAGTACAACCTTTTTAGTGTGTCACAGATGTGTGACAAGAAGCATAGAGTTCTATTCACAGAAGATGAATGCTATATCTTATCTAAGGATTATAAGCTCCCTGATGAAAGTGACATTTTGCTTAAAATCCCTAGAAAAGGAAATTTGTATAGCATTGACATGAAGAACATAATGGCTAATAATGATGTTACTTGCTTGCTTGCAAAAGCCACTTTGGATGAATCAATGCTTTGGCACAGAAGACTTGGTCATGTTAACTTCAAGACCATCAACAAGATTGTGAAAGATGGACTTGTCAGAGGTCTACCAGAGAAAAGATTTGAAAATGACCAAACTTGTGTTGCCTATCTCAAAGGAAAGCAGCACAGAGCTTCATGCAAGACCAAAGCATTCAATTCTATTGATCATCCACTTTTCATGCTGCATATGGACTTGTTTGGTCCTACATCTATGAGCAGCATCAATTTGAAGAAGTATTTTCTTGTTGTGACTGATGATTTTAGTAGATTCACATGGGTTTTCTTTTTAAGAACCAAGGATGAAACCATTGGCATCCTTAAAACATTCATCACTGAAGTTGAAAATCAATTTGAATAGAAAATCAAGATTATCAGGTGTGACAATGGGACAGAGTTCAAGAATAAAGTTATGGATGATTTATGCAGAGACAAAGGTATTAAAAGAGAATTTAGTGTTGCAAGAACTCCTCAACAAAATGGAGGAGCTGAAAGAAGAAACAGAACACTAATTGAGGCTGCTAGAACCATGTTAGCTGATTCAAAGCTTCTAGAGACTTTTTGGGCTGAAGCAGTTAACATTGCTTGTTACATATAGAACAGGGTTTTAGTGGTCAAAACAAAGAACAAGACACCTTATGAGTTATTCAGAGGAAGACCTCCTACTTTGGAGTTTATGAGGCCATTTGGATGTCATGTTACTATTCTCAATACCATTGATCATCTGGGTAAATTTGAAGAAAAGTCTGATGAAGGCTTCTTTGTTGGATATTCTATGGTTAGCAAGGCTTTTAGAGTCTATAACTTAAGAACAAAGAAGATTGAAGAGAATTTGCATGTTGAGTTTCTTGAAAATAAAGCTAACATGGCAGGTTCAGGACCAGATTGGCTATTTGATCTTGAAACATTATCTAATACAATGAATTATGTACCTCTTACTTCAAGTTCTGGTGACAAAGATCTTGAAGATTCAGAAGAATTCATTGATGAAGATGAAGCTCGCAAAGATGATGATGATCAAATTGTTATGCCACTTTGGGACTTTGTTGTTAATTCTAAAAAGAAAAGTGATGCAGATGGTGTGAATTTTGATGTATTGAATCAAGAAATTCCTTCTAGCAGTGGTAAGTCAATTCCCACTGCTACACCAGAAGTTTCCACTGACAGCCCAAATGTGGAACATACTTCTCAGGAATCACCAAGTGATGATGTAGAGATCACAAACATGCCTACAACATATGATATTCCTAGCACATCACAGACTTCAATTCACAAAGTGCATCCACTTGATAATGTTATTGGTGAACTTCAATCAGGTGTGAAGACTAGAAGACAGACAAAGAAAGATGATATTCATGGGTTCATTAGTGAAGTGTATGAGTCCAAGAAACATAAAAGGAAGAATGAGTGTTTGTTTTTCTTTTTTCTTTCACATGTGGAGCCTGAGAATGTTTATATGGCTCTAGAAGAATCTAGCTGGGTTGAAGCAATGCAAGAGGAGTTGTTGTAGTTTAAACTTCAAAAGGTTTGGGTTCTTTGTGACTTGCCTGATGGTATGAAGGTCATTGGTACTAAATGGGTTTTCAGAAACAAGAAAGATGAAAGAGGTATTGTAATCAGGAACAAAGCTAGATTGGTTACTCAAGGATACACTCAAGAGGAGGGTATTGATTATGAAGAAGTTTTTGCTCCTGTTGCAAGGATTGAGGCTATTAGATTGTTTCTAGCCTATGCATCATTTATGGGCTTTACTGTCTATAAAATGGATGTTAAGAGTGCCTTTCTGTATGGTACTATTGATGAGGAGGTATATGTCTCTCAACCTCCAGGCTTTAAAGATCCTCAACACCCAAATAAAGTGTATAAAGTGGTTAAGGCTCTTTATGGCTTACATCAGGCTCCAAGGAAGTGGTATGAAACCTTAGCTAATTATTTGTTGAATAATGGGTTTCATAGAGGTAAGATTGATCAAATTTTGTTCATCAAGAAAGACAAGGGTGATATTCTACTTGTTCAAGTATATGTTGATGATATTATCTTTGGGTCTACTAAACAAGAGATGTGCAAAGAGTTTGAGAAGCTAATGAAAGATGAATTTTAAATGAGTTCTATGGGAGAACTTACATTCTTTTTGGGGCTACAAGTACAACAGAGTAAAGAAGGCATATTTATCAGTCAAGACAAATATGAGACTGAGATCATTAGGAAGTTCAAGTTTACTGATGCAAAACCTTCAAATACCCCTGCTGACAAGACCACTGATCTATTGTTGAAGAATGCTAGTGGTGCTAATGTTGATGTCCATACTTACAGGTCTATGATTGGTTCTCTGATGTATCTTACTTCATCAAGGCCAGACATTATGTTTGCTGTATGTGCTTGTGCAAGATTTCAAGTGAGTCCAAAGACATCACATATGACAGCAGTGGAAAAGATTTTTAGGTACTTGAAGACGTATCCTAATCTAGGATTATGGTATCCAAGAGAATCCCCTATGGAATTGATCACATACTCAGATAGTGACTATGTTGGTGCAAGTTTGGATAGAAGATCAACTACTGGAGGATGTCAATTTCTTGGATGTAGATTGGTGTCATGGCAGTGCAAGAAGCAAACTATGGTTGCTACTTCAACCATTGAAGCAGAATATGTTGCAGCTGCTAGTTGTTGTGCTCAGATCCTATGGCTTCAGAATCAATTATTGGATTATGGGTACAATTTCATGAACACCATTATCTATATAGACAATAGTAGTACCATATGCATTATTAAAAATCCTATGCAACATACTAAAACTAAACATATTGAAATTAGACATCATTTTATTAGAGATTGTTTTGAGAAAAAGCTTATTAATGTTGTCAAAATCCATACTGATGACAATTATGCTGATTTATTAACAAAAGGGCTTGATGTGGGTAGGTTTCAATACTTGGTAACAGGTATTGGAATGCTAAATCCATAATTAATTGATGTCTAATACTTTTCAGTGTTGCAGGATAGTTTTTAGGTACTAGTATTGTTTGTATTGTATGTATGGTTTTCTACTAACTTGTATGCAGAGTTATCAAGAGCACAGTGGAAATAATCATACAACAGTGGAAAGATTGGTGATAAAAGCATAAAGAAAAAGTACTTTTATTGATGGCTAAAGAAAGTACATAACAACCATTCAGATTACATAATCACCAGAAAAGTAAAACATCACAAGACATCAACCAACAACCTAACATCTACTCCATAGGCTTCTTCCCCTTTCCCTCATAATCATGCTTGCCCTTGGAAGCTCTCTTTCTCTTGCATCAAAAGAAAGTTGTTTCCTTGGACAAGCAAGCCCCAGAACTTTCTTGGGAGGCCTTGGTGCTTGTGTAGGCTTCTCAATAGCAGGCCACTTCATGTTGCTTATGGCAGACTTCAATGCTGTGGTGAGGGCCTTAGGAAGCTCTTTGGAAAGGTTGAAGGTTGGATCATCATCATCATCAGAGGAAGAACTGGAATAGAACTCCAAGGATGGAGTAGAAGAAGTTTCAATCTTTTTGGATGTCATGTTGGATGCTGTGGATGTGGTAGCACTAGGAGGAAAGTAATCACTCCACCCTGTTGAAAGATCCTCTGAGTTTGAGCAATAGCTGATCTCCTCATCAGATGAATCATCAGAAGATATGTAGACTAATGGAAACCAGCTCATTGTGTTGATAAAGGGTTTGTGTTATTGAAGATGTTTGTTGATGAGAGATAAAGGTTTTTGAGCCCCCTTTTATAAGCAAAGTCAAGGTCGAATTCTATTTAATGCAAAATATTTACTCTTACCTGTTTTGGTAGGTTAGAGGAGTAAATTTGGTTAGTATCGGGTTGACTTTTGGAAGATATTTTTGTGAATAGTAACTTGGTTAAAAAGTTACTTTGGGTTAAATTTTTATGGGTTAAGTTGAGTGTTATTGTGTTCTGCAGTATACAACCCATATTATTGGAGTCATTGGAGTTATAAGGTGTGTATCATAGACACACAACAAGTGGTTATTGATTCACCATGTCTAATCCACATAAGAATCAACTAGTCCAGAGCAAACGGCTCCTGGTAAAGACTTATCAAATCCGTTTATGGTTGATAGTTTACCAAAAACTATATGGTTATCAACTCACCATACTCCAAGTGATCAAGAGTTGGCTGGTCCATAGCAAACGGCTAATGGTAAAGACATATCAAATCCGTTGATAGCTGGTAGTTTGCTAAAAATTATGAAAAGAGCAGCTAAATTTTCATGTTTTCTTTACCACTGCTCTTTGATATGTTGTGAAAATTTTACCACTGCTAGTTCATTAGTTACCACTGCAAGAGTAATTTTTCCACTGATGAACTAGCCGTTACAACTATTGTGTCAGTAATCTATTTTTTACTAGCCGTTGTAAATACAACCATCTTTCCTTATTAATAGGGTAAATCTTTTGTGAATTATCTTCTTACTTCTTATAATTTATTCTTTTCCAAAGATAATTCTTTCTAAAGATAATTCACATTGCGCAACCTCCTCAAACCCTATTAGTATATATTGATCATCATACGGCTTGATTTTTATCTTGATTACTAACACTTTTATTCTCTTTTCACAAATATCATGGCGATTCTAAAATTTGTCGAGGAGCACAACCAAGTGGTCTACCTACAAAAGTCAAACGAGAAGAGTGGCCCTGTTTTTCATCAGATTGTGGATTTTCTAAACCCACAATCTATGTCTCTTATATCAAACAGTTCTGGAACACTGTGGAGTCCATAACTCTTGAACAGGGAGACATACATGAATCTGTGGAAGCTCTAAGAGCCACAGTGGATGGGGTAACTATTGATGTTACTGAGTCATCCTTGAGGAGAATTCTCCAATTGGATGATCTCAATGGTATCATCACATTACCCAATTCAGAAATTTTCACTAATATTGCTTTAATGGGGTATGATACATCTGAACAAAAAGTAACTTTTAGAAAAGGATGTTTTTGTCCCCATTGGAGATTTTTAATTCACACTCTTTTACATTGTCTAAGTCCTAAGAAAACATCTTATGAATAATTTGCATCAACCATGGCTTATCCTTTGGTTTGTTTGGCAACTGATAGGACTTTCAATTTTTCAAAGTTTATTTTCAATAATATGAAAGGCAATGTAAAGAGTCAATATAAATTTTTGATGTATCCAAGGTTTGTGCAAGCAGTGTTAAATGAGTTTCAACTGCAACCTCATAATAGAATTTATGAAACCTCCTGTCTTAAGCCAAAAGTTTTTCAAAACATGAGTAAGGCTTCAGATCTTTGGAATGGGGAGGTTCATCCACTTTTTCCTCAAATGCTTGCTAAAATTTCTCAAGTACAGGGTAAAGATGCAACCATCCCAGTTATATCCCAAAACACACCCAATATTGTTGTTCCACCAATTCACCATACTCCTGCTGTAACTCACACTTATGAGAGAAGGCATAAACAACCAACTTCTCTCATCTCAACATTGCATGTTGCTGAACCTTTTGGTTTAGGGACAAGCAGTGGTGGTTCAAGGCTGAATCCTAGTCCAACTAGGGAAGAGCCTGAATCAATGCCCCATGATTCACCTCTCCCAACAGGTCACACAGTTGGAAGTGATAAGGGCAGTGTGCAACTACCTGAATTGATGGACATATGTACAAAATTAGTCAAGCAGGTTCAAGCTCTGGAGAAAGATCTGGCGCAGACCAAAGTACAACATGCCACAGAGCTGAATCAACTGAAGGCAGAAGTTCAAAGGTTACAGAATGAAGTTGAGAGTCTCAAGAAGAAAAGACCTGCTCAGGTTGTGTTCTCCTCTTCATCTTCACCTCAGGATGAATTTTCTGCAAGTTCTAGTAAAGATTTGGGAGATTCTCCCAAACAGGGGAGGAAATCAGATGCAGAGTTTAAGGGGAGGAGACTAAATTTTGATAAGGAATTTGCTGAGTTAACTGATTCTGACAATGCTCAAGCAAAGGAAGATGCAGCTGAGACTAAGGGGAGGAAACTAGATTTTGAAGATATGGATGCTGATGCTGATTTTCACTTTGATGATACAGTTGGAACTACTCAACCAATTTCCACTGCTGCAGAAAATGTTCCCACTGCAAGTGAAAATATTCTCACTACAAGTGAAAACATTCCCACTGATAGTCAAAATGTTACAACTGCAGAGGAAGAAGCTGCCAGAATAAGAACAGTCAAAGGAAAAGCAATTTTGACTGGTTCAGAACAAGAGCAAACAAGAAAGATTTCTAAGAAAGATCAAGCTCAAATTGATTTTGATGCAAGATTGGCAGAGCAAGAGCAAGCAGTAGAGAATGAAATGAAGAGAAAGCTAGAGGAAGATGAAGTTGCTAGTTTTATGGAAGCAAAGAGGTTGGACAAACTTGAAGCAGTAATCGCAGAACCACTTTCAGTTGTTCCACCAACAGTCATGCATGAGAAACCTCCTATGTTCACTTATGTGCCTACAGAAGAAGAGATTGACTACTTGATTAATAATGATCAAATTATCAGGAAGAAGGCTATTGAACTTATTGCAACTACAACCTCGAATGAAGAACAAAGGTTTGCTCAACTAAAAGATTTCATTCAAATGAAGAATCAGCAGGCTCTTGATGAAATCATTGGGGATGTTAGAAAAGGTCAAAAGAAGCCAAGGAAACTTACAAAGGCATAGATCATTGCTGAGATGAAGACTTTTTGTTGTCATGTTGGTAATATGAAGATGGCTCAATTCAAAGGAATGTCACATGATCAAATTGAAGGTATTTACTACAGGATTGAAAGACAAGATAGTAATTTCATTCCAATGGATCAAGAACCTGTAGTAATGAAGACAAAAAGGTCTGGAGTGAGTCTTGGATCAAAAGATGCAAAGAAATTGAAGGCTCAGGAGTCATCCCAAGCAGAAGAGGGTCCTAGCAAGTTGGCAGAAGAGCAAGTTACAAACATGATGTTTATAGAGACTGATGTACTTAATATTGAACCTCTACAAACAAAATATCCAGTTGTTGGTTGGGAAATCTATTCTGATGATTTTGGAGTTGCTTGGAAGATTGTCAGAATTAGAAGTGTCACAAGTATTTGCAGAGATTTTGAAGACATTGTTAGATCTTTTGATAGAGAAGACTTGGATACTTTGTGGAGGATTGTTCAAGATCAGTTCAAGAAGGATGAACTTGTTGATGTCAAGGCTAAGGAGTTATGGGTTCACTTCAGAAGATTATATGAACCTGACCCAAGTGACAGACATTGGAGATTTGAAGCTCATAACATGAATACCTTGTGGAAGTTTTATGACTCAAGTGCTGTACATCATCTTTCTACTCAAGATGGAGTTGATGTGTTTATGCTTGCAGAGAAAGAATATCCATTGAGAGCTGGAGTATTAACTGTGGTGATGTCAGTGAAGCTTAGGTGCTGGGAAAGAAGTGAAGTCATAGAAGACTTGCTGCAAAGGATTTATGATCAAAGTGTGAGAGCAGATAGAGAGTTAAGAAGAAGAAGATAAGTGTTTGGAAGAATTCCCATATCCTCATGTTTGCTGATTACTTGAAGAAACTTATTGATTTGTTTATTAATCATAAGGTTAGGGGAGGATTGTTGGAAATTATACTAACAGTTACCATGGCTAGTGAAGACATTACAACTACTGAAGAATGTACTTGCAGTGGAAACTCATTACCACTGCAAGAACATATATTACCACTGCTGTTTAGATAACTATTAGGAAACGTGTTTAGATAAATATAGAATAGATCTTGTGTATATCTTATTCTATTAGCATTATACTTATCTTGTAGAAGAGGACTCCTTGTGCTATAAAAGGAGATCCTAGGTTAAAGGTTAGATATACGTTTTCTAGAGCTTCAAGGTGTAACCCTAGTGATACAAAGATCACTCGTATTATTATCATTAATAATATTGGAGCTAACCGTTTGTTAAATACATTGTTCTCATTCATTAACAACTGTTTCATTCACTCACAATCAAACTTCTAAGTGTTACTAAGTAAATTCCGCATACTTAGTGATATAACTCAAAGTATCAATCTAACACAGTTCAAGGTGTTTAGATCCATCAGTTTCCATCCTCCTTTTCTCTTTACACTTCTTAGATCATTAGTTAGTTATTTTTTTTAAATAGTGATTCTTTCATCCAACCAAGAATCATCTACATACCTCTACTAGTCAAGATAAGAACACAAAGTATCAAGAAGATACAAGGTGTTGGTGTCATAGAGTAGTACACTTGCATTACAAGTTGTCTACTTGATTGTATCTTGATATACATCAAGTGTATTAGTATTTCTTAGTCATTGTGTTGATCATTGTGATCTTGTTGAGATCTTGGGGATCTCTTGAGTGTTGAGTGATATAGTATTGATCAAGTGGATCAAGAGTTGATTATGAGGATTGGGTGGATCTTATGAAGATTGTGTAGATTGTTTGAGGATCGTGTTGATCGTATAGATTGTATGAGGATCGTGTTGATCGTGTTATAAGTTAGGATCGTATGGATCGTGGTAGATTGGTACTAGCTAAGATTAGTACTAGACATCTAGCTTAGTGTCGGAAAAGAGCGTAAGTGACATTGGACGGTTTTCTCCACCTGAAAGGGTCTTGTTGATATAGTGCTTGAACTCTCGAGTCGGATACTCGGGGAGTGGAGTAGGGCGAAGAAGAGCTTCGTGAATGAACCACTATAAATCTCATTGTCTTTGTTTGATCTTTCCATCTCTTCTCTTTACTTACTTATTGCATATTTGTGTTAGTATAGTGTTGTGTTCATATTGGTGTTGATTGATTTCATCTACAATTGAATCTAAATTTTTCATAGAGAAACTTTTATAACTAAAGAAAACAAGTCGGTAAAATATTCAACCCCCCTTCTAGTTTCCCACAATTGGTATCAGAGCCACGCCAGGTAAGATTTTAAAGTAAACTGTATTTTAAACTTGAATCGATCAATTGATTTCGACAAATATCAAGAAGGGAAATCTATGCAAAGACCACCACTTTTTGAAACCATTTGTTTTATTTATTGAAAAACAAGATTTGAAACGTATGTGAAGTCAAAAGATATTGATCTTTGGCATGTTATTACTGATGGTGACTTTAAACCAATTGAAAAAGATCCAATTACCAAAAAGGAACAAATTATTCCTTATGAAAAACAAAGGGATGAACTTAAAAGAAAACTAGCTAAAAATGATGAGGCTAAAATGGTACCCCGACAAAAAACACACAGTTTAAGAAAAGTACATTTATTACAACTTTTTCTTTCTTACTTTTTGACAAAATGACAATTTTGCTCTTAGGTAATTAATTAAAGTCTTCTTTAAGGTATGTAATAATAATTTTAAACAAGAGTGAAGAAGCGAAAAGTGTACCGCTTTTGGGGGGTCATTTAAGGCCAAAGTCAAGATTATTTGATTAAATATTGCCCTAAATTGTTCTTTTTGTCATTTTAGGTACTTTTGAGAGGAATTTTACAAAAGGAAGCATTTTGGACGTTTTTGGAGCGAAAAAATGCAGAAAACGACAAAGTCTCAAAATCATGCTGGAAATTGCACTTGACAGCGTCACAAGGTGCTAGTGACGGCGTCATGAGTTAACAAAAGGGTGGATAAATCAATTACACGTGACGCGCCAGAATGTTTTGTGAAGGGGTCGTGATGGCGTTACGTATTAAAATTCCAAGGCCATCAAGAGTAACTGCAAAGAGTGATGGCCTAGAACCCATAAAGAGTGACACCGTCAGAAGTGGATCTAGGCAATAAGAGTTTATTTTGGCGGCGAGTTGACGGCGTCACACATTACTCTTGACGCCGTCAGAAGACAAAATCTATATATAGTTTTCTAGTTTTCATTCATTGTGTGCAACTTTGAAGGGAGTAAACCCTAGACGAATTTTACAGCTTTTTCAAGGGTTTCAACCCTTAGTTTCTTCCATGCTTAATTGAAGATAGGTCCTTTATCAAATCATTCAATATGTCTATGTGTTGTTTGATTATATCTTACGCTTGTCTTCTTTTTAACATGCTAGGCTAGGTTTTCCTTGTGTTTGCTTAGAAGTAATGAAACTTATATATTGATTATGGGTTGGTTGTTTGTTTATAATTGTTGTGGATGAATGAATTCGATGTTAGGCTTAAGAAAACTGGCAGACTTCGAATTGGTAACTTGCTTGAATGTCTTAAGAAACATGAACGGAGGTGTACTACGATATTTTGGTTGTATTTAATGCGTAGGTAACTACTAATGAGGCCATGTTAGGAGCTAGTAGTCGGCTCGACATTTGAGGAGGTAGAAGCTTATAGAGTTAGGGAAGATCGTACACGGCCCTACAAATGATATTAAGGAATATAACCCGTCATCCATGCAATTGTAACAAACTAATCAACATGTAAAAGATAGCTAGGGAGTAGTGAAATCTAAGTAAACACAATTTTCTCTCATTATTGGTTACACCACAAATTAGTTTAAGTTTATTTTATTTTATTTTGATTGCATCTTTAGATAATTGGGTTAGTTGATTAGCAATTAATTCCGCCCACTCCTTCCAAAAACCGAGATTTTACTTGCTTTCCTTTAAAATATAAAAATACAAAAAGAATCATCCCTCACCTCTAGACCTAGTTTTAGTGAGTTTTAATCCTAGCGAAAACTATTCTTTGAGTTGAATGATCAATCCCCCAGTACTTGTCACTATACTATACTACAACGAACAGGTACACTACCTGGTGGGGATTGCAAGCTTCTCAAGATCCCTTGAGAGGTAAAACCTTTTGCGAGAGCGCAATTCCACGCATCAAGTTTTTGGCGCCGCAGCCCGGGGAATAGTTATTGTCTAGGTTAAAATTTCTTTTTATTAGGTCTACTTGCTAGATTCCTTTCTAGTAAGATTTTTATTTTTTATTTTTATAGGTTTCTTTAGTCTATCTTTTTCTTCATTCCTTTGTTCGTAACCATTGCCATCTGCCATCATGGAAGGTGGTAATCTCTTTTATCCCATCAACCCACCACAACAAAACCATCCACAAAACCCACCACAACCAAACCAACATCCTAGACCCTGAACTTTAGGAGAATACTCCCGTCCTAGCCACCAAGGCTATTGAAACACCATTGAGCTCACTCAAGGAGCCAATGTGTCCCCCTTGCGATCCGACACCATCCGGTTGGTGCAAAGCGGATGTGCATTCCATGGACTTCATTCCAAATATCTTAATCAACATCTCAAGGATTTCCTCAAAATCGTAGATTCCATACACCTTGATGTTGGAACTCGAGAGATGACCCGATTGCGTCTCTTCTAATTCTCTTTACGTGACCAAGCGAGTCAATGGCTTGAGCGTTTACCCGTGGGATCCATCACCTCTTGGGATGATCTCACCACTCGTTTCCTTGCTCAATTTTTCCCACCGGGAAGAACTACTAAGCTTAGAAATGACATCTTGATGTTCTAACAACGTCACGGTGAAACTCTCTATGAAGCATGGACTCGTTTCAAGGACTTACTCCAAAAAGTCCCTTATCATGGCATAGATCTTTGGCTCCAAGTCCAAATTTTCTACGACCATGTCGATCTCTCCAAAAGGCGAACCATTGACCAATCGGCCGTTGGCAAGCTTCGTGATCTAAGTGCGGAAGAATCATGGGAACTCATAGAGGATCTTGCTCTCTATGACAATGAAAGTTGGAATGATCCCCGTGATTTGAACAAAATGGTCATGGCAATATCTTTGCCTTCGAACAATTCAAGCACTCCCGACCGTAGGATCATGGAACTTGAAGAGCAAGTCAAGTTTCTCATGAAATCCTACGAAGCTCCTAAACCTTCAAGCCAAGTGAACAAAATTACTTCTTCGTGCGAATTATGTAGTGGTCCCCACGACACTCGTGATTGCATGGAACTCCTTGAACAAGCTTTCAAGGATTATGCATCCTCGCGTACCGACGGAGCGGGAGACAAGTGGTACACTTTCAAACCCGAGTAAAACTCTTACGGTGATTCATACAACCTCTCTTGGAAAAATCACCCGAACCTTAGTTGGAAACAAAACCAAAACATGCCCCAAAACAATTTTTCCACTCCACCTAATCGTGATCAACCAAACGGTCCACCCTCTAACCTTACTTTCAACAACAATCCCTCCAACAACTATGGTAGTACCAATAATCTTGAAGGATTCATGTCCAAATTTATGGCATCTCAAGAAGCTCGTATAGCTAAGTTTGAAAGCCCTCAACAACCATGTGCTAAGTACTACACCAAAGAAGGACACTAGGGACACTAGTAGCGGAACCCAAATTAAGGACCCCTCATCATCTAAACACATCCACTTTGTCATTATAGTTACTATTAAGCCAGTCGATAATAATAGGGAAGAAAGTGATACGGATGAGATTAAGGAAGTTGTAGAGAAAAAGGAAGAGAAAGTTGAGGAGGTAGAAAATGTAGAGGAATACTTTAATAGGTTACCTACCAAGGAGATCTATTCGATGACCCCGAGACACCATACATCCTTGGTTCACCAATCATCAAAGCGGTGATCCCTCTATCTTCAACATACCATGCAACATTGGGCATAGGCATGTGTGGAAAGCCTACATCGACCTTAGATCTCCCATAAACATAATGACTAGGACCCATTACAATTGGGTAATGAAGAAGCGACTTGGATATAGGATGATGCCCAACACGAGTTGGATGAGTAACTTTGTGGGAAGAGTGAAAGGATTGCACATCTTTGTAGGAAACCTTTACTTACGTTACCGACTTTGTGATTGTAGAGGATATTCGTCCGGTAATAGATGGTTGCCTAAGTCAAGTAGTGTTCAGAAATCCGTGTTTGTTGAGACATCTAAGATGAATTATGACCCGTCTCTAGGGATAGTTAGGTTCAAGGATGAGAACGATGAGATAGCTTACCAAATGCCCTATAAGATTGAACAATTTCGTCTTTTATCAAACATCGAAAAGGAACACAGGCAAGCGGTCTACTATATGAATGATGAGGAAATACGTAGAGGAGTAGACTATGTCATGAACAAAATATTTGGTTTTTACAAGGAATGCTTGCAACTAGGTCCGGAATACAAAACTAAAATCAAGGATGACCTAGGAACCGGAACCGATAACGAGGTCACGTAATAGCCCATGACTTTGAGTCTAGCTACAAGACTCGTAAATAAAGAAAAGCGCTTTTTGGGAGGCTAACATGTTTTATTAGTTTTTATTTGTTTTGTTTGATTGTTTGTTTGATTTTATTGGTTTCCATATGCATGCTTTATTTTTATTATTTGTGGATCATGTTTCATACTAAATTGTGAAAATACTTTACCTTGTTGTTTGTCTTAACTACATAAAAAGGTATTTCATAAAAGATAAGTGTAAGGGAAACCTGAATTTGTTTTTTAAGAACAGAATTGGACATGAACCACAACAATATTAAATGAACATGTATATTAGTATTTATTTGAGTCAAATGCTTGTATCGAGTCATAATGATGTTTTGCAGGAAATTCCAGGAATTAAGGCATAAGTTTTTCCAGAAATTTTTCGGAAACTTAACATGAGATTTCTGTCAAAACACTCTGACGATGTCAGGATTAACACCTGATGGCATCAGGTGTAAAATTCTGGAAATTTTGCAAGTTTTGTTTTTCTAACGGAGTCTTAAAGTTTTTGTTAATTCTTTAGTTTTAGAAATTCCATGAAATCTGCAAACATTCATTCCACAAGCATTATATCCTTATATATATAGATTGTCGTCGATTTTACGCGAGGTTTGCCATGATTGTTTTCTCAGGTTTAACAGTTTATATTGGACAAGAAGTTGATTTATTATTTCGAAAGGGAAGCTTTCAACGTTCATTTTCTTGGAGGACGATTAAACCATGTTAACGATTTATCCACATCAAACGAATCAGGGGAGTATTTGTTTACATTCTTTTACCTTATTGACTTTTACATCTTTTTATTAAACATTGGGGACAATGTTCAGCCTAAGTGTAAGGGGAGGGTAAATGATGATACTTTAGAGAATACAATTGCACTTGAGTTTGTTTGTTCAATAGTAGGTGTGTAATAAAACTAAGAGAAATACTTGTTAGGGCAATTTTAGCGCCAAATTTAAATATTTTTACAACATTTAGGAGTGAAGCTTTAGCCTTAATAAACGTCTCATGGATAGGAGTTGTATGACTAGCACAAAAACCGTACCACTAAAAAAAAAATTTTCCACCCAAATATGTGAGGTTCGCCTTTTGATTTGTTAGGAAAATCATTCATTATTAGTGCTTATGAGTGTACCTGTAGTACTTAGATTCTAGAACTTGTGTTAGTGATGCATCCCGAGACCGCTAGTGAGACTACATTCATGTAGTAGGATTTACTACATGATAAGAGGCATTAGGATCACCCTTGTGTTAAACTCGTATCATAATTACTTGACCAATAAAGTCATAATTACTTGACTAGTAAAGTCAATTAATTTTTCCCACACCTTTGCGTTGTACTCATTTTTAGTACACGATACCCCTAGTACACCCCTCCGAGCCTATCTTTTTCGTTTCTAACTTTAAGCATTTTACTTAAAGGAAGAATTTGTTAACAATCCACCCCAAATGTGCAACCAAATCGCCTTAGCCTTCCGTGTATAACTCATCTTTAGTGCATTATTGTTATTTGTTTAAACCCTTAGTTAATTATCTAATTGATTACATGGTTGCTAAGTCGAGTCATATCTTGTACATATTGTTTTGAGACGATTGGGACTCATGGGTAAAGTATTATTATTATGGAGTAATGGGGAAGAACATCATATATTACCCCCATATGTGCGTTAATCATAAAAAGTACTCCAAGTGTTTTGATCATACTAGTTTCTAGTTGTAACTTAGATCATGAAATCTATGTTATTGTCCTTTAGTGAATAGAGCTAACAGGATTATATATATATATATATATATATATATATATATATATATATATATATATATATATATATATATATATATACACACACACACACCCAAATGCATTTTATCAAGTCTCACTCTTGGTTAATTTTATCATATGATCATTAGTTGTTCACATCATGCTTCTATATATATATATATATATATATATATATATATATATATATATATATATATATATATATATATATATATATATATAGTGTAACTTTATTTTCAGACCCTGTTAAGTGCGGGAACTGCGAGAACCCCCTTTTTTACTCCTAATAATGCATAATGTACACTAGGTCAATGCATAATGGCATTTTTGAAAATATATGTAATTTAATTTGATAGAAAAAATTAAATTAGGGGTAAAATAGGAATTTAAATTTTCATTAAAAAGGGATTATATATGAAAAAACCGTTTCATATCTCTCTCACTTCATCTATCACTCTTTCAGATCTATATCTCTCTTTCACTTTTTATATCTCTTTTCTCAAGAACCCTAGCTGCCAACCAAGACAAGCAAAACCAATCGAGTTTCAATCTAAAATCCGATCGAGAAAATTTCGAAGATGAACATTCTGATGGGAGAAGATGATTTCGCCGTGAAGATAGCCACCGTCTAGTTAAAAGATGCCACAAACCTGATAACAAAGGTACATTTAATTTCACTTACAATCCAATTTTTATAGTTATAGATCTTGAATTGATCATTTTTTTTTTGTAAAACATAGTTTTTGAAAGTCGCGTTCCGTACGGCTATTGGATTCATTGTGATGGGATTTGTAGGGTTCTTTTCAAGTTGATCTTTATTCCTAGCAATAACATCATTGTTGGATCTGTTTAGACTTCAGAGGTATAATTTTTTATTGAATTCATTTATTTATTGTGTTTATTAATTGCATAATTATGATTTGTTAGATCGTGTTAAATTTTGTTTAATTGCTGGAGAAGTAACATAATTTTGCATATTTCAAGAGATTGGAGTGTATAGATTATATGAAAAGTATTACGTTAATGGCTCGAGAAATATCGAAATGTATGTTAACTTTTTGGCTCATTGTGAAATACATGTCGGATCTTGTGTTGAGGCAGATAAGGTCTTTTTTTGGTTTTATTTAGTTTTCTTTTAGTAGCCTTGTTGCCATAGTATAGTTTAACGAGAGCGTTGATCATCTTTGTATGTTCATGGAACTGTGACCCTCCTAATGGTAAAGTCAAACTAGTAAATTTTTGAAATAAATCACCAGCCAAAGTTATATTCTTGAATGGGTTTTGGAAATATACATATATGTTTTACGTATAAAACATATATGTTTTGTGTTTGAATTATAAAACATATATGTTTTGTGTTAGGATTATATATTTACGTATAAAACATATATGTTTTGTGTTTGGAATATATATGTTTTGCATACATGTAAAAATTTGCCTCCTTTTTATTTGTGTTTGCTAGTTTAAGCTTGTGTATGTGTGTTATGTTATCTTGAGTTTTATTTTAAAAGTATTAATCTTGGCAATTATTTTTTCTAGGTGTGACAATATGTTCTTCGAAGGCGTGCACATATCTTTTAACGAAGAAACTGGAAGTACATATATGTTCTTGGAAGGCGTCCATGTATGTTATTGGAAAACGTGCACATATGTTTGAAAGAATTTGATGAGAAACTTCAAACACACATGTTTTGTGCACATATATTCTTAGAAGGCGTGCATATGTATAATTAAAATGATACATTCGATTTTTATTTCATTTAATATAAAAATTTGCGTATTATATTATATTCTTGGTTTGTAATAAATCTAAAGATTACGACTATAATTTATGTTTTTAGTTTTTATTTAAGAAGTTTATAGAATATACTTCAGAAACATATATGCAATTACGTTGTTAAGTAAAATTCATTTAAAGTTTAAATTATTGAACAATAAAAACAAATGTAAATTTACATTAGTTAAGAGAAACGGATATGCATCTTGGCTTTCTAGAAACATGCATGCTACGAAACGAAAAACAAAAGTACGAAAATTATTAGATATTTAAAAGCGGGATTTGATAAAAAAATCTAAAAAATATAAAATTTGTCTTTTACTATAATACCCTTTACATTAAATAATAATCTTTAACATTAAAAAAAATCTCATTGGTTTAGAGGAATTCTCGCACTTAACAGGCATCTAAAAATAAAGCCCCCATATATATATATATATATATATATATATATATATATATATATATATATATATATAATTGTCAGGTTATTTTATGTGTAAGTTTCTAGATGATAATTTGCATGCTTACTAGTAGCCTATTTAATAGATTAATCACATGATCATACTAGTTTCTAGTTGTAACTTAGATCATGAAATCTATGTTATTGTCCTTTAGTGAATGGAGCTAACAGGATTTGCCGCAAATAGTGCACCGAGGATTACCCATGTGGACAGCCTAAACCTGCAAAACTGGTAAAAACATCTCCAGCAGGCCACGACACCACTAAAAAGGGCACAACACCACTAAATTTAGTGGTACCGTTCCCTTGGTAGACGTTTTTCACTATTTGCTTCTACTTTTTGACTTTCTTTCCCCTAGAATCTGGAAACATAAGTTGATTCCAATGATCACAACCCTTTAAACTTATCATCCTACACCATGCATGCTTGAAGGATGGCTATTTAAGCACTTCTCATGCACACACATTTTTCATAACCATTCCTCAATCACCCTTTACTTAATCAAGCACTACCATGTCTTCCACCATTGCAACCATCTCCCACAAAGCCAAGAAACCAAGGCTTAACCTTAAGCCCATAAATGAAAGGTTCTTCATTGATCTTACTCTTGATGATGATGAGGAAATCCAAACACCACCTTCCAACAACTCAACTTCATCCATTTCCACACCATTAGCTCCATCCAAAACCAACTCTAGTAGGGCAAACTCATCCTCATCAACCACAATCAAGACAACATCTTCCTTATCACCTAGTCCTCCTCAACCTTTGGCACTAACATTCTCAACTCCACTCGAACTAGTGTACAACACATCGTCACCATCTTCCGTTTCTCCATCACCACCATCACAACCTATCATGGGCCGTCCAATTCAATACCCAATTCTATCACATACCCTTAGTTGTGCTTGTTGTCACCACAACTACAACCTTATTGCTCACCTAAGAGATGAGATGGCTTACATGTTTAACTACATTGAACATCTCTTGACACCACCTCAAGGGCCAATTATTCCACCTCCTCCACCATCCAATAGCCCAAGCAACTAAACTTTTATGTTTAGTCATCATCAATAAAAACCTTAGGAACCCTTTTGAGAAGTCAAGAAGCAAATCTTAGGACCTCAATGCCACTTGAGAATGTCACATGTTTCTTGTAATTGTCTACTAGTCTAGCTATTGTAATCATACTTTATGTATGATCTTTTATTAATGAATGCATGGGCTCGTTTTATCTTTTGTTTGTGGTTGGATTATTTTCCTTTGTACTTTTGGTTGGATATTTGTCTTAAATGCTACATGTTAGATATTGTATTTGTGTCATCTAACCTTGTTTTGTAGCATCAACCATTGCTCGATTCCTTGGTATGCTCCAAATAAGGGGGAGTATATATCAATGGGAGCTTTGTTAGTCTTTTTGCTTCGACAAAAAAGGGAGAAGTAGGATATAAACTCACACTAAAAACTTGTCGAAACTTATTTTTCACATAAAATGAGTTTATGTTTTGTCATCATCAAAAAGGGGGAGATTGTTGATGCAAATAATGTCTAAAAACGTTATTTTCATCTTTCGATATCTCCATGTTTTGATGATAACAAAATGTGAAAACATCTTATGTCAAAACTAGAGTAAACAAGTTTTTAGTCGATATATACGATTTCTACGTTAATCACTCTAGGTATAAACAAACAAATTTACAACTTGACAAATGATCAAAGAAGTGAATTTGTGTTTTGAACTTCACATTTTTAGCTTGACAAAACTTTCTTTTCAAAAATACATTTTACAAATTATTTTTGAAATATTAAGAAATGTTTTAATAGGGAAATTCATTTTAAAATTCCCCAACAGCTATTTTTTACCCAAACAGCTCCAAACTCCCCCCAAATAAAATTTCACCACTAAAGACAAAATATGGAGCGTCTTTGTCTGGCACGGTACCACTAAATTTAGTGGTACCGTGTGACAATTAGTGGTGTCGTCCCTTTAAAAAAGTCAGATTTTCAAATTCTATAAATACCACTTCATTTCCCATATTTTGGCTATCTTTTCACACACATAAGTTTCTGGTTTCCATCCTCCTTTTCTCTTTACACTTCTTAGATCATTAGCTAGTTTTTCTTTTCTTTAAAGAGTGATTCTTTCATCCAGCAAAGAATCATCTATATACCTCTACTAGTCAATAGAAGAAAACAAAGTATCATGAAGATACAAGGTGTTGGTGTCATAGAGTAGTGCACTTGCATTACAATTTGTCTACTTGATTGTATCTTGATATACATTAAGTGTATTAGTGTTTCTTAGTCATTGTGTTGATCACTGTGATCTTGCTGAGATCTTGGAGATCTCTTGAGTGTTAAGTGATATAGTATTGATCATGTGGATCAAGAGTAGATTGTGAGGATTGAAAGGATCTTGTGTAGATTGTGTAGATTGTGTGAGGATCGTGTTGATCGTGTGAGGAACATGTTGATGGTGTGATAAGTTAGGATCGTATGGATCGTGGTAAATTGGTACTAGCTAAGATTAGTACTCGACATCTAGTTTAGTGTCAGAAAATAACGTAAGTGACGTTGTATGGTTTTCTCCGCCTGAAGGGAGTCTTGTTGATATAGTGCTTGAACTCTCGAGTCGGATACTCGGGGAGTGGAGTAGGGCAAAGAAGAGCTTCGTGATCGAACCACTATAAATCTCGTTGTCTTGGTTTGATCTTTCTATCTCTTCTCTTTACTTACTTATTGCATATTTGTGTTAGTATAGTGTTGTATTCATATTGGTGTTGATTGATTTCATCTACAATTGAATCTAAGTTTTTCATAGAGAAATTTTTATAACTAAAGAAAACAAGTCGGTAAACTATTCAACCCCCCTTCTAGTTTCCCACACCACCATTATCATCTGCACCGTTACCCCTAACAACATTCCTTTGATTCATATTTTGTCTTCCCTGATCATTATGTTCAAAAACTCTTCCATTTTCCACAATTGCTTGATTACGTGGATTTGATGAAGTTCTAAGTTGGTTGTAGGTTTGAGGAAGTGTTGTTCTGAATTATTGAACAAGCAATGCAGCTTGTTTGGACAGACTGTTAATCATCATATCAATGTGAGAGTATCCTGAATCCAGTTGGGTGTTCATAGCCGATGGTGGGTATAAAGACGATTTGACAAATGATGTCTGATTCTTTGATGAAGATGGATGATGATAAACTTGATCAAGTGATGTCTGAGTGATTGGCTGAACATTAGAGACAAGCGCAAGTGGATCATTTGTTGTTGTCAGATTGAATTTTCCCTCAACTGACGATCATATACAACATGCTTTTCATGTTGTTGTAAGTAAGCAAACAGCTGTTCATAGTTTGTCTCTCTCAATCCTTTGTTGAGCTTCACTGCTGTGACAAATCTATCCCACTCGGTTGTCATGTTGTTCAAAAACTTAGAATTGAGTTGGATGTTTGGCATTGTCATCCTGATGATCCTCATGTCATTCTCAAGTTTGTGAAATCTAATATAGTAGTCAGTGATGTTCTCACTAGGATTCATCTGAAGTGTTCAAGCTCATTATATAGCTAAGATTCTCGATCTTCTTTGGTACATTCAGATCCAACAAGAAGCATTTTAACATTGACCCAAACAGCTTTGGCTTTAATGTTGAAGTTGATAAGCTTGTAAACGCCCTTGTGAAGCCCTTGAATCACAATATTGGACGCCCTAATATCAGGATCAAACCGCTTTTTCTCTTCTTCATTGAGGTCATTTTAAGTACGTGGTCTGTCAATTCCAAGAGTAACTGTTCCATCCGTAGCGGTAAAGATGACATATCTGGTAGTGCCCATCTAAAAGGTCCTTCATCAATACATCAAAGAATGTTGACACAATTTTCCTTACCCAAGCAGAAAAGTCGAATTCTTTATGCCTATGATTTATAATCTGTCCTATCAAGCATGGGAGGGCGGGTATCGGACACGACAGCTTGAATGTCATCAGAAGTGCTTCCATGATGTTCACTCTCACGGGATTTTACAACTCTTATGATTTAAACCGAGAAATCAAATATTTCGAGGGATTTTACAAAATCAAGAAAAGAAACCGTGAGATAATGATTACTTGAATGTGTTATGAAAGTTGTTGGATCGGTTTACTGATTAGTGATTGTATGTTAGGAGTGGTGATAGTTGGTTGTATTGTGAGATTTGATGTTTAATTGTGAATAGGTTTAATTGGTTTAGTTGAATTGAGTTTACGTAATGGTTTGAGCAAATCACAATGAAGAAGCTTAAGCAAATTGTAGTGAAGAAGCTTGAGTAAATCTCAATAAAGAAGCTTGATGAAATCTCAATGCTCAAATCGCAAACTTGATCTTTAAAGAAGCAAATCGCAGGAGTCAAATCTCAATGATCAAATCACAGAAGTCAAATCTCAACACTGATTCGTGGATTGTAGTCTACACAAAAGTTTTACTTCTCAAGGGATCCTGAGAAGCTTACAATCCCCACCAGGCAGTGTACCTGACCGATGTAGTATAGTGAAGTGGCAAGTACCAAGGGATTGATCGTTCTCCATAGGGAATAGTGTTCGCTAGGATTGAAATTAATCTAACTAGGTCTAGAGGTGAGGGATGATTCTTTTTGTATTTTTATATTTTATGGAAAGCAAGTAAAATCACTGGTTTTTGGAAGAGTGGGTGGACTTAATTGCTAGTCAACTAACCCAATTAACTACTAATACAATAAAAATAAAAATGACAAGAAAATAAAATGAGAAAACTATATATGGAGAAAATGTGTTTACTTAGACTTCATTACTCCCTAGTTATCTTTCACTGATTGATAAGCTTGTTACAATTGCGTGGGTGACGGGTTGCATTCCTTAATACCATTCGTGGGGCCGTGTACGATCTTCCCCAACTTTATAAGCTCCTATCTCTTCCTATTGCGACACGTTAAGTATCCTTACCATGGCCTCCTTAATAGTCACTTATCCATTAAATACAACCATTAAAATCATAGTACACATCCGATTCATGTTTCTTAAGACGTTCAAGCAAGTTACCATTTAGGAGATTAGCCAGTTTTCTTAAGCCTAACATCGATTATCATTCACCGAACAACAAATAATAACAAACTATCAATCAATAATCGATAACTAGGTTTCATTACATCTAAGCAAACACAAATAAACCTAGCCTAGCATGTTAAAAGAAAGACAAGCATAAGATAGAATCAAACAACACATAGACATATTGAATGATTGATGGATTACTTATCTTTAATTGAACATTGAAGAAACAAGGGTATGTGTAGGATAAACACTAAGTCACAAACATGATGCACACGGTGGTAGAGTGGCGTTTAGATTAGAAGAGGAAGAAGAAAAATGGGAACCTTTAGAGAGAATGTGAGAAAATAAGAAATATTAGATTGCTTCAAATGAAAGGTCCAACCCTCTCCCTTGGTGGGAGAGGGGTATTTATGCATACAAATAAAACGCCCACTCCCGGGCTGTGGATCAGGTATACAGTGGGTAAAGACCCGTCCTTCTTCCACGATGATACTTAAACTAATACAAACTAATAAATAAACTAACTACGAGCTAACTTAATGCTATTACATCATTTAGGTGACCGAATCTTTTATAGAAATAATTGTATTCCTAACAATCTCCCCCTAAGCGAGGTCACCTTTGAAACTTAAGATCTTTGTCTTCAAGCATTCTTTAGATCTTGTAGCTCGTAGGTTCTGATTCTTCACTTTTGAGCTCACTTTGTACATCAAGCAATGATCTTGTGATTTGTGGTTCCTTTGGCATAAGTGTGATCTTTGAGCTTTCTTTGAGATCATCAGCCACTGTAAATCTCCAAGCTCATCCTTAGTCGTATTGCCTTCATGTGATGTAGTAACTTTTGGACCGTCATGCTCACACTCTTCTAGATTAGGAGACTTTTCATCAGAGTTGTGGAGGCATTGTTGTTAGTCTCTACACAGATATGATTTGTTGTTAGTCTCTACACAGATATGATCTTCATTTAGAATGAGTAGGCAGTGTGAGCATGAGGTATGGAATGACACAATTCAGCTGGTGTTGGGTATCACCATCGCCATCTTTATATGTTCCTGAAATAAACTAGTTAGCAATAAAGATAGAGAACGAATATGGCTTTGTCATTCGTTCTGCGAGGACAGACTACCCTCCGGTTCTGTAAGAACTGACCTGTGATCAGGTAGAGTCTCTATTAAGAAGACTCTCCTTGATAGGAATTTCCAGCTTGTAGTAATGAATCTTCCAAAGAATCCACTTTGGAATCTTCATACTAAGCATGTTCTCATACCGGAATGTCTCAAAGCAGACATCACGATAGAGTGAATCAGTGAATTGATATTCACTGATTGATGAGAAATAGATTTATAGAAATCACTCGCGTGTCTCTTAATAAACATTTTTGAGACACAATGAAAGTTTTATACCTTGAATCATATTTCCATCAAAAATACTTTTGTTTGAAAGACTATACATAATCAATGTGCTCGAAAATTAGTTTGTGAGCACATTGAAAGGTTTTTGCAAAAGTATCCGTCAATCCATAACCTGGAACAAGTTTGATTCAATATTGAATCGCACCATCGTTGCTTTCCAGTTGTCACTTGATCATTAATCCATGATGGATCTCACATGTCACCTACGAAGAGCTTGAAAGATGTTCGCTCTAGAAGGATTTCCATCTTCATTGTGAATAATTGCATATCACTCGGATGTTTTGGCAATACCACAAGGATCATGCGTAGGACTCTAAATATTTTATCTTACTTTCCACATTGTGTGAAACAATAAGCATATTGGAAGTGTGTCCTAGTGAGATTTATGGATGATCTCTGTGGCTCTAGACTCAATAGTGCGTTTTGATCCGCTCCTGGAGACTGGGGAGGCGTCTCCTGTTTAGGTACCAACATGGCTCGCAATGAGCGGTCGATACACTGCACAGGGTTCCCCGTGAGAATGAAACAAGCTATTTTAAGAGAACTTGAGTGGTTGGGAAGTTTAGTGCGGTGCGTCACTGGGTCCATGACGTCTTGTCTTCAATACCGGTGTTACCTTAGTAACCGCCAGTAGTTTATGAATTAAACCCAGTTTCTGCCCTAAGGTTGAATATATATGGAGGGCTATTTCTTTTCACCCTTTCTCATTTCATTTCATTTTCATTCTTCAACCCCTTCAGTGCTTACCAAGACTTCATCACTAGAACCTTGTTGGGTTTGTTCCAGTCCTAGCTCTATCTCGGTAGGCGCTCTTCCCTTTCTCACTTTTCTCCTTTTTTAATCATTCCTAAGGACTTCTACTCTATCTAGAGGATTGTCCCCGGGAAGATCCTTCCGGCTCAGGTGGATCATGGGAACTCATACCTAACCTTAACCATCCTTATAACTCCATGCATTAAAGTAAATGGCCGGTCTTTGGTATTTTTCCACAAACGCCTTTTGCTCCCCCTTAATATGTGCATCGATATTCGAAAGAGTTTAGTACATATGTGGGAGCCTATTATTTAGTCCAAAAGATCATGTTTGATTATCAGATTTCTTATTTAAATCATATTCTCTCCCCCGATCAAAAATTTCAAACCTTTTGTGATTTTGGATCTCAATTGATTTAAATAAGTTGGAAAACATTTGGGAGAGAAATGCGGTCTATTTTAATATTTTCTGATAAAAGGAACCTTATTTAAATCAATTGAGATCCAAAACATTTGGTATTTTTCCACAAATGTTTTCTAACTTATTTAAATTATCAATCTGTAAGGGAGGTTGTTATGTGTCAGAATTGATGAGTTTGCAGAAGATTTGAATTTTTAACGAAAGAACTCTTTGAAAAATTCTCATGCTGACACATAACCATCACAAAATGTATTATTGCTTATTATGTACAAAGTGGAGAGTTTGATGATACATAAAATTTTGAAAATCACTCTCCCCCTCAATCAATGACGGATGTTAAAACTGAAATAATTGATGTCATTGATTGAGTGAAAATTTTTATCAAAATGTGGATTCAGTTTGATTTTCAACCAAAATCTCATGGTACCCCCAAAGTTTTGCACAAATACTTTCCGGAAAAATCATAGAAGGGAAAGTATTGGCGATAAAAAGAAGATTTCTCTTCTTATACACTAAATGATGCACTGAAGTGTACATCAGATCGAGGGCGCACGGATGTAAAGTAGTCCATGCCCGGATGAACTTCACCCGGTAAAAGGAACAACCGTCTTTTTGGTGACGTGTTTTCCCCATTTTGAAAAACGGGTTGCTATCTGAAGTAATAGCAAGCCATAATATTGAAGTCCGGGTTACAGCCTGAAATGTCTGCAAGCCATAATTTTTAGAATGTTTTGAGAAACGACATGTTTTAGAAACACATTATTTGAAAAAGAAAAACTCTTGCTCAATCATATGTATGATTCCGTGTCATTATTGAATGACATTTCTAGAAACATACATAATATTGATTACACAAGAGACATGTCGAGAGAGGAATATTTTTTGTTTTGTAGTTTTTTCGATTTTTATGGTTTTTATAGGTTTTATAATTTTCTATTTTCTTTTTGTGATAAGCTATGTACAAAGGATATGTGGAAGCAATCCTTCACTCCTCATTATCTTCCTGAAGACACTTAAGAGTTTCTGGTGTGTGGCTCTTCATCCCAAGTCGTGGAAGAACGAACTGGAATCTTTCACGAGAGAGAGCCTTTGTAAATATATCCGCCAGTTGAAACTCTGTCCTCACGAAGTAGAGTTCCACTACCCCTTTCTCCACTTGTTCTCTGATGAAGTGATGATGGATGTCAATATGCTTGGCTCGGGAATGCTGGACATTGTTGCAGCACAAAGCAATGGCACTTTTGTTATCACAATACATCGGGATTTTGTTGAAGTCAAACCCATAATCTGATAGTTGAGATCTCATCCACAAAATTTGAGCACAGCACGAGGACATGGCAATGTATTCAGCCTCTGTGGATGATATCGATGTGCACATTTGCTTTTTAGATGACCAGCTTACAAGTTTCTCACCGAAAAATTGAGCACCTCCTGTCGTACTTCTGCGAGTATCTTGACAACCCGAATGGTCAGCATCTGAGTAAGCCGTGAGAGCCATTGCATTGTCTTTAGGGTACCAGAGACCCATGTGAATGGTCCCTTGTATACCTAAATATTCTCTTGACAGCTTCTAAGTGCTTTTTGGTAGGTTTGGATTGATATCGGGCACACATACATACTGCGAATAGCAGATCTGGCCTGCTTGCTGTGAGGTACATGAGAGATCCAATCATGCTTCTGTATTTGGTCTGATCAACAGATAAGCCTGCTGAATCATCATCAAGTTTGGATCTTTCAACCATTGGTGTGTCAGTTGTGTCACTTGAATCAAAACCAAACTTCTTCAGAATGTCACTAGCATATTTGGCTAGATTAATGAAGATGCCGCTTGGATTTTGTGAGATTTGTAACCCCAAGAAGAAAGACATTTGTCCAATCATAGACATTTGAAACTTGGAACTCATTTCCTTTGCAAATCGATCACATTCATTAGAGTCGGACGATGCAAAGATGATATCATCTACATAAATTTGAACATGGAGCAGATTGTTTCCAGTCTTCCTAGTGAACAAGGTAGGATCAACAACACCCTTGGTGAATTGATTTGCAAAAAGAAACTTGGTCAAAGTGTCGTACCAAGCTCTAGGAGCTTGCTTTAGACCATAAAGCGCTTTCTTCAACCGATACACGTAATTTGGTCGTTCAGGGTCCACGAAGCCTTCAGCCTGAGTGACATAGACCACTTCTTTCAAATCTCCATTTAGGAAAGCAGTCTTAACATCCATCTTGTAAACAATCATGTTACTGCTAGCAACATTAGCAAGGAAGATTTTAATGGCCTCGATACGAGCAACTGGTGCAAACGATTCTTCAAATTCAATACCCTCTTGTTGACTGTAACCTTTAGCAACTAGCCGTGCCTTGTTTTTCAAGACGTCACCATGCTTATCAAGTTTTACTCTGAAGATCCACTTGAGAGCAATGATCATTGCGCATTCAGGTGGCGGTACTAATTCTCATACATCAAGACGATCAAACTCATGGATTTCTTCTTGTATTGCTGTGAACCAGGATTCTTTAGTAAACGCATCCTTGAAATCTTTGGGTTCGATTTTTAATAAAATAGAATTGAAGAAGCACTACAAGACATCTGTGGCAAGTTGTTTTCTGGTGGACACAGGTCGTGAGGGATTTCCTATGATGTTGTCAATAGGGTGTTCATTTGTCCATTTTCTAAGATGTTCGTGGCGTTGAGGGTAGTGAACCAATATAGCAGTGTTTGATTCTCCTGAGGATGATGCTTCATTGGAGGATTCAGAAGCAAACACATTTTCAGATGGTTCATCTTCAGGTGGAGCAAAAGGATTAACTTCACATGAGTTTCTGTTGTCGTTCCTTGATGTTCAGAAGATGATTGTACATTTGACGCATATGGAGAGTTGCTACATTCTGTAGCATCCTGATCTAGAGATATGTAAGTGGATGGACCATTAGAGGCATGAGGGGCATCTATAGCCATATCATTAGGATCCACAGACTACTGTTCAGGTTCGTAAGGTTGCTGTGACTCGAAGTACTCATCAATCATAGGGTCAAATAAATTCTTCAATTCTTCACAAGTGGGAGGAACATAAGGAGTGACAGGGTTGGTATTCTGTACAATTCCCGAACTAATTGGTCCAGGAGATAAAATATTTGGTGAGGGTCCAGAACTGGTGTGTCCTGAAGCCGTATGCTCTGTCAGCTCATCAAACATGACATGGATCGTTTCCATGATTTGTCGGGTTCTTTTGTTGTAGATTCGGTACCCCTTTCAATCTGGCGCATATCCAACAAATACCCCAATATCAGCCTTAGCCTTGAGCTTCCCTAAGTCTTCACTATCATTAGTTGGATAGCACAGGGCACCAAACACACGAAGAAAGGAGAGATTGGGCATTTTGAGATGCACCAGCTCATAAGGTGTTATGTTGTGGAGAGGATGTATCAACGACCGGTTTTGAGTGTAACATGCAGTAGCAATAACTTCAGCCCATAGAAACATTGGTGTTTTAGAGAATATCAGCATAGTGCGAGTAGCTTCAACTAGTGTACGATTCCGTCTTTCAACAACTCCATTTTGTTGGGGTGTTCGAGGAATACTCTTTTGATGACTGATGCCGATACTTTCATAAAATTGAGTGAGTTGTTGGTTGACAAACTCAGTTCCGTTTTCAGTGCGAATGATTCTAACGGTCTTGTTAAGCCTTACTTGCAGTTGTTTGATGATTTTGATGATGATTTCGGGAGTTTCATCCTTGGAAACCCATGTAAATCGTGAGTAATCATCCAAAATTACAAGAAAATATCTTTTCCCATTGAAGCTCTACACTCTCATGGGTCCGCACAGATCCATGTGAAGGGTATGGATGACATTAGTGTTGGAGTTGGCGGGTTTCTGTTTGTGAGTGTGCTTCTTGCTTTTACCCAATTGACATGCTGAGCAAAGATGGTCTTTTTCATACTTCAATCTGGGCATGCCTCGAACAAGATCTTTGCAAGAAAGTTCATTAATGGTGCCGAAGTTCAAGTGGTTCAAACGACGGTGCCATAACCACGATTTGTTCTTAGAGGTCCTAGAAAGCAAGCAAATAGGAGAGGACCGCATCATGTCTTCGATAGAGATAGGATACAAATTAGTGCCACGACTTCCTTTAAGAAGATCAATTCTATCCAATTCTCTAACAAAACATGTGTGCTTTCTGAAGGCCACTTCGAGATCAGAGTCACAAAATTGTCCAATAGAGAATAGATTATGCCCAAGTCCTTCCACATAGTAGACTCTAGAAATCACACTGTCACCGAACACATAATCACCATACCTCATAATGGCACCAAAATGGTCGTTTCCAAATCTGACAGTCCCGATAAACTTTTTCATGAAATTTTTGAGCCGAGAGCGATCCCCAGTCATATGTTTTGAGCAGCCTGAGTCCAAATACCACAGGACGATTTGTACAACCTGCATTTGAAACCAGACAGATATTGATAACTTAAAAACATGGATCCCCAAGTGTAATTGGGATCCAATTGGTTAGCACAAGCATACTTAAAAGAGACAGGATTTGTATTTACAATGGCTTCCTTAGAGGAAATGATACTAGTGGGTGCTACTAACTTATGATCAAGGCATTGAGTCACTAAAGGGAATTTTCTACCAATTGCCTTCCATTTCTTAACCGCTAAATATTTTGGATCGGGTATTCTTGTTAGTGGACACTGGCTTCCTAAAGTTAATTTTGTTCCAGTAGGTTTCCACTGATATCCTACACTGGTAAACATCTTTCCTGTAGCTTTCCAAGTATGGTTTTCCAGTTTATGTGTCTTAGCAAACTTAACTGAGGATTTGTAAGAAGATTTCAAAATGACACACCACAATCATCATGATTACCAGAAATTAAACAACCATTACAAGTCTTACAAGTAGCATTAGAATTTGAATTAATTACAGTACGCTTATCGAAAATACTAGAATCAACACGATTCTTTTCACTCAGATCAATCTTACTGTTCCTAAGGTGGTCTTCTACTTTCTTCCCTTGAGCACTCTTAGCTAGCGAAGTCTTATCATTCCTTGTATTGCCTTTAGGCTTTGACCCGCTAGCTTTAGTGTCATTGCTTACTCCTATAGAATAGACGATGGGAACATTAGATTGTTGCATAGTTGTTTGGTTCCTAGGTGGTGATGTGCTATGATCAGAACTAGCCAACTATATATCAAAGGTAACATGCTTTTTCAAACTCTTAGATGAGGATGTGACTTTTCTATCTTGCATGTTGAGAATCTTGGGGCACGTACCTATGGCATATTCTAACAATTCTTGTGACCGTTTGGTGAGAAAAATAATGTCTGTTAATGTGTTATCAGAGGTTCTCATCATTCTATCTTCTATAATGGTCTCACGGGTCATGTCAAGGCAATCCTTAAGATGTCTAAGGTAATCACTATGGGCTAACTCATTGTTCCTAAGGGGATGCGGTATGTACACAGCCCCATATGCATATTTTCTACATTCACAAACCATTGATTTGTCACTTGAAATGACCGGCATTTTCCCTTTCACCCTAGTCTTTAAATTCTCAATTTCATTTAGGAAAGAAGCTATCTTTTCATTGGTTTTATCATGAGTGATCTTAATTGAACCATATAACTCTTTGTAATGTTGTTTTACTTTCGAATTTTCAGCTTGAAAACATTCATTTTCATATTTGAGTTTATTGATCATGTTTTGAAGTTGGAAACTTTGAGAATCTACAGACTGTGGTTTGTGGGTGTCGGTCACATCATTCATGGGAGATTTCAATTGGGCAATTTGAGCCCTCAATTTCCTAATCGTGTTGGTGTGAGCTTGAATTTTTTCATCCCTTTTTGCTAATTCAAATATATATCAAATTCAGGAGCATCCGAGGATGTCTTGGCCTTTGATATTTTAATCCTTTCTTCTAAATGTTGATATTTTAATTGTAGGTTAAGATTATCAACTTCTAGTTTAGAAAAGTGCTTGACCATGTTGTCATGATCAACATTTTGAATTTTTTCTTGCAGTTTCAAATTCTCCCCCTCAAGCTCAACAACACGATTTTGGAGAACATACAAAGCAATAGACATTTCATGAAATCGACAAGCATTTAACATAGAGTCTGTAGCAGTGTAGAACACATCTTGAGCAATACATTTAGCAATCAAATTGTCATTCATGATAATTGGTGCCACGACTTCCTTTAAGAAGATCAATTCCATCCAATTCTCTAACAAAACATGTGTGCTTTCTGAAGGCCACTTCGAGATCAGAGTCACAAAATTGTCCAATAGAGAATAGATTATGCCCAAGTCCTTCCACATAGTAGACTCTAGAAATCACACTGTCACCGAACACATAATCACCATACCCCATAATGGCACCAAAATGGTCGTTTCCAAATCTGACAGTCCCGATAAACTTTTTCACGAAAATTTTGAGCCGAGAGCGATCCCCAGTCATATGTTTTGAGTAGCCTGAGTCCAAATACCACAGGACGATTTGTACAACCTGCATTTGAAACCAGACAGATATTGATAACTTAAAAACATGGATCCCCAAGTGTAATTGGGATCCAATTGGTTAGCACAAGCATACTTAAAAGAGACAGGATTTGTATTTACAATGGCTTCCTTAGAGGAAATGATACTAGTGGGTGCTACTAACTTATGATCAAGGCATTGAGTCACTAAAGGGAATTTTCTACCAATTGCCTTCCATTTCTTAACCGCTAAATATTTTGGATCGGGTATTCTTGTTAGTGTACACTGGCTTCCTAAAGTTAATTTTCTTCCAGTAGGTTTCCACTGATATCCTACATTGGTAAACATCTTTCCTGTAGCTTTCCAAGTATGGTTTTCCAGTTTATGTGTCTTAGCAAACTTAACTGAGGATTTGTAAGAAGATTTCAAAATGACACACCACAATCATCATGATTACCAGAAATTAAACAACCATTACAAGTCTTACAAGTAGCATTAGAATTTGAATTAATTACAGTACGCTTATCGCAAATACTAGAATCAACACGATTCTTTTCACTCAGATCAATCTTACTGTTCCTAAGGTGGTCTTCTACTTTCTTCGCTTGAGCACTCTTAGCTAGTGAAGTCTTATCATTCCTTGTATTGCCTTTAGGCTTTGACCCACTAGCTTTAGTGTCATTCCTTACTCCTATAGAATAGACGATGGGAATATTAGATTGTTGCATAGTTGTTTGGTTCCTAGGTGGTGATGTGCTATGATCAGAACTAGCCAACTGTATATCAAAGGTAACATGCTTTTTCAAACTCTTAGATGAGGATGTGACTTTTCTATCTTGCATGTTGAGAATCTTGGGGCAAGTACCTATGGCATGTTCTAACAATTCTTGTGATCGTTTAGTGAGAAAAATACTGTCTGTTAATGTGTTATCAGAGGTTCTCACCATTCTATCTTCTACAATGGTCTCACGGGTCATGTCAAGGCAATCCTTAAGATGTCTAAGGTAATCACTATGGGCTAACTCATTGTTCCTAAGGGGATACGGTATGTACACAGCCCCATATGCATATTTTCTACATTCACAAACCATTGATTTGTCACTTGAAATGACCGGCATTTTCCTTTTCACCCTAGTCTTTAGATTCTCAATTTCATTTAGCAAAGAAGCTATCTTTTCATTGGTTTTATCACGAGTGATCTTAATTGAATCATATAACTCTTTGTAATGTTGTTTTACTTTCGAATTTTCAGCTTGAAAACATTCATTTTCATATTTGAGTTTATTGATCATGTTTTGAAGTTGGAAACTCTGAGAATCTACAGACTGTGGTTTGTGGGTGTCGGTCACATCATTCATGTGAGCTTGAATTTTTTCATCCCTTTTTGCTAATTCAAATATACATCAAATTCAGGAGCACCCGAGGATGTCTTGGCCTTTGATATTTTAATCCTTTCTTCTAAATGTTGATATTTTAATTGTAGGTTAAGATTATCAACTTCTAGTTTAGAAAAGTGCTTGACCATGTTGTCATGATCAACATTTTGAATTTTTTCTTGCAGTTTCAAATTTTCCCCCTCAAGCTCAACAACACGATTTTGGAGAACATACAAAGCAATAGACATTTCATGAAATTGACAAGCATTTAACATAGAGTCTGTAGCAGTGTAGAACACATCTTGAGCAATACATTTAGCAATCAAATTGTCATTCATGATAATTAGTGCCACGACTTCCTTTAAGAAGATCAATTCCATCCAATTCTCTAACAAAACATGTGTGCTTTCTGAAGGCCACTTCGAGATCAGAGTCACAAAATTGTCCAATAGAGAATAGATTATGCCCAAGTCCTTCCACATAGTAGACTCTAGAAATCACACTGTCACCGAACACATAATCACCATACCCGATAATGGCACCAAAATGGTCGTTTCCAAATCTGACAGTCCCGATAAACTTTTTCACGAAAATTTTGAGCCGAGAGCGATCCCCAGTCATATGTTTTGAGTAGCCTGAGTCCAAATACCACAGGACGATTTGTACAACCTGCATTTGAAACCAGACAGATATTGATAACTTAAAAACATGGATCCCCAAGTGTAATTGGGATCCAATTGGTTAGCACAAGCATACTTAAAAGAGACAGGATTTGTATTTACAATGGCTTCCTTAGAGGAAATGATACTAGTGGGTGCTACTAACTTATGATCAAGGCATTGAGTCACTAAAGGGAATTTTCTACCAATTGCCTTCCATTTCTTAACCGCTAAATATTTTGGATCGGGTATTCTTGTTAGTGTACACTGGCTTCCTAAAGTTAATTTTCTTCCAGTAGGTTTCCACTGATATCCTACATTGGTAAACATCTTTCCTGTAGCTTTCCAAGTATGGTTTTCCAGTTTATGTGTCTTAGCAAACTTAACTGAGGATTTGCAAGAAGATTTCAAAATGACACACCACAATCATCATGATTACCAGAAATTAAACAACCATTACAAGTCTTACAAGTAGCATTAGAATTTGAATTAATTACAGTACGCTTATCGCAAATACTAGAATCAACACGATTCTTTTCACTCAGATCAATCTTACTGTTCCTAAGGTGGTCTTCTACTTTCTTCCCTTGAGCACTCTTAGCTAGCGAAGTCTTATCATTCCTTGTATTGCCTTTAGGCTTTGACCCACTAGCTTTAGTGTCATTCCTTACTCCTATAGAATAGACGATGGGAATATTAGATTGTTGCATAGTTGTTTGGTTCCTAGGTGGTGATGTGCTATGATCAGAACTAGCCAACTGTATATCAAAGGTAACATGCTTTTTCAAACTCTTAGATGAGGATGTGACTTTTCTATCTTGCATGTTGAGAATCTTGGGGCAAGTACCTATGGCATGTTCTAACAATTCTTGTGATCGTTTAGTGAGAAAAATACTGTCTGTTAATGTGTTATCAGAGGTTCTCACCATTCTATCTTCTACAATGGTCTCACGGGTCATGTCAAGGCAATCCTTAAGATGTCTAAGGTAATCACTATGGGCTAACTCATTGTTCCTAAGGGGATACGGTATGTACACAGCCCCATATGCATATTTTCTACATTCACAAACCATTGATTTGTCACTTGAAATGACCGGCATTTTCCCTTTCACCCTAGTCTTTAGATTCTCAATTTCATTTAGCAAAGAAGCTATCTTTTCATTGGTTTTATCACGAGTGATCTTAATTGAATCATATAACTCTTTGTAATGTTGTTTTACTTTCGAATTTTCAGCTTGAAAACATTCATTTTCATATTTGAGTTTATTGATCATGTTTTGAAGTTGGAAACTCTGAGAATCTACAGACTGTGGTTTGTGGGTGTCGGTCACATCATTCATGTGAGCTTGAATTTTTTCATCCCTTTTTGCTAATTCAAATATACATCAAATTCAGGAGCACCCGAGGATGTCTTGGCCTTTGATATTTTAATCCTTTCTTCTAAATGTTGATATTTTAATTGTAGGTTAAGATTATCAACTTCTAGTTTAGAAAAGTGCTTGACCATGTTGTCATGATCAACATTTTGAATTTTTTCTTGCAGTTTCAAATTTTCCCCCTCAAGCTCAACAACACGATTTTGGAGAACATACAAAGCAATAGACATTTCATGAAATTGACAAGCATTTAACATAGAGTCTGTAGCAGTGTAGAACACATCTTGAGCAATACATTTAGCAATCAAATTGTCATTCATGATAATTAGTGCCACGACTTCCTTTAAGAAGATCAATTCCATCCAATTCTCTAACAAAACATGTGTGCTTTCTGAAGGCCACTTCGAGATCAGAGTCACAAAATTGTCCAATAGAGAATAGATTATGCCCAAGTCCTTCCACATAGTAGACTCTAGAAATCACACTGTCACCGAACACATAATCACCATACCCGATAATGGCACCAAAATGGTCGTTTCCAAATCTGACAGTCCCGATAAACTTTTTCACGAAAATTTTGAGCCGAGAGCGATCCCCAGTCATATGTTTTGAGTAGCCTGAGTCCAAATACCACAGGACGATTTGTACAACCTGCATTTGAAACCAGACAGATATTGATAACTTAAAAACATGGATCCCCAAGTGTAATTGGGATCCAATTGGTTAGCACAAGCATACTTAAAAGAGACAGGATTTGTATTTACAATGGCTTCCTTAGAGGAAATGATACTAGTGGGTGCTACTAACTTATGATCAAGGCATTGAGTCACTAAAGGGAATTTTCTACCAATTGCCTTCCATTTCTTAACCGCTAAATATTTTGGATCGGGTATTCTTGTTAGTGTACACTGGCTTCCTAAAGTTAATTTTCTTCCAGTAGGTTTCCACTGATATCCTACATTGGTAAACATCTTTCCTGTAGCTTTCCAAGTATGGTTTTCCAGTTTATGTGTCTTAGCAAACTTAACTGAGGATTTGCAAGAAGATTTCAAAATGACACACCACAATCATCATGATTACCAGAAATTAAACAACCATTACAAGTCTTACAAGTAGCATTAGAATTTGAATTAATTACAGTACGCTTATCGCAAATACTAGAATCAACACGATTCTTTTCACTCAGATCAATCTTACTGTTCCTAAGGTGGTCTTCTACTTTCTTCCCTTGAGCACTCTTAGCTAGCGAAGTCTTATCATTCCTTGTATTGCCTTTAGGCTTTGACCCACTAGCTTTAGTGTCATTCCTTACTCCTATAGAATAGACGATGGGAATATTAGATTGTTGCATAGTTGTTTGGTTCCTAGGTGGTGATGTGCTATGATCAGAACTAGCCAACTGTATATCAAAGGTAACATGCTTTTTCAAACTCTTAGATGAGGATGTGACTTTTCTATCTTGCATGTTGAGAATCTTGGGGCAAGTACCTATGGCATGTTCTAACAATTCTTGTGATCGTTTAGTGAGAAAAATACTGTCTGTTAATGTGTTATCAGAGGTTCTCACCATTCTATCTTCTACAATGGTCTCACGGGTCATGTCAAGGCAATCCTTAAGATGTCTAAGGTAATCACTATGGGCTAACTCATTGTTCCTAAGGGGATACGGTATGTACACAGCCCCATATGCATATTTTCTACATTCACAAACCATTGATTTGTCACTTGAAATGACCGGCATTTTCCCTTTCACCCTAGTCTTTAGATTCTCAATTTCATTTAGCAAAGAAGCTATCTTTTCATTGGTTTTATCACGAGTGATCTTAATTGAATCATATAACTCTTTGTAATGTTGTTTTACTTTCGAATTTTCAGCTTGAAAACATTCATTTTCATATTTGAGTTTATTGATCATGTTTTGAAGTTGGAAACTCTGAGAATCTACAGACTGTGGTTTGTGGGTGTCGGTCACATCATTCATGTGAGCTTGAATTTTTTCATCCCTTTTTGCTAATTCAAATATACATCAAATTCAGGAGCACCCGAGGATGTCTTGGCCTTTGATATTTTAATCCTTTCTTCTAAATGTTGATATTTTAATTGTAGGTTAAGATTATCAACTTCTAGTTTAGAAAAGTGCTTGACCATGTTGTCATGATCAACATTTTGAATTTTTTCTTGCAGTTTCAAATTTTCCCCCTCAAGCTCAACAACACGATTTTGGAGAACATACAAAGCAATAGACATTTCATGAAATTGACAAGCATTTAACATAGAGTCTGTAGCAGTGTAGAACACATCTTGAGCAATACATTTAGCAATCAAATTGTCATTCATGATAATTAGTGCCACGACTTCCTTTAAGAAGATCAATTCCATCCAATTCTCTAACAAAACATGTGTGCTTTCTGAAGGCCACTTCGAGATCAGAGTCACAAAATTGTCCAATAGAGAATAGATTATGCCCAAGTCCTTCCACATAGTAGACTCTAGAAATCACACTGTCACCGAACACATAATCACCATACCCGATAATGGCACCAAAATGGTCGTTTCCAAATCTGACAGTCCCGATAAACTTTTTCACGAAAATTTTGAGCCGAGAGCGATCCCCAGTCATATGTTTTGAGTAGCCTGAGTCCAAATACCACAGGACGATTTGTACAACCTGCATTTGAAACCAGACAGATATTGATAACTTAAAAACATGGATCCCCAAGTGTAATTGGGATCCAATTGGTTAGCACAAGCATACTTAAAAGAGACAGGATTTGTATTTACAATGGCTTCCTTAGAGGAAATGATACTAGTGGGTGCTACTAACTTATGATCAAGGCATTGAGTCACTAAAGGGAATTTTCTACCAATTGCCTTCCATTTCTTAACCGCTAAATATTTTGGATCGGGTATTCTTGTTAGTGTACACTGGCTTCCTAAAGTTAATTTTCTTCCAGTAGGTTTCCACTGATATCCTACATTGGTAAACATCTTTCCTGTAGCTTTCCAAGTATGGTTTTCCAGTTTATGTGTCTTAGCAAACTTAACTGAGGATTTGCAAGAAGATTTCAAAATGACACACCACAATCATCATGATTACCAGAAATTAAACAACCATTACAAGTCTTACAAGTAGCATTAGAATTTGAATTAATTACAGTACGCTTATCGCAAATACTAGAATCAACACGATTCTTTTCACTCAGATCAATCTTACTGTTCCTAAGGTGGTCTTCTACTTTCTTCCCTTGAGCACTCTTAGCTAGCGAAGTCTTATCATTCCTTGTATTGCCTTTAGGCTTTGACCCACTAGCTTTAGTGTCATTCCTTACTCCTATAGAATAGACGATGGGAATATTAGATTGTTGCATTGTTGTTTGGTTCCTAGGTGGTGATGTGCTATGATCAGAACTAGCCAACTGTATATCAAAGGTAACATGCTTTTTCAAACTCTTAGATGAGGATGTGACTTTTCTATCTTGCATGTTGAGAATCTTGGGGCAAGTACCTATGGCATGTTCTAACAATTCTTGTGATCGTTTAGTGAGAAAAATACTGTCTGTTAATGTGTTATCAGAGGTTCTCACCATTCTATCTTCTACAATGGTCTCACGGGTCATGTCAAGGCAATCCTTAAGATGTCTAAGGTAATCACTATGGGCTAACTCATTGTTCCTAAGGGGATACGGTATGTACACAGCCCCATATGCATATTTTCTACATTCACAAACCATTGATTTGTCACTTGAAATGACCGGCATTTTCCCTTTCACCCTAGTCTTTAGATTCTCAATTTCATTTAGGAAAGAAGCTATCTTTTCATTGGTTTTATCACGAGTGATCTTAATTGAATCATATAACTCTTTGTAATGTTGTTTTACTTTCGAATTTTCAGCTTGAAAACATTCATTTTCATATTTGAGTTTATTGATCATGTTTTGAAGTTGGAAACTCTGAGTATCTACAGACTGTGGTTTGTGGGTGTCGGTCACATCATTCATGTGAGCTTGAATTTTTTCATCCCTTTTTGCTAATTCAAATATACATCAAATTCAGGAGCACCCGAGGATGTCTTGGCCTTTGATATTTTAATCCTTTCTTCTAAATGTTGATATTTTAATTGTAGGTTAAGATTATCAACTTCTAGTTTAGAAAAGTGCTTGACCATGTTGTCATGATCAACATTTTGAATTTTTTCTTGCAGTTTCAAATTCTCCCCCTCAAGCTCAACAACACGATTTTGGAGAACATACAAAGCAATAGACATTTCATGAAATTGACAAGCATTTAACATAGAGTCTGTAGCAGTGTAGAACACATCTTGAGCAATACATTTAGCAATCAAATTGTCATTCATGATAATTAGTGCCACGACTTCCTTTAAGAAGATCAATTCCATCCAATTCTCTAACAAAACATGTGTGCTTTCTGAAGGCCACTTCGAGATCAAAGTCACAAAATTGTCCAATAGAGAATAGATTATGCCCAAGTCCTTCCACATAGTAGACTCTAGAAATCACACTGTCACCGAACACATAATCACCATACCCCATAATGGCACCAAAATGGTCGTTTCCAAATCTGACAGTCCCGATAAACTTTTTCACGAAAATTTTGAGCCGAGAGCGATCCCCAGTCATATGTTTTGAGTAGCCTGAGTCCAAATACCACAGGACGATTTGTACAACCTGCATTTGAAACCAGACAGATATTGATAACTTAAAAACATGGATCCCCAAGTGTAATTGGGATCCAATTGGTTAGCACAAGCATACTTAAAAGAGACAGGATTTGTATTTACAATGGCTTCCTTAGAGGAAATGATACTAGTGGGTGCTACTAACTTATGATCAAGGCATTGAGTCACTAAAGGGAATTTTCTACCAATTGCCTTCCATTTCTTAACCGCTAAATATTTTGGATCGGGTATTCTTGTTAGTGTACACTGGCTTCCTAAAGTTAATTTTCTTCCAGTAGGTTTCCACTGATATCCTACATTGGTAAACATCTTTCCTGTAGCTTTCCAAGTATGGTTTTCCAGTTTATGTGTCTTAGCAAACTTAACTGAGGATTTGTAAGAAGATTTCAAAATGACACACCACAATCATCATGATTACCAGAAATTAAACAACCATTACAAGTCTTACAAGTAGCATTAGAATTTGAATTAATTACAGTACGCTTATCGCAAATACTAGAATCAACACGATTCTTTTCACTCAGATCAATCTTACTGTTCCTAAGGTGGTCTTCTACTTTCTTCGCTTGAGCACTCTTAGCTAGCGAAGTCTTATCATTCCTTGTATTGCCTTTAGGCTTTGACCCACTAGCTTTAGTGTCATTCCTTACTCCTATAGAATAGACGATGGGAATATTAGATTGTTGCATAGTTGTTTGGTTCCTAGGTGGTGATGTGCTATGATCAGAACTAGCCAACTGTATATCAAAGGTAACATGCTTTTTCAAACTCTTAGATGAGGATGTGACTTTTCTATCTTGCATGTTGAGAATCTTGGGGCAAGTACCTATGGCATGTTCTAACAATTCTTGTGATCGATTAGTGAGAAAAATACTGTCTGTTAATGTGTTATCAGAGGTTCTCACCATTCTATCTTCTACAATGGTCTCACGGGTCATGTCAAGGCAATCCTTAAGATGTCTAAGGTAATCACTATGGGCTAACTCATTGTTCCTAAGGGGATACGGTATGTACACAGCCCCATATGCATATTTTCTACATTCACAAACCATTGATTTGTCACTTGAAATGACCGGCATTTTCCCTTTCACCCTAGTCTTTAGATTCTCAATTTCATTTAGCAAAGAAGCTATCTTTTCATTGGTTTTATCACGAGTGATCTTAATTGAATCATATAACTCTTTGTAATGTTGTTTTACTTTCGAATTTTCAGCTTGAAAACATTCATTTTCATATTTGAGTTTATTGATCATGTTTTGAAGTTGGAAACTCTGAGAATCTACAGACTGTGGTTTGTGGGTGTCGGTCACATCATTCATGTGAGCTTGAATTTTTTCATCCCTTTTTGCTAATTCAAATATACATCAAATTCAGGAGCACCCGAGGATGTCTTGGCCTTTGATATTTTAATCCTTTCTTCTAAATGTTGATATTTTAATTGTAGGTTAAGATTATCAACTTCTAGTTTAGAAAAGTGCTTGACCATGTTGTCATGATTAACATTTTGAATTTTTTCTTGCAGTTTCAAATTTTCCCCCTCAAGCTCAACAACACGATTTTGGAGAACATACAAAGCAATAGACATTTCATGAAATTGACAAGCATTTAACATAGAGTCTGTAGCAGTGTAGAACACATCTTGAGCAATACATTTAGCAATCAAATTGTCATTCATGATAATTAGTGCCACGACTTCCTTTAAGAAGATCAATTCCATCCAATTCTCTAACAAAACATGTGTGCTTTCTGAAGGCCACTTCGAGATCAGAGTCACAAAATTGTCCAATAGAGAATAGATTATGCCCAAGTCCTTCCACATAGTAGACTCTAGAAATCACACTGTCACCGAACACATAATCACCATACCCGATAATGGCACCAAAATGGTCGTTTCCAAATCTGACAGTCCCGATAAACTTTTTCACGAAAATTTTGAGCCGAGAGCGATCCCCAGTCATATGTTTTGAGTAGCCTGAGTCCAAATACCACAGGACGATTTGTACAACCTGCATTTGAAACCAGACAGATATTGATAACTTAAAAACATGGATCCCCAAGTGTAATTGGGATCCAATTGGTTAGCACAAGCATACTTAAAAGAGACAGGATTTGTATTTACAATGGCTTCCTTAGAGGAAATGATACTAGTGGGTGCTACTAACTTATGATCAAGGCATTGAGTCACTAAAGGGAATTTTCTACCAATTGCCTTCCATTTATTAACCGCTAAATATTTTGGATCGGGTATTCTTGTTAGTGTACACTGGCTTCCTAAAGTTAATTTTCTTCCAGTAGGTTTCCACTGATATCCTACATTGGTAAACATCTTTCCTGTAGCTTTCCAAGTATGGTTTTCCAGTTTATGTGTCTTAGCAAACTTAACTGAGGATTTGCAAGAAGATTTCAAAATGACACACCACAATCATCATGATTACCAGAAATTAAACAACCATTACAAGTCTTACAAGTAGCATTAGAATTTGAATTAATTACAGTACGCTTATCGCAAATACTAGAATCAACACGATTCTTTTCACTCAGATCAATCTTACTGTTCCTAAGGTGGTCTTCTACTTTCTTCCCTTGAGCACTCTTAGCTAGCGAAGTCTTATCATTCCTTGTATTGCCTTTAGGCTTTGACCCACTAGCTTTAGTGTCATTCCTTACTCCTATAGAATAGACGATGGGAATATTAGATTGTTGCATAGTTGTTTGGTTCCTAGGTGGTGATGTGCTATGATCAGAACTAGCCAACTGTATATCAAAGGTAACATGCTTTTTCAAACTCTTAGATGAGGATGTGACTTTTCTATCTTGCATGTTGAGAATCTTGGGGCAAGTACCTATGGCATGTTCTAACAATTCTTGTGATCGTTTAGTGAGAAAAATACTGTCTGTTAATGTGTTATCAGAGGTTCTCACCATTCTATCTTCTACAATGGTCTCACGGGTCATGTCAAGGCAATCCTTAAGATGTCTAAGGTAATCACTATGGGCTAACTCATTGTTCCTAAGGGGATACGGTATGTACACAGCCCCATATGCATATTTTCTACATTCACAAACCATTGATTTGTCACTTGAAATGACCGGCATTTTCCCTTTCACCCTAGTCTTTAGATTCTCAATTTCATTTAGGAAAGAAGCTATCTTTTCATTGGTTTTATCACGAGTGATCTTAATTGAATCATATAACTCTTTGTAATGTTGTTTTACTTTCGAATTTTCAGCTTGAAAACATTCATTTTCATATTTGAGTTTATTGATCATGTTTTGAAGTTGGAAACTCTGAGTATCTACAGACTGTGGTTTGTGGGTGTCGGTCACATCATTCATGTGAGCTTGAATTTTTTCATCCCTTTTTGCTAATTCAAATATACATCAAATTCAGGAGCACCCGAGGATGTCTTGGCCTTTGATATTTTAATCCTTTCTTCTAAATGTTGATATTTTAATTGTAGGTTAAGATTATCAACTTCTAGTTTAGAAAAGTGCTTGACCATGTTGTCATGATCAACATTTTGAATTTTTTCTTGCAGTTTCAAATTCTCCCCCTCAAGCTCAACAACACGATTTTGGAGAACATACAAAGCAATAGACATTTCATGAAATTGACAAGCATTTAACATAGAGTCTGTAGCAGTGTAGAACACATCTTGAGCAATACATTTAGCAATCAAATTGTCATTCATGATAATTAGTGCCACGACTTCCTTTAAGAAGATCAATTCCATCCAATTCTCTAACAAAACATGTGTGCTTTCTGAAGGCCACTTCGAGATCAAAGTCACAAAATTGTCCAATAGAGAATAGATTATGCCCAAGTCCTTCCACATAGTAGACTCAAGAAATCACACGGTCACCGAACACATAATCACCATACCCCATAATGGCACCAAAATGGTCGTTTCCAAATCTGACAGTCCCGATAAACTTTTTCACGAAAATTTTGAGCCGAGAGCGATCCCCAGTCATATGTTTTGAGTAGCCTGAGTCCAAATACCACAGGACGATTTGTACAACCTGCATTTGAAACCAGACAGATATTGATAACTTAAAAACATGGATCCCCAAGTGTAATTGGGATCCAATTGGTTAGCACAAGCATACTTAAAAGAGACAGGATTTGTATTTACAATGGCTTCCTTAGAGGAAATGATACTAGTGGGTGCTACTAACTTATGATCAAGGCATTGAGTCACTAAAGGGAATTTTCTACCAATTGCCTTCCATTTCTTAACCGCTAAATATTTTGGATCGGGTATTCTTGTTAGTGTACACTGGCTTCCTAAAGTTAATTTTCTTCCAGTAGGTTTCCACTGATATCCTACATTGGTAAACATCTTTCCTGTAGCTTTCCAAGTATGGTTTTCCAGTTTATGTGTCTTAGCAAACTTAACTGAGGATTTGTAAGAAGATTTCAAAATGACACACCACAATCATCATGATTACCAGAAATTAAACAACCATTACAAGTCTTACAAGTAGCATTAGAATTTGAATTAATTACAGTACGCTTATCGCAAATACTAGAATCAACACGATTCTTTTCACTCAGATCAATCTTACTGTTCCTAAGGTGGTCTTCTACTTTCTTCCCTTGAGCACTCTTAGCTAGCGAAGTCTTATCATTCCTTGTATTGCCTTTAGGCTTTGACCCACTAGCTTTAGTGTCATTCCTTACTCCTATAGAATAGACGATGGGAATATTAGATTGTTGCATAGTTGTTTGGTTCCTAGGTGGTGATGTGCTATGATCAGAACTAGCCAACTGTATATCAAAGGTAACATGCTTTTTCAAACTCTTAGATGAGGATGTGACTTTTCTATCTTGCATGTTGAGAATCTTGGGGCAAGTACCTATGGCATGTTCTAGCAATTCTTGTGATCGTTTAGTGAGAAAAATATTGTCTGTTAATGTGTTATCAGAGGTTCTCACCATTCTATCTTCTACAATGGTCTCACGGGTCATGTCAAGGCAATCCTTAAGATGTCTAAGGTAATCACTATGGGCTAACTCATTGTTCCTAAGGGGATACGGTATGTACACAGCCCCATATGCATATTTTCTACATTCACAAACCATTGATTTGTCACTTGAAATGACCGGCATTTTCCCTTTCACCCTAGTCTTTAGATTCTCAATTTCATTTAGCAAAGAAGCTATCTTTTCATTGGTTTTATCACGAGTGATCTTAATTGAATCATATAACTCTTTGTAATGTTGTTTTACTTTCGAATTTTCAGCTTGAAAACATTCATTTTCATATTTGAGTTTATTGATCATGTTTTGAAGTTGGAAACTCTGAGAATCTACAGACTGTGGTTTGTGGGTGTCGGTCACATCATTTATGTGAGCTTGAATTTTTTCATCCCTTTTTGCTAATTCAAATATATATCAAATTCAGGAGCACCCGAGGATGTCTTGGCCTTTGATATTTAATCCTTTCTTCTAAATGTTGATATTTTAATTGTAGGTTAAGATTATCAACTTCTAGTTTAGAAAAGTGCTTGACCATGTTGTCATGATCATCATTTTGAATTTTTTCTTGCAGTTTCAAATTCTCCCCCTCAAGCTCAACAACACGATTTTGGAGAACATACAAAGCAATAGACATTTCATGAAATTGACAAGCATTTAACATAGAGTCTGTAGCAGTGTAGAACACATCTTGAGCAATACATTTAGCAATCAAATTGTCATTCATGATAAGAATGTTTTTCCTTGCTATCTCACTATGTTGAAGATCTATTGCAGTTTGTTTTCCCTTATTTTCCATATTTTTTTTACACTTCTTTCATTTCTTTCAGTTCAACTTCAAGGGACTGTTGTAAACCCTCAAAGTGTTCTTTGATTAGTTTAAAAAATGGGATAACTTCAGTTAAGTAACATTCTTTTGTAAGCTCAAAACCCCTTTCACCCTCAGTAATTCTCGTTGGCATGATTCTCTTTTTGCATGTTTTATCAAAATCAGTGAACATTTGACAGAGGACATATATGCTAATAAGAGTTCTACATTGTGTGGGAAGTGACAACCGAACTAAGTTCATAGGTGTATTGGGGGATACACCGTTGGGGTAGCAAACTTAAGAGGACTTTTGGTCTTAAGTTCATCAGCTTTTCTTTTCTCAATATCTAATGGCCAAAATAAATGTTCTGGTGTTAAATTAGTTTGGGGTGCAAAAATAGTCACTCGGTTTTGTTCATAATAATCATGGGGTTTAACAATGACAAGGTGTTTAATGCACTTGGGATCCTTCATTTTATTATCAAATTTCTCTCTATTGGCAGACTCAAGATCATCAATTTCTTTATCAGACCAACTATTTTGGAGGGGGGGGGGGGATGATTAGGTGTAAGCATAACTTTGGCATCATACGGGGCCGGTTGAGTGACACTAACGCTCTTAAGGAAATTCGTTTTAGGCACACCTAAATCCTTGTCACTATGCTTATCTCTAAGTTTCATGTGTTTTTGAACCATTTGAGCTGTTTGAATGGATTGGCCTTGCAGGTACAACTTGTTTTCAGGTTTGTTTTTCAACTCCTTAAGGTTGGAAAATTCATTTAACAGTTTAGTTTCTTTTTCTTGAAATTTACCATTTAGAACACTTAAACTCTCTTGAATTTCCAGTTTTTCCTTAACAATTTGATCAAGTTGGTTTTGAACTGATTTTATTTCTCGTTTCAATGCTTCTTCCTTAAAGTTATGTTCAGTTACATAAGCCTGCATTTTCCAATCCATCTTTTGTTCACGTTCGGTTAGCTCAAATTTTGAACGTTGTTCATAACACCTTACTTGATCCTTAAGAATATTAATCCTAGTGGTCAGAGTGTCATCAGGTGCAAAAGCAGTGTACTCATCTAATTCACACACATTATCATCAACAGAGGATGCATCACTTGATACAACAAGTTCAGTGTTGTGCATTACATATTGTTCGTATGGGACCACATTGCTGTTTCCCAAATTAGCAATATCTAATTCTTCAACATTTGTTTGTTGTACTTCATTATGAATCCCTTGTTCATGTATCACATTGTTGTCACAAACAACAGGAGACATTCCACTAGATAAGTCAGAATTAATGTTGTGATCCGATTGTTGCTCAGCTGGAATAACATTATTGTTCTCCAAATCAGCCTCATTTGGTTCAACAGCATTAATTGGTCGTATATTGTAGAATGTCTTCTGTTCACCATTAGTTACACATTCATCATATAACTTCAGTACCTCAGATATGATGGATGATTTGGAGGGACTGGATTGTTTTGATGTTGTGACAACTGATGATAAATTGGCCATGAAGATAGTATGAGCAGTTGGTTCATCATCAACGCTTGAATCAAAGGCATCACAATCATCAGCTTGGAAGATGTTTGGATCATTAAGAGCTAAATCCTGGACAGGTTGTTCATCCACATCATCATCAAATGTCTTTCCATCATCCCCAACAAAAAAAGCCAATTCTTCCTCATTCAGCATAGCTCCATTCTCTTAAGTTTGCATGAGCAACATTTTGTCCTTGAAGTAGTCTGAGTTCTGAGGATGCTTTGGCTGAGTGTAGTTTCTTGCGATGTGACCCAAACCCCCACAGTTGTAACATTTGGGTTACCGCCTTGTCCCTGATTAAGATTTCCAACCTGTACTGCAAATTGCTTCTAGCAGCATTCCTTTGATTCACGTTTTGTCTGCCCTGAACATTTTGTACCATTACTCTTCCATCTACCACAACAGCTTGATTTCGTGGATTAGAAGAAGCTCTGAGTTGGTTGTTGGTTGGTAGAGGCGCAGCTCTGAAGTGTTGAACGAGTAGAGACACTTGGTTAGAGAGGTTGTCAATCATTTTATCAGTATGAGAATACCCTGAGTCGAGATGGGTATTCATTGCAACAGGTGATTGTAGAGATGAGTGATCTACTGATGACAAAGGCTGATTGATCGGCAACGTACTAGTCATGAAAGCAAGTGATTCATTAGTTGTAGTTGGATTGAGCTTTTCTCTTAATTGACGATCGAAAGTTGCATGTTTCTCATGTTGTTGTAAGTAGGCAAACAGGTGTTCATAGTTGGTATTTCTCAGTCCTTTGTTGAGCTTTACAGCAGTGACAAACCGATCCCACTCAGGTGACATGTTGTTGACAAATTTAGAGTTGAGTTGGATGTTAGGCATTGTCATTCGAATCATTAACAAGCTTGTGAAATCTGACATAGTAGTCGGTAATGTTTTCACCAGGATTCATCTTGAAATGCTCAAACTCATCATACAACTGAGACTCACGGTCTTCTTTGGTCAACTCTGAGCCAGATAGAAGCATTTTGACATTGTCCCAAACAGCTTTTGCTTCAGTGTTGAAGTTGATTAGCTTGTAAACATTTTTGGGTAATCCTTGTATCACGATGTTGGAGGCTCGAATATCTGCATCATAACGCTTCTTTTCAGCCTCACTGAGGTCATTGTAAGTACGTGGCCTGTCAATTCCATGGGTGACAGTTCCATCATCAGCTGTGGAGATGACATCCTTTGTTGTACCCATCTGCAGGGGACCTTCATCAATTGATCGCAGAATGTTCTCACCATTTTCCTTACCCTGACAGTAAAGTCTGATTCTTTGTGCCCATGATTCATAATTGGTCCTATCGAGCATAGGAGGTCGAGTATCAGACCCTGCAGCTTGAATATCGTCAGAGGTAGTTGCCATGACAAATTCTTCAAACGGGATTTTACAGCTCTTGTGACTTAAACCGAGAAATGATTCTTTCTAGGGATTTTACTAAAGTCAACAAAAGAAACCGGAAGATGTACTCAGCGAATTAGACTTAGAGAGAGATATTGCATGGGTCACAGTTTGCACTAAGTGTCAAGTCGCGACAAGTCAAGTTACAATATATCCGATTGAAATTAATCAAGTCGTAAGAATTAACTCACAACATCAGATTACAATCAGATTAATCGAAATGACTTAAGTTGCAATAATTCACCAAATATAAATGATTAACCAATCACAAGAACCTCATCACTTAGTTAAACGCTAAAAGGTAGAGGTAATCGATAGAAGGAGCAAACCACTATCTTCAGGTAATAACTAATCTGAGGTAATCGCAGAGATAAGTTAACCGCTAGATTTGGCAAGGTAACCGCTAACAGGAGCAAACTACTGGATGAGGTAATCACTAATGAGGTAACCGCTAATCTTGGCTAATCACTTATCAAAGTTAACCGCAGGAAGAGGTAAACGCTATCCTTAGCTAAACGCAAGCCAGAGTTAACCGCAGGAACAAACAGCTAACACAAACCGCTAACACTAATCGCTAACCACAATAGTCCAAACCCGTCACTATCTAGCGTTTTGTCTGTATGTCCCAAAATGGTAATCGCTAACGAGCTAACCGCTAAATTAAGTAGCAAACCGCTACTAAGAAAGCCAACACAGGAGAGGTAACTGCTACCAAGAACTCGACCCAAAATCAATCACAACATCAAACCAACGTATGATATAGCTTATCCAACTGAAACACTATGTAGTTCTATCACCACTAATCACAAAAGTACACCCTTAACACATCGTATAACACTAGAAAGATCAAAGTAAGATGATTTCAAAGAAAACACTTCTAACTAACAAAAACCACACCAAATCCATTTCTTCAAGGCCCTAAGATGAAACCTTGGCTCTTCATACCATTTGTAGGATAAACACTAAGTCACAAACATGATGCACACGGTGGTAGAGTGGCATTTAGATTAGAAGAGGAAGAAGAAAAATGGGAACTTTTAGAGAGAATGTGATAAAATAAGAAATATTAGATTGCTTCAAATGAAAGGTCCAACCCTCTCCCTTGGTGGGAGAGGGTTATTTATACATATAAATAAAACGCCCACTCCCGGGTTGTGGATCAGGTATACAGTGGGTAAAGACCCGTTCATCTTCCATGGTGATACTTAAACTAATACTAACTAATAAATACACTAACTACGAGCTAACTTAATGCTATTACATTATTTAGGTGACCGAGTCTTTTATAGGGATAATTGTATACCTAACAGTATGAAACCCTTGAAAAGTTCTGAAATCCGTACTAGGGTTTGTGTGTGTGTTCCACCAAAAAGTCCCTCCTCATATGAATGAAAAATCAAAAAATTCATATAGATTTACATGGTGACGGCGTCACCTTTTGATAGTTGACGCCGTCATCTCGCCGTGGCTAGGGTTTCTTGTCGCCCAATCGAACTTCTTGACGCCGTCTCTCTCTATGTCTTCTGGGCTATCACGCTTTAGTGTTATACGTGACGGCCTAATCTTGGTTGAACGTGATGCCATCACGTGTTAAGTCAAGATTTCTCTTCTGGCGCATCAAGTGTAAATGTAATATCCACCTCTTGTCACATAAGCTGACGCCGTCCCCTTGTATATCTTGACACCGTCAAGTGCAAGTTCAAGCATGGATCTTAACTTTGTCGTTTTCTTCACTTTTTGCTCCAAAAATGTCCAAAATGCTTCTTTTTCCAGAATTCTTCTCAAAAGTACCTAAAATGACAAAATGAACGATTTAGGGCAATAATTGATCACATTTTCATGACTTAGGGCTAAAATGACCCCTTAAAAGCGTAATAAATTTTGCCTCATCAAATACCCTTACACTTGAGATTTGCTTATCCTCAAGCGAATGAGCTTTTATTCCAATTAAAATACAAGTTAGGGGTCATTTAAAAATTAATATAAAAGTAATTACAACACATGATCGTTCCACCTTAATCAAAACAAGCACGGAGTTTATATACTAGCACCTCACAAATAGTGTTTGGATACTCTCATCTCTCGGGTGTTATAAACCTAAATATAACTAATGGAAATTGTTGATACAAAAGTTGGGCTTACCTTGTTTAGACTCTAGCTCTCGTACCAATTCGAACTTTAGTGCTTGTGAAACCTGCGCACTAAGAAAGCAAACAACACCGTAACGCTTATCGTGGGATTGTCTCCCACGATTAGACTCCGGCGTGAGAGTAAGTAATCGGTTTTAGGGTTTAGTTGAAGAGTTAGGGATTGTGTCAATCGTACCTTTCAATGAGAATATATGATTCTATATATAGGACGCAGAAACCGTGTAGGTATCTTGCTCCTTACTCTTCGCACTCGTGGTGCTTATTCGGGGTAAGGATATCTATTCCGTAAATAGAAGATCCTTATCCCTTGATTACGCGTATTGGTTGGGCTTTGGGCTTCGTGGGCCCAAGCCGTTGGTATTAATGGCCCAAATCATTTGTCATGATAGCCTACCCGTGGTGGGTTTGGGCTTAGTAATGTCTATAATTTGGGCTCGTGGCCCAACTATAGGCTATACGTCATCATGTCCCCCCAGTCTAGTGTGCGCGGCTCATAGCCACGGATACTAGACTAAAGGAACTAGCGGCAAGCGTGGCGGGAATAAATTGAACACTTCCCGCCCAAAAAATAGGAACAATGTATCAAGTCCCAAAATATCAAAAATGGTGCATCGAAAAATGGGGAGGCCATCCACGTGTGCCTCGAAAGAAGGGGGAAAGTGCTTGTACCTTCCGTCTCCCAGCCACACATTAGTTAGTGGGATCCACGTGGCATCCCTTTTAGGGTTTCATAGCTTTTTATATAAAGCACCGCCCCCATTTCACTGTGTTTCACACAGTCAAAATGTTTTTCACCATTTACAAATTTTTCTAAAGCTTTGTCTCTCTTCGATCCTCTGTTTTCCTTAGGTAACTGCGCGTGCGCAATATTTTACCAAACCTTATTTATAAAATGGATGCTCAGTTACACGACTTCCGCTCTAGATTGGATGAGGATGACGTACGTCAGTTTTCTTCTGACTTCTTCATTCCTCTCGACATCCATCCTGAAGCACCAGACGTGGATGCGTGTATTGCTGATTTCCCTGATGGGAAAATTGGCTTGTATACACGCTTTTTCAATTACGCAAATCATCGCGTACCCATTTCTGTCTTTTTGAGCAACGTGCTCAATCATTACCAACTCCATATCTCACAGCTGCACTGTATAGGTGCGGCTAAGGTATCAAATTTTGAGATTAACTGTTGGTTATTGGCTATCTATCTGACAGTTGACCTATTTCGTGCGTTTTACCACACAACGTGGTCGCATGGATGGGTTTCTTTTGCCAAGCGCGCAGGGCGCCTCCAATGTTATGAAGAAAAGGTAGATTCTTTATGGCATTGGAGAGAGTACTTCTTTTGGGTAGATGATGTGGTATTTCCGTCGCGCTTTGAGTTCTATACTCAAAGGTCGCTGCCGAGGGATGAGCGTCCTATCCCTGGTTCTTACAGTGCTGCGGATGCGGACATAATTGATGCTAACCGCATTCCCATTAACTCCTATCCTGGGGAGTTCTTGGTGCATATGGGGCTGAGCCAAAATTATTTTGATGGTGCGAACGAGGTTCCAACCTTTCTTGATGAGGACAGCCAGGGTGGGTGCTCATCCTTTTACTGCATCTATAATGTAAGTGTTTTGCTTCCAATCCTTTGAATAACTAACTTTGTTCTTTTGTTGCTTATCTTTTGTCTGTCGCAGAGATGGATTTGTTCTCTGTTGTGAAGCTGAAAGAGCCTAAGCGCGTGACGGTGGGGGTGCGTCCCCTGAGGGAGGGTGAGCAACCCATATTGCAGGCCACGGCGGGGCACCTGACTACGTTTGCAGCTGTTGAGCGTCAGGATTCTCCCCCTGCAGCTGTGCTTGTCGCGCCAGTGCAGGTTGTCCCTCCTACTGAGGAGAAGTCTCCCGTGGAGGAAGAGACGCATGTAGAGGCATCCAATAGCGTGGAGATTTTGGAGTCCGCGGAGGTCCGCAGGGAGAAGCGCGAGGAAGCTTCTTCTGGTGGTTATGTTGGTACCTCCAAAAGGAGGCGTCGCCTGATTGGGGAGGATGAGTCGGATGCGCCAGATGAGATGTCTGCTACCAGCGCACAGAAGAATCAGGCCGAATCTCCACCACTTGTGTAAGTATTTAAAACCGTAGCTTTTTTTTTAATTTATATATATATATATATATATATATATATATATATATATATATATATATATATATATATATATATATATCCACGTGCTAACTTGATCTTCTTTATTTCATAGGGACCATGCTGCAAAGGGTGATGCGGCTTTTGCTGATCATGACGCATCCCCCAAGACTGCTGATGTAGAGGAGCCCCTGAAGGCAGTAGCGTAGATGTCTGCGCAGGAGTTGGTGGAGGAGCTTGCTGGTGTTGCTGCTCGCCAGGCTGAGTTGGTCACTCAGCTGAAGGCGCGGACCGTTGTGGAGGGAGGTAGCCTTGCTCAGAGGGATGAGCAGATTGCGCAGCTCAAGGCGCAGTTGGCTGAGGCTCTGGCAGAGGTGTTAGCTGCTGATGAGTGCGCCAAGAAGGCGACTAAGGAAAAACTGGTAGTTTTGGCTGAGCTGCAGCGCGAACGTGGGGAGTCGCAGCAATATAAGGATGACCTCGCCTGGGGGGTAAAATACTTAGAGGAGAAGAAGAATGAGCTTTGCGGTGAGCTTGCTCAGTTTGGCAAGAAGGTCGAGGAATCTATGGAGGCACAGGAAGAGAAGCTGCGCAGGCTGAGTATAGAGTATGATGAGGAGTTGTATCCTCATCTGATGTCGACCATTGCGGAGAGCAGGTACTTGTTGTACATTTCTTCTTTACTTTTTTTTTTTTTAGTTTGTGTTTCTTTTCTAATGCCTTTGTCGTTATTTTGGCAGGTGGTTAATCAGTCATGGCTTGCGCTTGGCTGCCGTGGGTACCTTGGAGTCCATAGAGGTTGTGACCGCCTTTGGGAGGGTGGTGGAATGCGCCGTTTCTCGTGGCAAGGCGCAGGCTGTGGAAGAGCTGGCTAAGGCGCAGCTGCTCAAGGTTTCTCTCTCTGAGGTTCCTGAGTATAATGCTGATGCCTACGATGAGCTTGTTCAGGCAATGGAAAAGATGAGGCTCTTTGAGCTTCCCCACATTGCGCAGCTGGAGCGCGACCAAGATTATCCCATCCGAGTGATCATGCAGGGATGAACACTTGGGATGCATATAGCCGAGAATGCAGAGGCCGAGGCTGATTTCTTCTTAAAGCCTGATGAGTCCCAACTGCAGGTCCCAGTGTTCGCGCGCCCGCGTGCCATCCTGAACCCCTTCGCACTTGAGACAGAGCTGCCACTGAAGGAAGTGTTGAAGCGTCATGCAGAGAGGGCGGCCAAGAAGAAAGGTCTTAAGGGGAAGGCCACTCTCTGCGGTGTGGGTGCTGCACATCTTCCTAGGTCAGAGGGTGTTGCCGTCAGTGTGGCCACCGTTTCACCAACAAATGCGTTATTGTTGAGGAAGCTGCAGGAGGCGGGAAGCTCAGCTGTGCCAGAGCCTTCCGCGGAGCGTGTCCATAGTGTATAGATGTGTATAACTCGTAGTTATAGATTTTTGTAAAAACTCGTAGTTTTTAGTAAATAAAGTTATTGAACTCTTTTGTGCACATATGTTGTTTTTGTACTTAGATTTTTTCTTGTCTTTATTGCGTGAAAGACTTATCTAGAGTAATAAACGTGCAAATAATATCTTGTATTTGAGCCCAAGATTTGTTTGTTAAGTTCGTGACTTAGGAAACGTTTGCGGTCCATAACCTTAACAAACGTTCGAGTACATGTGTAGCGTGCTACGTTTATCATTTTTGGTAACCATGTGTCTTGGTTTATTAGTTCGTTTTCAACTTGCTGTTGTGCATTCATTGTTAGATGCGTACTAAAGTCATAAGCTTGTATGAAGTTAGTGTACGAATTTAGGAGTCAATTGTTTTGAGTCCATGCGGTGGAGTGCAGCGTACTGTGAATTCCACTATGTAGGAGTCAATTGTCTTGAGTCCATGTTTTGTTAAACGCGCACCGTGTGCTATAAAGTGCATCCATCGTAGGGTGTACTTATTAACTTACTCCAACGTCTTGATAGTAAGGTGTTTAACATGGATACGTGACCCAGTGTTGATGGGTTTGCAACCCTCTTACTCAACGAGTACTTTAGTAGGTTTACACATCCTGTCTGCCCTCGTGTGGTCTTAATATGTGCATGCATGCCATGTAGGCAATAATATAAACAGAATTGAAACATAAATGAATAATGTAAGCAATAATGTTGAACTGTGTTGTGGAGTTAGCTAGAAACCACAACATTTTATTAATTGTTGCAAGTGCAAAAAGACAATTTCCTAAGAAAAAGAAAAAAGATAAATAAATATACCAACATTTATTAAGCGCTTACTAAAGTGCAGATGTGTCAGTGTGTGGCTCGTGGCCTAAAGGTAGCATCTCTTGAGATTGCAAATGTTCCAGGTGCGTGGTAGCTCGTGGCCTTTCATGTCGCGCACTCTGTATGCACCGTCGCCTAATGTCTCTGTGACCTCGTAAGGCCCTTCCCACTTGGGTCCGAGCTTGCCTGTGTCTTCCGCGTGGCTGGCATCGTTGGCGCGGTATACAAAGTCCCCTGGTTTGAAAGAAGTGTTTCTGACTCTTGCATCATAATACTTCTTCATCTTTGATTTAGCTTTTGCTTCGCGGATAGCCGCTCTTTCGCATCGTTCCTCCAACAAATCTAAGTCAATGCGTCGTTCATCGTCGTTTGTTACGACGTTAACTTTCGATGTACGGATTGTTGGCATTCCAATTTCTGCTGGTATAACAGCTTCTGTCCCGTAGACGAGAGAAAAAGGTGTATCGCCATTGCTGACTTTAATTTCTGTGCGGTGAGCCCAGAAAACATGTGATAATTCGTCCACCCATCTTCCTTTATATCTGTCCAGGCGCGCCTTAATTCCTTCACCCAGACTACGATTCGCGCGTTCTACTAATCCATTTGTTTGTGGATGTTTGACTGACGCGAAGTGCTGTGTGATGTTTAACTGCGCGCACCAATCTTTGAACGGGTTATCATAGAATTGTTTTCCATTGTCCAAAATAATTTCTCCAGGTAGGCCAAAACGGCATACAATGTTATCCCAAACGAATCGTTTGACCTGGTTACCTGTGATACTTGCCACTGCTTTTGCTTCGATCCATTTGGTGAAGTAGTCAATGGCGACAATGAGGAACTTGAGTCCTCCTGCCGCGACTGGAAAAGGTCCAGCAATGTCAATTCCCCATTTGTGGAATGGCCATGGTGAAGTGATGGGTGTTAGCTCATGTTGTGGCCGACGCGGAATGGGTCTATGGACTTGGCAGTCGTTGCATCTTCTAATCATGTCTCGCGTGTTGCGATGCATGGTAGGCCAATAGTACCCGGATCGCAAAGCGCGCGCTACAACAGACCGTGGTCCTGAGTGCATGCTGCAAGATCCAGCGTGGATTTCCCGGAGTACGTAATCTGCCTGAAGAGGTCCGACGCACCTGAGCCATGGTTATAAGAATGAACGCCGATATAGGATACCATCTCGAAGTTCGAACCTCTGCGCTGTGCGCCGTATCCGTCGAGCGTCTTTTTGTTCCTGGGGGAGTGCTCCCTTACTGATAAAATCCATGATGGGTGTCATCCATGTGGGATTTTCTTCCTCTATCACTGTGGATACTTCCATCTCAGAGATGGATTTTTTCTTCAAGGTTTCCACCAATACCTGTTTTGACAGGTGTGCAAAGCTTGTGGATGCGATTTTACTTAGCGCATCTGCTTTTTTGTTTGCTCCTCGTGGGATTTGTTTGATGGAAAACTTGTCAAAATTCTTGATCAAGGATTTGGCTTTATCGAGGTATTGGATCATGTGTTCTTCTTGAGCCATATACTCGCCTAACACGTGGTTAGCTACTAATCGTGAATCCACATTAGCTTCTAGGTTACATATACCCATTTGATTTGCTATGCGTAGTCCAGCCAGCAATGCTTCATATTCTGCCTCATTGTTTGTGGAATGAATTCAAAGCGCAGTGCGTAAGTGTGCTCTGTTCCATCTGGGCTGGTAAGGATAAGACCTGCGCCTGATCCTTCTGCGCATGAGGATCCATCTGTAAATAGAACCCATGGTTCTTGTAATGGTACTTAAATCTTTGGTGATGGAGTATCATCATCTGACTTCTCGATAATGAAATCAGCCAATATCTGTCCTTTGATCGCGGTACGCGGTCTATAGGAGATATTATGTTCGCTCAATAATACACTCCACTTTTGAAGCCGCCCTGATGCATCAGGTTTAGAGATAACCTGCTTGATGGGTTGGTCCGTGATTACAGCTATCGGATGCGCTTGGAAGTACCTGCGCAGCCTTTTAGCTGCAAATACTAGAGCTAGGACCAGTTTCTCCATGGCGGTGTAGTTAGTCTCTGTTTTCTTCAGGGCTTTGCTTACGAAGTACATAGGTGTTTGAACAAAATTTCTATCTGTCAATAGCACCGCGCTGACTGCTCCATAGGTTGCGGACAGATACATGATCAATTCTTCCCCTTGTCGGGGTGCAACGAGCTTTGGTAACTCTGCTAGGTTTTGCTTTAACTGTTGGAAAGCTTCTTCCGCTTCTAGAGTCCACCGAAAATCTCCCTTCTTTGTGCACTTCGTGAGTGTTTTAAAGAGAGGAAGTGATTTGTCCGCTGATTTTGAGAAGAATTGGTTCAACCCGGCCAGTTTTTCGTTTAGTGACTGGACTTCTTTTAGTGTGCGCGGTGAAGGTAGTTCGATGACCGCTCTTGTTTTTTCTAGACAAGGTTTAATACCATCGGGTTCTATTATGTAACCAAGAAACATGCCTTCTGTTGCTCTAAAAGTGCACTTCTTAGGGTTTAACTTCATGTTTATTCTTCCCAATGTTTTAAACGTCTCCTCTATGTCACACACCAATTCCTCTTCGGTATGGCTTTTTATGACTAGGTCATCAACATAGACCTCTAAATTGCGGCCTACTTGCTTCTCAAATGCGTTGTCCACTAACCGTTGGTATGTGGCCCCTGCATTTTTTAAACCAAAGGGCATTTTTGTGTAGCAATACACCCCTTGACTCGTGTGGAAATCTGTTTTTTCTTCATCCTCCTTGGCCATTTGAATTTGGTGGTATCCTTTGTACGCGTCTAAGAAGCATTTAAAGGGATACCCGCACAGGGATTCTACTTTCCAATCGATTTCTGGTAGTGGGTAGCAGTCTTGTGGACATGCTTTGTTGAGATTGGTGAAGTCCACGCACATTCTCCAGCTACCATCGCTTTTCTTTACCATCACTGGGTTGGAAAGCCAATCGTGGTAATAAACTTCTCGCATAATCCCTACGTCCACGAGCTTGTGTACTTCCTCTAGGATAGCTTTTGCGCGTTCTGGGGCTTGGCCACGTTTCTTCTGGCATATTGGAGGATATCCTTGTCGGATTTCGAGCTTATGTTCAGTAATGGCTCTTGGCACTCCAGTCATGTGTTTTGGTTCCCATGCAAAGATGGTTAGGTTCCTTTGCAATAATGCGCACACAGCTGCTTTGCCCTTGTCGGACATTGATCCCCCAATTGATATCTCTTGGTCAGGATAATCTGGGTTAATTGCAACTTTTAGGTTTGTCACCTTGTTCGTGTGCTGTTCTGGAGCGCGCGGAACTTCATCTGCCACTATGTTGCATTCTCTTGGAGATGCGGTAGTGTTATAGAGGGTGACGATCCCTCCTTCCACTGGGAATTTGAGCATCCCGTGTGCTGTGGATGGAACTGCGCGCATAGCTGATATCCCTAGTCTCCCAATGATGCCATTGTATGACGAAGGAGACCTGATCACCATGAAGTTCATCCAAGCCGTTGTAGAATGGTATTCATTACCAATGACCACAAGTATGTGTAATTGCCCCATGGGACAAATTTTTTCACCTGTGAATCCAGTCAGCGACGTCGTGGCCGGGATTAACTAGTTTTGGATCTCAGGTTTTAGACTTCTGAAGCAGTGTTCATACATGATGTCCGCAGATGCTCCTCCATCGACATACATGCGGTGGATCTCGTGACCTCCCGCTTGTATCTCGATGGTGAGTGGTTCTATTACTGCGTTGTCCGCAGTGAGAGTGGGGAAAGAGATATGGTTTCCCTTGAAAAATCTTTGGCTGACTTTTTGTTTCGTATTTCGCTGCCATGATTGTATCATGTATATCGTATCAGCCTTATTTTTTGGTATCTCCTTTTTGGCCCCATTCCTTTGTCTATCTTTTCCCTCTTTGATGTTTTTAACGAGGTGGTCCATCTTCCCTTCTCTTACTAATTTGTCAATTAGCTGGCGTAGTTGGACGCACTCGTTAGTAGTATGACCCTTCTGTCCATGGTATTCGCAGTAACCTCCTCTGATGCGCTTTTCCTCTGGGGTTATCATGGGTGGAGGTTTTGGAAAATTTGCTCCCTCCGTCGCGAATATTTCCTTAGGGGTTTTTGTGAGTGGGACGTACTTGTCGTTATCCCTTCCACTACTTTGGTTGCGGTAATTCCTGTTGCGGCTGCCACTTTGGTCATTGGATTGTCTCCTTGACTGTTCTTGTGGTTTAAAGGTTGAGTAACCTTTTTTGCAATCTGCTGCTGCCACTTCCCCTTGAATGAAGGATCTGGTGCGCTTTGTTAGCTCATCAAAGCTTTGGGGTACTTTATCATTGAGCTTCCGTATCAGCTTTGGGTTATTGATCCCGTTCATGAACCCAGAGATTTTTAATACCTCGGGGCATGCCTTGACTTACATGCATTCATCCTTGAAGAGCTCCATATAAGCACTTGTGGATTCCCCTTGGCGCTGTTTTACTCTGGCTAGTTCTACAGGGTTCTTTGCGCACTTCTTTCGCTGCGTAAAGTTTAGGCGGAATGCTTTCCGCAGCTCTTCAAACCCATTTATGCTTCGTCGTGGAAGCTTGCTGAACCATGTTCGCGCGTTCCCTACTAAGGTAGAGTTGAACATATGGCACCACACAGGTTGTGGCCAGTTTTCGATAGCAGCTGCTGACTCGAAAATTTTTAGGTGATCATCAGGATCACCCGTGCCATCGTATGTTTTAACATTGGTGGGCATGCGCCTTTTCTTGTCATCTAAGAAATCGCTTATGCGTCGCGTAAACGCATCAACCTTTTGGCGACGCCAGGGAAGGGAAATATCCTCGTCCTCGTCGTACCGGCGTCGGTTCTTAGATTTCCAGTGTCCCGTCTCTTTGTCCTCGTTGTCCGAGGAGCTGCTTGAGTGGGAGTTGTTTCTCCTGTGGCGCTTGCGCCGTTTTCCCTCGGAGTCCGAAGTTGAAGGACTTGTACTTGGGGAGTAGTGTTTCCCCAATCTATCTTGGATTCTTCGGCTTCCTGACCTTGAGGTGCTGACACTTGGTGAGCGTTGTCGTCCAAGTCTGTCCTATATCCTGCAGCTACCAAGCCTGGTATGGACACTGGTGTGCCTCGCATTGTCTTCGTAATCCTCCGAGTATTGAGAGTTAGATGCTGTACCAAGTCTATCGTGGACGTTGGTGCGCCTCTCACTGTTTCTGCGCTCATGGTGGTGCGATGGAGATTTTTCTTGGTTAAAGTTTAGTCGATTTTGCAGGTTGCGGCTAGACCTTTTCCTTGCCTCCTCTTGCATGAGACTAGTTAAAGTCTCATAATGTTGGGACAAGAAATCGTTTAATGTCACCTCAGGTGTATCCTCTTCTACTGCGAGGATGTCTGTCTTCGCATGAGTTTCCCTCTCTCTATTAGGTGCTCCTGGTGGCACAGTGCTATCCACTATGGATGCCACCTGGTGAGGAGTGGTAAAGAGAGTGCGCTGAATGTCCTCAGCGCTTGAGACTACGGTAGTAGCTCGGGTTATCCCCAAGGGCAATTCTACCGTGGTAGAGTTTGGAGTTATGTTCGACTCACGATGGCTAGGCGCACTGGTTGTCCCAGATGTCGGCTTAGGATTCGAATCTTGATGCTTCTTCCTATGCGAATCATCACGTGTTTTCTCCGGTTGCTGGGTTCGCTGGCCTGAGTTCTTGTTTTTCGGCATTCTGGTATTGAGTTCTTAGTGTAGGGTCTCACGGATGGCGCCACTTGTTGATACAAAAGTTGGGCTTACCTTGTTTGGACTCTAGCTCTCGTACCAATTCGAACTTTAGTGCTTGTGAAACATGCACACTAAGAAAGCAAACAACACCGTTAGGCTTATCGTGGGATTGTCTCCCACGATTAGACTCCGGCGTGAGAGTAAGTAATCGGTTTTAGGGTTTAGTTGAAGAGTTAGGAATTGTGTCAATCGTACCTTTCAATGAGAATATATGATTCTATATATAGGACGCAGAAACCATGTAGGTATCTTGCTCCTTACTCTTCGCACTCGTGGTGCTTATCCGGGGTAAGGATATCTATTCCATAAATAGAAGATCCTTATCCCTTAATTACGCGTATTGGTTGGGCTTTGGGCTTCGTGGGCCCAAGCCGTTGGTATTAATGGCCCAAATCATTTGTCATGATAGCCCACCCGTGGTGGGTTTGGGCTTAGTAATGTCTGTAATTTGGGCTCGTGGCCCAACTATAGGCTATACGTCATCAGAAATGGAAAAATATAACTCACTACCTGTCATAGCAAATAGATTACCATAGGCTTGGGAAATGATCAAAAACCTCCACCACTTGGCATAAGCACCTAGAAAAACTATCAAAGAGGTCTTTTTAAAGAGTTATAACGTTAGATGTAGGGATATGAAAAACACGGTTTGTTGGATAAAGGGATAGTTTACTGGTGGCAAGCTAATTATCTTAGTTAATAACATGTACAATGCGGCGTTGCTAAGCCAAGACTCGACTCAACTTAGGCTAACCATTAAAAAAAATAATAAAAAAAAATTTAATAAACATAAAAGGAAACGGGATGGTAGTCCGTACGTTTCTCTTTTTCTTTTTCTATTCTTTTTATTTTTCTTGATTTTTTCGATTTTTTTTTACTTTTTATTTTTTTTTATTATTTTTTTATTTTTTATTTTGCATACACTCTTGCCCTACCATCCAAAATAACACATCAAGGGGGCTTGGTTTTCCCCATACACTTGAACTTTTATATACTTTACATGTAACTAATCTAATGACTCGAATTAAGATAATCAAAACACTTGGAGTACTTTTAAAATATTTGCGCACATATGGGGGTAATAAATGATGTTCTTCCCCATTACTCCATTACACTAGTACTTTACCTATAAGTCCCAATTGTCCCAAAACAATATGTACAAGATATGACTCGACTTAGCAACCATGTAATTAATTACACAATTAACAAAGGGTTTAAACAAATGTTGTAACAATAATGCACTTAAGATGAGTGCATACAAGGAAGGCTAAGGCGATTTGGATGTATATTTGGGGGGGATTGTAAACAAATTATTCCTTTAAGTAAAATGCTTAAAGTTAAAAACGAAAAAGATAGGCTTTGGGGGTTGCACTAGGGGTATCATGTACTAAAAATGAGTACATCGCAAAGGTGTGGGAAAATTACTTGACCAATGAAGTCAATGTAATTATAAAAAGAAACAGGCTTAAAAACATGGGTTATCCTAATGCCTCTTATCATGTAGTAATTCCAACTACACGAATGTAGTCTCACATGTGGTCTCAGAATGAATCACTAACGCAAGTTCTAGTATCTAAATGGTACCAGTACACTCATAAGCACTAAGGCTTTTCCTAACAAATCTAGGGGCGAACCTCCGATATTTGGGGTGGAAATTTTTTTGTGGTACGGTTTTTTTGTGCTAGTCATATAACTCCTATCCATGAGATGCTTATTAAGACTAAAGTTTCACTCCTACATGTCGCAAAAAAATTTAAATTTGGTACGGTTTTTTTGTGTTAATATCCACCTCTTGTCACATAAGCTGACGCCGTCCCCTTGTATATCTTGACGCCGTCAAGTGCAAATTCCAGCATGGATTCTTAACTTTGTCGTTTTCTTCACTTTTTGCTCCTAAAATTTCCAAAAAGCTTCCTTTTCCAGAATTCTTCTCAAAAGTACCTAAAATGACAAAAGGAATGATTTAGGGCAATAATTGATCACATTATCACGAATTAGGGCTTAAATGACCCCTTAAAAGCGTAACAAATTTCGATTCATCAAACACCAAATCACAGACCTCAAATAGCAATCTCAAATTGCAGACTTCAAATCGCAGACCTCAAATCGCAGACCACAAATCGCAACTCACAAACAGACAAACAGGTCACTTTCTTCCAGTTTTGTCTTTTAACTTTTTTAGTTAAAATCCAAATCGCGTCTCAAGAATAGCACAAATCGCAACACAATCATTCCAAACACACTCAAATCGCAACAAAGAACAAATCACTGAAACCCAAATCGCAATGAAGAAAAAATCTTCAAACTTCCAAATAAGTCACCAAGTAAACCGTGGATTAGCTAGAAATGATACTAGAGACTTTTGTGAATAGGAAAGTACAAGGTTATAACGACTCTAACCACAAACTCGTGAGTGTTCTTGGATTTTTATTCGAACCAAAGAAGAGAAAAAGAACATGAAACAAAAACTAACCACGAATTCGTACACACAATCTGGCTAGTCACAACCATGGCTCTTGATACCATTTGTATAATACTAGAAATCATAACACAAACACAAGATTATTGATAGCTCGAATTCTAGAGAGATAAAGAGAAGAGTTGGGAGTTCTTAGAGAGAGAAAATGAAGAATATTAGATTAAAGTGAAAGAAGCTTGATGGATCGAAACACACACCTTGTGTTATAGTGATACTCTGAATGATACTAACAAGTATGCGGAATATACTTATTAATACTTAGAAGATTTGTATGTATGTTTGTTTGTGAGTTTGTATGAGAACAGTTGTATGAACACAGAATATTAACCAAACTTTAAGCTCCAATATTATTAAGAATAATACGAGTGATCTAGCTTATCACTAGGGTTACACCTTGAATCTCTCTAATTGATACGTGTATAAACCTAAACCTAGGACCTCCTTTTATAGGACACAAGGAGACCTCTACAAGATAAGTATAAACTGAGAATAATAGAACATACATAAGATCTTTTCTATACTTATCTAAATACATGTTTTCTAACAATTATCTTGCAGCAGTGGTAATAATATGTACTAGCAGTGGTAATGAGTTTCCACTGCTAGTGCATTCTTCAGCAGTGGCATCTTCCATGCTTATCAGTGGTAACTGTTAGTATAATTCCCAACAATCCTCCCCTAAAATTATGATTTCTATGCAAATCATCAAGTTTCTAGGTTGAAGGGAATTCTTCCAAAAACTTATCTCCTTCTCCTCAACTCTTTATCAGCTCTGACACTCTGATCATATATCCTTTGTAGCAGTTCTTCTATGACTTCATTTCTTTCCCAGCATCTCAATTTCACTGATATCATAACACTAAGAATACCTGCTCTTAGTGGATATTTTTTCTCAGCTAGCATAAACACATCAACACCAGCGTGTGTAGATACATGATGCACAGAACTTGAATCATAGAATTTCCATAATGTAGTTAAGTTGTCTGCATCAAATCTCCAATGTCTATCAGATGCATCAGGTTCATAAAGTCTTCTGAATTGAACCTATAATTCTTTGGCTTTGACATCAACAAGTTCGTCCTTCTTGAACTGTTCTTGGACTATTCTCCATAGAGTATCCAAGTCTTCCTTATCACATGATGTAACAAGGTCTTCAAAATCTCTGCAGATACTTGTTATGCCACCAATTCTGATAATTTTCCATGCATCTCGAAAGTCATCAGAAAACAACTCCCAACCTACAACTGGATGCTTTGATTGTAAAGGCTCAACATTCAATACATCAGTTTCAATGGAGATTATACTTGAGAATTGTTCTTTAGTTAATTTATCATCTTCTTTAACAGCTTGAGATGACTCCTGAGTCTTGGATCTTTAACCATCTTTAGGTTCAATGTTTACTCCTTATCTTTTATACCTCTGAGCTTTTGCTTCTGAGTGCATAGGAAGAAAATCCTTGTCTCTTCTGTATTCTTGATAGTACAATCTTTGGATTTCTTCATAAGACTTTCCTTTGAGCGGAGTCATTTTCCATCCTCCAACATGGCATAAATACTTCTTCATTCCATGATTTACTTGAACTTGAGATGGTTGTCTTGGCTTCTTCTGAGTCTTCTTAATAGTATCCACCATGGAATCAAATGCTTGATTGTTCTTCATGTTGATAAAATCAGCTAGTTGAGCAGATCTTTGTTCAACTGTTAGGCTTTCATCAGCAACAAGCTCAATAGCTTTCTTCTTTATGACTGGATCAAAAACAATCATTTGCTCAATTTCTTCATTAGTGTACTCATAAGCACCTTCTTCTGTGTTTGGAATTGTTCATCATCCTGATCATCAAAATCCATATCAAAATCCAGCTTCCTCCCCTTAAATGTAGCATCATTTTTCCTCCACTGTTTGGAAGAATCACCCTTTTCATCATCTGATGCAGCAGAATCATCATCATGAGGAGTAGATGGGGATGAGATCACAAGTTTGGCAGATCCTTACTTCTTTATCCCTTGCACTTCATCCTTCAAAATTTGAATTTCATCTTTCAAATCATTAATCTCTCTTGCATGTTGTTTCTTTGTCTGTGCCAGATCTTTCTCCAGAGCTTGAAACTGCTTGACTAACTTGGTACAAAGTTCCATCAATTCAGTGTGTTGCTCACTGCCCTCAACTCTTCCAACTGTGTGACCTGTTGGGAGAGGTGAATCATAGGGAATTGGTTCAGACTCTTCTTTAGTTGGACTAGATTGAAGCCTGGAACCACCACTGGTTATTCCTAAACCAAAAGGTTCAGAATCATGCAATGTTGTAATGGAAGGAGGTGGCTGTTTTTGCCTCCTCTCATATGTGTGAGTAAATTGTGGGGTGTATTGGATAGGTGGAACAATAATAGTGGGTGTGTGTTGGGATACAACTGGGATTGTTGCATCTTCACCCTGTACCTGAGAAATCTTTGAAAGCATTTCAGGAAAAAGAGGTTTAAACTGCCCATTCCATCCATCTGAAGCATTATTCATATTTTGAAAAACTTTTGGCTTAAGACAGGGGGTTTTATAAACTCTTTTGTGGGGTTGCAGTGGAAATTCATTTAACTCTGCTTGCACAAACCTTGGATACATCAAAAATTTATAAGGACTTTTTGCATTGCCTTTCATACTATTAAAAATTAGCTTTGAAAAATTGAAAGTCCTATCTGTGGCTAAGCAAACCAAAGGGTAAGCCATTGTTGAACTGAATTGTTCATAAGAAGTTTTCTTAGGACTTAGGCAATGCAAAAGAGTATGAATTAAAAATCTCCAATGGGGACAAAAACATCCTTTTCTGAAAGTAACCTTTTTATCAGATGTATCATACCCCATTGATGAGAGATGTTTATGAATATCTGAATAGGTCAATGTGATGATACCATTGAGATCATCCAATTGGAGAATTCTCCTCAAGGATGATTCAGTAACATCAATAGTTACCCAATCCACTGTGGCTCTAAGAGTATCCACAGGTTCATGTGTGTCTCGTTGTTCAAAGGTTATGGACTCTACAGAGTTCCAAAACTGTTAGATTTGAGAGACATAGATTGTGGGATTTAAAGTTAAAGCATACCTAATATGAGTGGTATTGAGAAAGTCAACAATCTGATGAAAAACAGGGCCACTCTTATCGTCTGACTTCTGCAAGTAGGCCACTTGGTTGTGCTCATCTGCAAAGTTTAGTCTTGCCATAGTTTTATGAGAAAAGTATAAGTGTGTTAGTAAAAATTGAATGGTGAAGATGCCGTGTGAGAGATAAATGATATATACTATTAGGGTTTGAGAATTATGCGCAATTGGAATTATCTTTAGAAAGGAGTTATCTTTAAGAAAAGAATAAATTAAAATAGGTAAGAAGATAATTCTCCAAAAATTCACCCTATTAATATGGGAAAAATGGTTACTCTCAACAGCTAGTAAAAAAATATTGTTACTGACACAACAGTTACAACGGCTAGTTCATCAGTGGTAAAAATTACACTTGCAGTGGTAACTGTGAACTAGCAGTGGGAACTTTTCACCAAAATTATCAAGAGCAGTGGTAAGAGTAAATCATATAAAAGTTTAACTGCTATTGTCATAGTTTTTAGCAAACTATCAGCTATCAACAGATTTGATAGGTCTTTACCATGAGCCGTTGCTATGGACTAGCCAACTCTTCATCACATGGAATATGGTGAGTTGATGACCATATAGTTTTTGGTAAACTATCAACCATAAACGGATTTGTTAAGTCTTTACCAGTAGCCATTTGCTCTGGACTAGTTGATTCTTATGTGGATTAGACATGGTGAATCAATAACCATTTGCTGTGTGTCTTAGTTACACACCAATTGATCAACTCTCAGCAAAAATTTTGGTTATTTACCTACACATGTTAGTATAAAGCAAATAATAGGAATAACCAAAGTATCTAACTAAAGTTACTTTTTAACCAAGCCACTATTCCTAAAAATATCTTCTCAAAGTCAACACGATATAGTAAATAATATCCATATTTACTTTCCCAAACTACCAAAATAGATAAGAGTTATTACTTCTCTTAATTGTCCCTTGGGATTGACTTTGCCTATAAAAAGGGCTCGAATCATCAAAACTCTTCACCAAAACCTTTCTTTATCATCACAAAATTTCTTAAACACCATGAGTAATTTTCCAAACATCATCTACATATCTTCTGATGTATCTTCAAAGGAGATAAGCTACTTGTCTGACTCTTCAACAGCATCAGGATGGAGTGACTACTTTCCACCATGTAGTTCAAGCTCAACAACAATGAAGCCAAACAAGAAGATTTCAACACCTACTCCATCACTTGAGTTTTACTCCAACTCTTCTAATGATGATGAGCCATACACCCTCTCCAAGGAGTTACCACAAGCATTGACACAAGCTCTTGGATCTGCACTGGCAAACATGAAGTGGCCTGTTCCAGAGAAGCCTGCAAGACTCCGGAAGCCTCCCAAAAAAGTTCTAGGTCTTGCTTGCCCAAGAAAGTGGTCAACTTTTGAGAACAAGAGGAAAAGTGCTCAAAAGGCCAAGCATGACTACAAGGGGAAGGGCAAGAAGCCTATGGAGTAGCTGGTGTAGGGTGTTAGAATTTGTATTTTTGGTGTTTGTTGGATTTACTCTCTGTCCATGTAATGTAACTGTTTGAATGGTTTTTTAATGACTAAAGTTACATTGTTTTTCTTGTTTCAACTGTGAGAGCAAAAATTTACCACTATTTGATGTATATTTTCCACTGTTGTCTTTATCCGCTGCATAAAAGTTAGTGGATAAACATATACACACATATATGACAATTTAAGTACCAAAACCTCCCCTCAACACTAAAAATTATTAGACATCAAAATTTTATGGATTAAGCATTCCAATACCTGTTACCAAGTACTGAAACCTTCCCACATCAAGTCCTTTTGTTAATAAATCCACATAGTTGTCATAAGTATGAATTTTGACAAATTCAATAAGCTTTTTCTCATAACAATCTCTTATAAAGTGATGTCTAATTTCAATATGTTTAGTCTTAGTGTGTTGAACAGGATTCTTAATTATGCATATGGTACTGCTATTGTCAATAAAGATAATGGTGTTCATGAAATTGTACCCATAGTCCAAAAGTTGATTTTGAAGCCATAAGACCTGAGCAAAACAGCTTGCAGCAACTACATACTCTGCTTTAGTTGTTGAAGTAGCCACCATAGTCTGTTTCTTGCACTGCCATGACACCAATCTACATCCAAGGAATTGACATCCTCCTGTGGTTGACCTTCTATCTAAACTTGCACCAGCATAGTCTCTATCTGAGTAGGTAACTAATTCCATAGGAGATTCTCTTGGATACCACAATCCTAGATTAGGATATGTCTTCAAATATCTGAAAACCTTTTCCACTGCAGTCAAGTGCGATGTCCTTGGAGTGACTTGATACCTTGCACAAGCACACACATAAAACATAATGTCTGGTCTGCATGATGTAAGATACATCAAAGAACCAATCATTGATCTATAAGTGTGAACATCCACTTCTTCTCCACCATCATCATTCAAGAGTAAGTGAGTAGTCTTATCAGTAGGAGTAAAATGGAACTTTCTGATTATCTCAGTCACATATTTGTCTTGACTAGTAAAAATTCCATCTTTTCTTTGTTGTACTTGGAGTCCTAAAAAGAAAGTAAGTTCCCCCATAGAACTCATTTGAAACTCATCCTTCATCAGCTTCTCAAATTCTTTGCACATCTCTGGCTTTGTGGATCCAAAAATGATATCATCAACGTAAAGTTGAACCAATAAGATATCAGATTTGTCTTTCTTGATGAACAAAGTTTGATCGATCTTCCCTTTATGAAACCCATTATTCAGTAGATAAGCAGCAAGGGTTTCATACCACTTTCTGGGAGCTTGATGTAAGCCATAAAGAGCCTTGACCACTTTATAAACTTTATTAGGATATTCTGGATCTTCAAAGCCTGGAGGTTGTGAAACATAGAGCTCCTCATCAAGCTTCCCATAAAGAAAAGCACTCTTGATATCCATTTGATATACACTAAAGCCCATAAAAGATGCATATGCCAGGAACAATCTAATAGCCTCAATCCTTGCAAAAGGAGCAAAAACTTCTTCATAGTCAATGCCTTCTTCCTGAGTGTATCCTTGAGCAACCAGCCTAGCTTTATTCCTGATAACTATGCCTCTTTCATCCTTCTTGTTTCTGACGACCCATTTTGTACCAATAACCTTCATTCCATCAAGTAAATCACAAAGAACCCAAACCTTTTGAAGCTTGAATTGTAGCAATTCCTCTTGCATTGCTTCTACCCAGCTTGATTCTTCTAGTGCCTTTTGCACATTTTTAGGTTCCACTTGTGATAGAAAACTGAAAAACAAGCATTCATTCTTGTTTGCATGCTTCTTAGACTCATAAACTTCACTAATGAATCCATGATCAATTGTCATCTTTGTTTGTTTTTTGGTCTTCACTCCTTATTGTAATTCACCAATCACATTGTCAAGTGGATGCACTTTATGAATTGAAGCTTGAGGAGGATGTGAAACATCATATGCAGAAGGCATATTTGTGATTTCCACATCATTGATGATAGTTTCCTGAGTTGTTGATGAGTGCTCAGACACTCATCATTTTTTGTCAAATCTGAACTGCAAAACATACAAAAACACTCAGAAATGCATCAAAATACTAAAAATATTTCAAAATTGTTTTTTATATGTTTTAGATGCAAAATGAGTAAAAACAAATGAAAAACGTACAAAGTTTGCAAAATTGGCAGTTTCAGTCCCCCAACTTTCATAAAATGTCAAAACTAGTCCCTGGTCATTCAAAATATGGAAAATTATCGCCAAAGGTCCTTTTAAAATCATAAGTTGTCATATTTAGTCCTTTGGTTAAAAATCTCAAAAGTTTTGGAAATTTACAATTTTGGTCCCTAGAATTTCAGAAATTGACAGAATTGGTCCTTAGTGAAATATTTTTGGATAAGAAATCACTTTTGGTCCCTGGAAAGTCACAAGTATCAATTTTAGTCCCTGGTGTGCAGTTTGGAAAATTGTCAGTTTTGGTCCCTCAAGTTTGGCAATTTGGCATTTTTGGTCCTTGGAATCTCAAAATTGGAAAATTGTAATTTTTATCTTTGGACTATTGAAAGATGGCAGGAAAGACCCTTGAAACAAGTTTAGATAATGTGCAAAACCAGCCCTTGGATTTTCAGAAATTACATCTATAGTCCTTGTGATATTTAATAAACCAAATGGACCCTTTTAGTTATTCCAACCCTTTCTTACACCCCAACTCACCCTGTGGCCCAATTCCCTCACCAAGCCCAACAAAACAAACACTGACCCTTAGTTAACTAAAAACGGGTCAAACCCCGTTTGACCTTCACCCTTAAACACCTTCCCTCCCACTAATCACCCTGCAAATCTGAACCACCCTTCACCAAATCTGTCACTCACCCGATCCCATGTTCCCCTAGCCTCCATTAGCATCCAAGAAACATTTATTGCCCTCAAATACCTCCAAGTTACCTCTCTGCTACTTGTACCAATTTTTCCTGCCAAAAAGATTTAAAGGTCAAGATCACTCAATACTAATCTAATGGTCAAGAATAGAAGTGGGAAAGAGAAAGAATCCCTCCACAGGACTTATAAGTCAAGAAAGAAGCAAGAAAGAAGAATATTAGAGTAGTAGTAGTTGTAGTTTAGCTTAAAGTGTCGTTTTTATTGTAATTCAGTTTTTAGTTATAATTTCTGCTTTAAAATAGTTGTAATCATTAATTCCAGTGTAATCTCAACTTTACTTAATCATAAATTAAGTTCCTTTTGATAAATTCAGATTTTGCATTTTTTGGTTAAAAACCTCATTTCACTCTTATGTGTTAAAAGTTATTGGTTGTTGGATATTTGAGCTCATACATGTCACTGAAATGTTTTGATAAGCTCCTTAAGTCATGAAATTTGTTCTCATTCAGTTTTGCTAAAATTCTCATAAATCACTAAAAAAATAGTGTAAAATTAGAAATCAGTGGAGAAGGAAGGAAGTGGTTGGAGCATGGTCAAAAATGGATGGACTATGGTTTTAGGACCTCAGGGGAGGTGTTAGGTTAGTTGCGGTTCTTGGTTCATGGTTCTGTCATTTGGAATCACTTGTAAGTCATGCTTTACACTTTTGCATAAGTACTGTAGTTTATCTTGAATTTGCTTGGTTTCAGTGTTTGTGTATTTATTTATTGTATTTAAGATAATTTAGGTTGGTTTAGATCATGCTTGCTTTATGGATTTCATTGTTGTTAGCTTTTGTCTATTCACTGTCTCAACTGCATAATAGGTTAATTGAGAATTTGTTGATCAATCCTGTGTTCTTATGCTTAATTCTTTCATTCTCAGTTAGTTGCTAACTTATTTCAAGGAATTAGGGATAAAACTAGTGTAATACCTTTGAAAATTTGTCATTTCAGTTTCTTAAGTAGTGTTTGGATCCAGGTGGTTTCTTGTGTTCTATTTGTTGTTTTGTTGATGTCTTGGTATGAATAGACTACACTAGGTCATATTTAGTCAATCCAACCATTAAAACCAGTACCCCTTTGATAAAAGTCAAAATCACCCTCCATCACCTCCAACAGTTAACTGTTGAGGTTTTGGGACCTCAAATCCCTCACATTAGCTTGATCTTTGAAGTTTTATCTTAGAATAGCTTTTTTATAGCTTAAGAACATGTTCTCGGTCAATTAGGATCATCAAAAGTTCAAAAAGGTCAAAGTTCTAAGTTTAGATAAAAAGTCAAATTTGTAGTATCTTAGATTTTCCAATTCTAGCAAGAATTTTCTAGATTTTTGTGATGTGTTTCAGACTTTGAAACTTTTAGGATTAGTAACCCCCCAGCTAGTCTTCAAGTTCCCACATTCCTTTTATTTTTGCCATTTTTCCTCTGGGCCCCACCTTGGATCAAACACACGTGCAGGGGAAGTAAATCCCCTGCTACAGCAGATAACCACTCCACCACCACCACTTTGGTGGTGGTTTCTGGCCACCACAGTGGTCCCACAAGCCCCCACTTGGTTTCTCTCAACCCCCCTCCTAACACTCTTCAAGTTTTGACCATAAGTTTGACCTTAGGCATTGTGGACCCCACCTGAAATTAGCCCTTTTCCTTGTCCCAATTTTGTCTCAGAAAACAAATATATAAGTGCTTAATTGTGCTTATTTGCTTATTCTGTGGACCCCAGTGGCTTTTTCCAGCTTAATTATGTCAAATTAACTCATTTGAACCAGAATCACCCATAGTGGGTCCCACTTAAGCTCATTTGAGCTTATTTCTTGTTTTTGTCAACAATAGTCAACTGTCTAGCAAATAAGCTTCCACAGTGCTTATTTTTAAGTTCCAAAAAAATTGTTTTTACAAAAGTTAGTTTTTTTTAGTTGTAAAATAGTTTTCTAAAAGAAAAATCCAGAAAAAACAAATTAATTTCAAGTGATAGTTTCTATTTAATTTTATTTATCTTTTAATTTTCATTTTTAAATTTTTGATAAGCACTTGGTATTTTTATATTTTTCTTAAATTCCTTTTATATTAAAGTAATTTTAGTAATTTTCTCAGATTTTTATTTTGTCATTTAGTATTTATTAGATTTAATATTAGTTTTATTAGTAATTAATTAATATTTAAGTTTTAAATAGCAAAATTAGTTTTTATTGAGTAAGACCTAGTTTTTATATTTTTCCTAGTCTTTATATAATATAATATAATTTTAGGAATTTTTCTAGAATTCTTACTGTTCATTTTCTATTTTTTATAATTTAAATAGTTTAATTAGATATTAATTAATATTTAATATAATAATTAGTAAAATAGTGTAAAAATATATAAAACAAACTTTTTATAATTTTTTAGGATTCCTGTGATGGTTAATTAGATTTTAAAATTTTTCTTAATTTTCTAAGTTAGTTTGTTATTTTTAATAATTTAAATTAATTAAAATTAGTTAAGTAATTAATAATTAGTAATTAATTAATAATAAATAATTAAATAGTGTAAAAATTTATTTTCTTTTTCTAAAAATTTTCTTTTATCATTAGGATTGTAAAAAGTTAATTTTCATAGTCATAAGTATTTTATTTCCTTAAGACTCGCGTTTTATTTTGTACGTTCGCGTGACTTTAATCTGAACGTACGCGTTTTTAAGTTTTAAACGCTTCTGGGTTTTCTAACTTTCCAGTCTTGTTCATATAGCTTACTTAAGCTATTTCATTGTATAAATCAGTAGTGTAATCAATCTCAAACCCCTTTCTATCCAAATTCACCCGACCACAAACCCGTTTGAATACCATCCACACCTCGTCGGGACATAACGACCCGGGGAAACACTATATTACCCGGAAGCATTAGTCTAGGGAGTTTGACCTCAATTTAGGTTGACTGTTTAGCATCAATCAGGTGTAGAAGTGGAATTTTCCACATTTGGTTCATCAGTAGAAACTTCTGGTATAGTAGTGGGAAGTGAGTTACTACTGCTTTCAGGAATGTCTTTGTTCTGAGCTTCCAAATTCACAACTTCTGTTTCACCTTCTTTTCCAATAGCTGTTGAAGGTTGTGGATCTTCCTTCTTTGAAACATTATCATTTTCTACAAAGTCCCAGATTGGCATAATAATTTGATCTTTATCATCCTTAGAATCTTTAGTAGGTTTATCTTCATTAAGAAATTCTTCTGAACCTTCAAAATTGTTATCCCCAGTACTTGAAGCAACAGGTACATAGTTCATTGTGTTTGATAGTGAATCAAGATCAAATAACCAATCCGGACCTGCACCTGCAGTGTTAGCTTTATTTTCAAGGAATTCAACATGTAGATTCTCTTCAATCTTCTTTGTTTTCAAATTATATACCCTGAATGCTTTACTAGCCATGGAGTCTCCAACAAAGAAGCCTTCATCAGACTTTTCTTCAAATTTACCCAGATGATCAATGGTATTGAGAATTGTAACATGACATCCAAATGGTCTCATAAAATCCAAGATAGGGGGCCTTCCTCTGAATAACTCATAAGGTTTCTTGTTCTTTATCTTCACCACCACAACCCTGTTCTGAATATAACAAGCAGTGTTTACTGCTTCAGCCCAAAATGTTACTGGGAGCTTAGAATCAGGTAACATGGTTCTAGTAGCTTCAATCAGTGTTCTGTTTCTTCTTTCAGCTACACCATTTTGCTGAGGGGTTCTTGCAACACTGAATTCTCTCTTAATACCCTTATCTCTACATAAATCATCCATAACTCTGTTCTTGAACTCTGTCCCATTGTCACACCTGATAACCTTGATCTTCTTATCAACTTGGTTTCCAACTTCAGTAATAAAAGTTTTAAGGATGCCAGTAGTTTCATCCTTGGTTCTTAGAAAGAAAACCCATGTAAATCTGCTGAAGTCACAGTTACAACAAGACAATACTTCTTCAAATTTATGCTGCTCACAGATGTAGGTCCAAATAAGTCCATATGCAACATATAGAGAGGATGAGCAATAGAGTTATAGGCCTTTTTCTTGCAAGATGCTCTATGTTGCTTGCCTTTAAAACAGGCAACACAGGTTTGGTCATTCTGAAATCTCTTCTCTGGTAACCCTATTACTAAGCCATCCTTCACAATTTTGTTGATGGTCTTAAAGTTAACATGACCAAGTCTTCTGTGCCATAGCATTGATTCATCCAAAGTGGCTTTTTCAATTAATCAAGTATCAATATCATTAGCCACAATCTTCTTCATGTCAATGCTATAAAGATTGCCTTTTCTAGGGATTTTAAGGAAAACATCACTTTCATCAGGTAACTTATAATCCTTGGAAAGGACATAGCATTCATCTTCTGAGAAAAGAACTTTGTGCTTCTTGTCACACATCTATGACACACTGAAAAGATTATATTTGAGTTCTTTCACCTAGTACACATTCTCAAAATCCAAGTTTCCAGCCTTGATTGTTCCTTTGCAAGAAACTTTGCCACCAATTCCTTCTCCAAAGCTGACAAATTATCCATCAAAAGGTTTAAAATCTGAGAGATAGGACTTGTTGCCAGTCATGTGCCTAGAACATCCACTATCTGAATATCCTTGATCTTCTTTAGTCTTTGAATGTCCCTGCACATAAAATAAAGGAATTGATTCCTTTTGGGGACCCAAGTGATGGATCTAAACACCTTGATCTGTGTTAGAATGATACTTTGAGTTATATCACTAAGTATGAAGAATCTACTTAGTAATACTTAGAAGTTTGATTGTGAATGAAACAGTTGTATATGAATGAGAAGAATGTTTATATCAAACTGTTAGCTCCAATAATAATAATAATAATAATAATAATAATAATAATAATAATAATAATAATAATAATAATAATAATAATAATAATAATAATAATAATAATAATAATAATAATAATAATAATAATAATACGAGTGATCTTTGTATCACTAGGGTTACAACCTTGAAGCTCTAAGAAAAACGTATATCTAACCTTAACCTAGGACCTCCTTTTATAGCACAAGGAGTCCTCTTCTACAAGATACGTATAATAATAATAGAATAGGATATGCACAAGATCTATTCTATTTTACAAGTTTCCTAACAGTTATCCTAACAGCAGTGGTAATAATATGTACTAGCAGTGGTAATGAGTTTCCACTGCTAGTGCATTCTTCAGCAGTTGTAATCTTCATACTTAGCCGTGGTAACTGTTAATATAATTCCCAAAAATCCTCCCTTAAACTTATGATTAACATATAAATCAATAAGTTTCTTCAAGTAGTCAGTAAATATGAGGATATGGGAATTCTTCCAAACACTTATCTTCTTTTTCTTAACTCCTTATCAGCTCTCACACTTTGATCATAAATTCTCTGTAACAAATCTTCTATGACTTCACTTCTTTCCCAACATCTGAGCTTAACTGACATCATAACAGTGAGAACTCCTGCTCTCAATGGATATTCCTTCTCAGCTAACATAAACACATCAACTCCATCTTGAGTAGAAACATGATGTACAACACTTGAATCATAGAATTTCCACAGAGTATTCATATTATGAGCTTCAAATCTCCAATACCTGTCACTTGGGTCAGGTTCATATAATCTTCTAAAGTGAACCCACAACTCTTGAGCTTTGACATCAACAAGTTCATCTTTATTGAACTGATCTTGAATAATCCTCCACAAAGTATCCAAATCTTCTCTATCACAAGATCTAACAACATCTTCAAAATCTCTGCAAGTACTTGTGACATTACCAGTTCTGATAATCTTCCATGCTACACCAAAATCATCAGAATAGATTTCCCAACCAACTACTGGATATCTTGTTTGTAAAGGTTCAATGTTAAGCACATCAGTTTCAATAAACACCATATTGGTAACTTGTTCTTCAGTCAACTTGCTGACATCTTCTTTTGCTTGAGATGACTTCTGAGTCTTCAATTTCTTAGCATCTTTGGATTCAAGACTCATTCCTGACCTTTTTGACTTTATTGCTACAGGTTCTTTATCCATAGGAATGAAATTAGTATCCTGTCTTTTAACTCTGTAGTAAATACCTTCAACCTGATCATGTGTCATTCCTTTAAATTGTGCCATCTTCCAATTTCCAACATGACAACAATAGATCTTCATCTCAGCAATAATTTGTGCCTTTGTAGGTTGTCTTGGTTTCTTTCGACCCTTTCTTACTGTGCCAATGATGTCATCAAGAGCCTATTGATTCTTCCTCTGAATGAAGTCCTTCAATTGAGCAGACCTTTGATCTTCATTTAAAGTTGTGTTAGCAATGAGTTCAACTGCCTTCTTCCTAATCACTGGGTCATTTGCAATCATGAACTCAATTTCTTCTTCTGTGGGCACATAAGTGAACATTGGAGGTTTCTCATGTAGTATTGTTGGTGGAACAATAGAAAGTGGTTCTTACATCACTGTTTCCAATTTATCCAACCTCTTAGCTTCCATGACACTTGCAGTCTCATCCTCCTCTTGCTTTTTCTTCTTTTCAATTTCAGCTGCTGCTAATTCCTTTGCCAATTCTGCATCATAATCTATCTGAGCTTGTTCTTTCTTTGAAATCTTCTTTGATTATAGCTCAGATGATTCATCAACAACATGAACTTTTCCTTTTTCTAATCTTTTTCTTTGAAATTATGCATCAGCAACATCCACTACACCTGTATCTGTTTCCACTGTGACTTTATGAGTTTCAACTGCTTCAGCAAAAATTTCTTTAGAACCCACAGCTGCATCTTCCTTTTCTTGAACATTATCAAAATCATCTAACTCAGCAAATTCCTGTTCAAAATTTAGTCTCCTCCCCTTAAACTCTGCTTCAGTTCTAATCCTCCCCTGTTTGGGAGAATTCTCCAAATCTTCACTAAAGTAGACTGAGTCATCATCATTATGAGGTGGAGTGGAAGATCTGTGCTTCTTTAGGCTTTCAACGTCTTCCTGTAACCTTTTAATCTCTGGCTTCATCTGGTTAAGCTCTGTGCGCATGTTGTTGCTTAGTCATTGCTAGATCTTTCTCCAGAGCTATAACTTGTTTGACTAACTTGGTACATAATTCCATCAATTCATTTGGTTGCACACTGCCCTCAACACTTCCAACTGTGTGACCTGTTGGGAGAGGTGAATCATAGGGCATTGATTCAGGCTCTTCTCTAGTTGGACTAGGAGGAAGCCTTAAACCACCACTACTTGTTCCTAAACCAAAACGTTTAGCAACATGCAATGTTGAGATGAGAGGAGTTGGCTGTTTTTTCCTCCTCTCATATGTGTGAGTTACTGCAGGGGTATGTTGAATAGGTGGAACTACAATAGTGGGTGTGTGATGGGATACAACTGGGATGGTTGCATCTTCACCCTGTACTTGTGAAATCTTTGAAAGCATTTCAGGAAAATGTGGTTTAACCTCCCCATTCCAAAGTTCTGAAGCCTTACACATATTTTGAAAAACTTTTGGCTTAAGACAGGGGGTTTCATAAACTCTTTTGTGGGTTTGCAGTTGAAATTCATTTAACACTTCTTGTACAAACGTTGGATACATCAAAATTTTATATGAACTCTTTACATTGCCTTTCATATTATTGAAAATAAACTTTGAAAAATTAAAAGTCCTATCAGTAGCCAAGCAAACCAAAGGGTAAGCCATGGTTGATGCAAATTGCTCATAAGAGGTTTTCTTAGGACTTAGGCAATGTAAAAGAGTATGTATTAAAAATCTCCAATGGGGACAAAAACATCCTTTTCTGAAAGTAATTTTTTGATCAGATGTATCATACCCCATGGAAGCAATATTTTTGAAAATATCTGAATTGGGTAATGTGATGATACCATTGAGATCATCCAATTGGAGAACTTTCCTCAAGGATGACTCAGTAACATCAATGGTTACCCCATCCACTGTGGCTCTAAGAGCTTCCACAGTTTCTTGTGTGTCTCCCTGTTCAATAGTTATGGACTCCACAGTGTTCCAGAACTCTTTGATATGAGAAACAAAGATTGTGGGATTAACAGTTAAAGCATACCTTATATGGGTTGTATTGAGAAAATCCACAATCTGATAGAAAACAGGGCCACTCTTTTTGTTTGACTTTTGTAAATAGGCCACTTGGTTATGCTCCTCAACAAAGTTTAGAATCGCCATAATTTTGTGAAAGAAAGATAAAAGTGTTAGTAATCGAGAATAAGAATCAAGCCGTATGATGAATAATTTATAATAATAGGGTTTTGAGGAGTATGCGTAATGTGAATTATCTTAAGGAAGAATTTATCTTTGGAAAAAGAATAAATTAAAATTGGTAAGTGGATAATTCACAAAAAGTTACCCTATTAATAAGGAAACACGGTTATTTTACAACGGCTAGTTAAAAATAAGATTACTGACACAACAGTTGTAACGGCTAGTTCACCAGTGGTAAAAATTACTCTTGCAGTGGTAACTTTTGAACTAGCAGTGGTAAATTTTCACAAAATATCAAAGAGCAGTGGTAAGTAAAACATGTAAAATTTGCTGCTCTAATCATAGTTTTTAGCAAACTATCAGCTATAAACGGATTTGATATGTCTTTACCATGAGCCGTTTGCTATGGACTAGCCAACTCTTCATCACATGGAATATGGTGAGTTGATGACCATATAGTTTTGGGTAAACTATCAACCATAAACGAATTTGAGAAGTCTTTACCAGTAGCCGTTTGCTCTGGACTAGTTGATTCTTATGTTGATTAAACATGGTAAATCAATAACCATTTGTTGTGTGTCTTAGATACACACCTTATAACTCCAATTACTCAAAACAATATTGGTTTTTATTCTGCATAAGTAAGAAACACCAAACATAACCAATAAAATTTAACCCAAAGTAAGTTTTTGACCAAGTTACTATTCATAAAAATATCTCTCCAAAGTCAACCCGATAATTTCCAAATTGTTGGGAATTCTGTTAAGTAAGAATTCTGCTGCTGTTTCTGCTGAAGGTTCCTGCTGAAGAGTTGGTTTCTGCTGAAGCAGTGTATCTGCTGAAGACTAGTTTCAGCATTATTAGTTTCTGCGGATATAGTATTTCCGTATTTTATGTTTTATAGTTTGGATATGCATGAGTTTATTTAGGAAGTGATAATGCATATCTTTTAGAAGTTTTAGAATATACGTTTCTTGGAAAACGGTTTAGGGTTCCTTGTGTATAAAAGGAACACACGATTATGTATTGAATAATAGTTTTTAGAAAACAATATTATCATTAAAAGATCCATAGAGGATCAAGAGTTCTTAGTATCACACTTGTGTTTTGTTTTCGCTTTAAAAATACAAGTTGCAGAGATTGTCTATTAGTGTGTTATTGATTACAGTAACATTGCTAACGATTCTAGAGTGCTCAAGTAGATCTATCAAGGTCTAACAGTCTCAACAAGTGGTATCAGAGCCTCGAGAGAGTCTTTGTCATACTAAGAAACACAAACCTTACACCTTAAGAATCCGAACAAATCAACTATCATGCCTGGATCTGATGATGATGCTGATGCAACCCAAAACATTAACACCACTTCTCTTCAACAACTCAACCTCTCCAACAGTAATGCTAAGTTTCCATACTTGAAGAATGCTGAAGAATATCATCTGTGGTCCATGAAGATGCAGAACTGGATCACAAACATAGATTGGAATCTATGGGAGATTGTTAAAAAGGGGAATAGCCTGAAGAAGCATGTTACAGATGCTGATGGAGTAATTACTATTGTAGGTCCCAGAACTGCTGAAGAGATTCTGGCTGTGCAAAGGGAGAGCAAAGTAAGAACAATTCTGCTCCAAGCTATACCTGATGACCATATGGGTGACTTCCACTTCATGGAGGATGCCAAGGACATCTGGATGGCAATAAAAGCTAGATTTGGTGGGAATGATGAATCAAGACGGTTGCAGAAGTCTATGCTAAAGCAGAAGTTCCAAGAGTTTCAGATATCTGAAGAAGAGGGAATTCATAAAGGCTATGACAGGTTTCATCGGATCTTAAGTCAGCTTAATCAGCTGAAGGCTAGACCTGACAACGAGGACGGCAATGCTAAGTTTCTAAGATCCTTGCCACCATCTTGGTTGCAAGTCTGTATTGCTCTCAAGACCAAGGGTGGGTTGGACACAATGACCTTTGATGACCTCTACAACAGGCTTAAATCACTTGAGCCTGATGTTAGAAGTCTTATTCGTCCATCTACTCACTCTGCATTTGTTGGTGCCTCTACAATACCTGTACATCAAGCCTCAAGTTCTTATTCATCAGGAGCATCCTCTCAAACTCATACTCAATCTGCTCCTAAATCCAGTAGTGTGTTGGATGATATTGTTCATTCATTTGTGGCTGAATATGAATATCAGCAGTTTCTTGCTTATAAGGATTTTTAACAGGTGGATCCATTGGAGATGGAGGAGATGCACTTAAAATGGCAGCTTGCAATGATCTCCATGAACATTAAGAGGTTTGAAGCCAAGTCTGGAAGAAAGTTTGGTTTTAATGGAAGAGAGGCAGCAAGGTTTGATAGGAGGAAAGTTAAATGCTACACTTGTGGTCAAGTGGGACATTTTTCAAGAGAATGCAAGGAGAGAAAGCCTAGAGATGAAGTGAGATATGGCTCTTATCCAGTGGAAGCAGGGACTACTAAGGCTGCACCTTCAAAGGCAATGGTGACTCTGGATCACCAAATTGATTGGGGTGAACATGAACCTGCTGGAGAGGAAGCTTGTACTTCTTCACAAGTGAATCTGCTGGCATACTCACCTTCAGAGGACAAGAAGGAGCAAGTCTCCTTGATGGGAATCTCTCAGGTACACAACCGTGTATTTGGATGTAGTGTAAGATACAATGAGCTAAAACAAGAATTTGATGAATTGAAACCAAAGTACAATGAGTGTTATGTTGAAGTAGAGTCCTATAAAATGGCTTTAAAAACTGTAGAAAAACAAAAAGTCTGGTTTCAAAAGAATCAAGTTAAGTATGATGAAAAAATAAGAGTTCTAGAAAGTGATTTAGAAGTGGCTAAGATAGACTTAAAACGTACTGAAAAAGAGAAGTCTGATCTAGAAAAGGAAAAACAAGAATTACAAGTTAAGTTAGACAAAGAGATAGCTAGAAACAAACAATGGTTAATATCAGGTGATAATCTAGCTAGGGAACTTTATGGTAGTCAGGCTGTGAACTCTAAAATAGGTTTGGGATTTCAAAAATATGTTGGTTTAGAGGCTAAAAATGACCTAGGTAAATCCACACCTGCAGGTTTAGCTAACTTTGTTAAAGAAGGTAAGTTACATGTTGTCCCTGGACCTATAAGAGGGGAACATATGCCTATTGACCTATCCATACCTAGTGACTTTGATGGATCACACCATCTCTATGGCAAAAAGTCAACTGACTTGCCAGACCCTAGTGTTAAATCTACTGACTTTGTCTCTTGTTGTGACAGTGACAAGTCTTCTGATGAAGGGTCTACCTCATTTGCTAGCTGTGATTCAAGTGAGAAGTTTGACCTGCCCAAGACCACTCCCAAGACCACACCAAAGGCATCACCCAAGACTCCCCACAAGACTTTTAGAGTTTCTGCTAATATCAAGGCAGTTTCTACTGAAGACTTGTTTTTAAATTCTTTGCATAATAATACTTTTGGTTATGTTAAAAACAATTCTGTTTATCATGGTGATTTGAATACTTTTTCCTATTATGGAACTTCTTTTGGTTTGAATAAATCTTCTAAAAAGAAGAAGTGTTTTGTGTGTGGAAGTAAATATCACTTGATAAAGGATTGTACATTTCATGAGCAAAGAATGGGTGAATGTTTTAGTCATAGGAAACCTAGGCAAATGTGGAAGAATGTTAGTGAAATACCCTCTTTTGTTCCACATCAGCAGAAACCCAATTCTGCTGACTCACATTCTTCATGGAAAAGAACCAGTACTAGACCATATGTTCGACCCACTAGTTCTTTCTTTTCAAATGGTGGTGGGTGTTGGAATACTGCTGTGAAGCCCTCAGCAGGTTGTTCTTGGACAAAGAAGGGACCTAATATGCAATACAGGCCCAAGAACAATGGTGGTTCTAAAACATCTACATGGCCTATCACTAATGATCCACAAGGCAGGCTCAAGTCAGCAATGACTTGAGTCTCCAATGTGTACTAACTCTTTGTATAATTTTTGTTATTGTTGTAGGATCATCCTTTAAAGAGTACTGAAGTAGGTATAGTTGACAGTGGTTGTTCTAGAAGTATGTCAGGGAAAAAGGACAAGATGCATGACTTTGTACCCATAGAAGGAGGAGGCACTATTACTTTTGGTGGTGGAGATGGCAAAATTACTGGGAAAGGGACTATTAAGACACCCTTATTAGACTTTCAAAATGTTTATTATGTGAAGGAACTAGAGCACTTTAATCTATTCTCTGCATCACAAATATGTGACACTAAGAATAAGGTTTTCTTCTCTGAGGATGAATGTCTTGTACTCTCCAAGGACTTCAAACTTCCAGAAGACACAACTGTTTTGCTAAGAGTTCCTAGAACCTTCAACTTGTACACATTCAATCTGAATGATGTCAAGCCAGAAGGTGATCTAACATGTTTGGTGGCCAAAGCTTCCCAGGATGAATCTACCAAGTGGCATAGGAGAATGGCTCATGTGAATTACAAGACAATCAACAAGTTGTCTAAACTTGGTCTTGTTAAGGGTCTACCTTCTAAACTCTTCACCAATGAACACAATTGTATTGCTTGCAACAAGGGAAGCAACACAGAGCCTCTTACCAAGCAGTCAAAGCTGTGAGCACCATTTCAGAACCACTTCAGCTGTTGCACATGGATCTCTTTGGTATAACTCCTATCAGAAGTATTGATAACATGTATTTCTGCCTGGTTATCACAGATGATTTTAGCAGGTGAAACAACTCCTATTTTGAAAGAACTCATCATTTTAATTGAAAACCAGCTTAATAAAAAGGTTAAAGGGATTAGGCGCCACCTCTGAACCCTCCGCCGCTGAGCTGTTCCGTGACTGCTCGTAAGATCTCTTCTTGTTGTTTCATTGACTGTTCTTGCTGTTTCAACAGTGTGGCTAGGGTTTCTTGGAGATCTGAGATAGCCTTGCCATGTTCCTTGAGAGTGTTGTCAATTTCTTGATTGCGAGTGTTTGTCATGGTGATCGAAGATACCGGTAGGGATCGACTGGAATTCTCTGATACCCTTGACAATCAAAGTACAATTTGTATTGTTAAAAATCCAGTTTTTCATAATAGAACCAAACATATTGAAATCAGGCACCACTTTATAAGGGATGCTTATGAAAAACATTTGGTTAAAGTGGTAAAAATTCACACAGATGAGAATGTGGCAGATTTGTTAACCAAAGCATTTGATGGACCAAGGTTTCAATATTTAGTGGTCCATATTGGAATGCTTAACCCTTAACTGCAAAGTTTAAGGGGAGGCATAAGCCTCAGGGGAGGCATATGCCTTAGGGGAGGATTGTGAGTGTAAACTTTGTAGATTTGTATAAGTTGTATAATTTCTGAGTTTTAACACTAACCCACTAATATGTTTGCAAGTTGTTTGGTGTATTTGCATGTTTTATGTCTGTTTTGCAGATGTTCTTAGATTGTAAGTTGTATGATAATGTCACCAAGAGCAGAAGTCAAAGGAATGTGGTCAAAAATGCTGAACATGGTTTCTACTGATGAGTTGATTATGCTGAAGGTCTTACACAGTTGATAAATTAAGAAGATCTTTTCATTCATTCAAAGAAACAAGTTACGGCTTACATTCAAAGTTCCAACTGAATTACAATGACCATTCCTAAACATTTGGCTAATTAAGTACTACTACTAGCTTCTATCACTTATTACAAAATACTTGTGGCTATGACAAGTACAATGATGAAGCTGAAGATGAAAATGGAAAAAGAAGAGATGGAAGACTGAGAAGATGCTCAAGTAACAAAGTCAAGAAAATACTCAAGAACTTTGTTTCATGGCAACATTCCTCAATCATCTACTTCAGCTTCTCCTTTCCCTTACATATGATCTCAGCCTTCTTGCTCTGTCCAATATGTTCTTGATAAGGAAGACCAGGTCCTGGAGCAAGAAGATCCAACACCAAATGTTGTGATGTTGGAGGAGATGGATCCCTATTACTTGATCTTGGTTGGGATCTCTCTGGTGTGGAAGGAGGAAGAAAGGTTGGATCTTCATTTTCTTCCTCTGAGGAGTCTTCATCAGAGGTATAGATGAAGGGAGAGACAAGTTCTCTCTCAGCAGGAATGGGTAATTGGCTTGGTTCACCCTTCCTATGTGCATTCCATTGTCTTTCTTGTGCATCCCATCGTTTCTCCAATGCTCTTTCAAAGTCAGAACAATCAAGCCCCCATGGATATGGTGGTAAATCTTCTTTTGATGATGTAGAAGAGGAATTTGGATCTGAGATTTCTGGGTGTGATGACATGGTTTTGGTGAAGAATTGGTTTTAATTGGAAAATTAGGGTTTGAAAGATAATTTGGGGTAAATTGGTGACTGAGATGTGATTTGGGGGTGATTAAATAAGTAAAGTTTAGGCGTTACGATAATTAATGCGAGTTGGGTGGCACAGTAAAACCAAGATATTGACCGAAGATATTTTTACTTTAAGGGGTTTCTGCTGATGTTGACCATTCTTCAGCAGATTTGACTTTCATTTCTGCTGAAGGGTAAATTTTCAAATCGGAAGTTTTTGAATTACACGACAGAATCGGTCAATAATTATTTCTGATAATTTTGACCACGATTGGGGAACTTCCAAATTTAACCCACTTTGCATATCTATTCCTAAACAAAATTATTCGCTTATCACTCCACTTAAACGCATTATTCTCTGTGTAATTTATAACCGTCTCACGCAAGATTATTCCAATGGCACAACTCGAATTGAAAGGCGACCATAACAAGTATGCTATTCTGAAAAAGGCAAAGGGACATGACGAATTCGATTTAATGGTGGAATTTTTGCAACGGTCAAAGATTCATTATTCTTTGACACATAGTCCCAATTTGGTGTGTGAATCATTGGTGAAGCAATTTTGGGCATCTGCTGCTAAGAGATCTGCTACAGAGATTGTTGCTAAGATTGATGGTGTAGAGTATGTGGTGACAGAAGGATTGATTAGGACAAAGCTTCAATTGGATGATGAGAATGGTGTGTATCATTCCAACACTGCAGAGATTCTTGCTGGGCTAAGAGAAGCTGGATATCAAAGTACTGACACATCCAAGTGGCACAAGAATCAATTTTGTCCTAAGTGGAGATATTTAGTGCATCTGCTGCTGCAATGTATAAGCAACAAATGTGGAGGATGGAACCAATTCTCTCTGCAATTGGGTTGTGGTATTGTTTGTCTTTCTAAGGGTCAAACTTATAATTTCTCTAAGTTTATCTTTGATAATACGCTAGAAAACATTGATAAACAACAGCATAAGTTTTTAATGTACCCTAGGTTCTTACAAATAATTTTAGACATCACCACTGAAGATAGAACCCATGTGCCTATTAAAAGTCTTGGTTCTAAGTTGTTTGCCTCAATGAAAGCTAATTATACTAGGGAACATCACCCTATGTTAGAGGATATGTTGCCACCTGGCAACGATAATGTAGTTGAGGGTGATGATGCTGGTAATATGCCTGCTCCTAATGCTGCTGATGATGGTAATCCATCATCTTCTGGTGTTGTTGCTGATGGTAATCCTTCAGTGGTAATGGAGGAAGAGCTAGCTACAACTACTGAACCATTACCTGATTCTACTGACTTACCACTACCTACCCCTGTACCTATGTCACCTAGTCCTACCATTTCACCAGCTCAGGATGCTCCAGCTGAGCAAATTCATGAGTTTGAAGATAACTTTCAGCCTCATGAACCTGAGATCACTAGAATGCATACACCTAGTCCTATGAGAGAGCCAAGTAATGAAGGCTTTCTTAATGTTGTAAATGAGTCTGTTTCTCCTGCTGGGTTCAATGAAGCTCCTTTTACCAATGAGCAATCAGCTGGTAGAGCAGAGGACCCGATTACTCTCACTTTTGTATATGATTCTCTTACCAGGTACATGAAAATGATTGAGGATCTCCAAAAAGAGCTTGCTGATACCAAGACTACTCTTGGTAATGAAATTGAAAGTTTGAAAAGTAAGGTTCAAGATTTGGAGGCACAGCTGAATCAGCAGAAGAAAAGAAAGGATGGATTGGATGCTGCTGAAGTTCCTCAGGAGGCAAATTTGGATTCTCTTGAAATTCTAGCTGAAGTTGCTAGACAGTCTAAGGTTATACCTCCTAAAGCTGCTGAAGTACCTAAATCTAAACAACCAATTCTAGTCAGCAGAAGAAGAAGTACAAGACAGTATTTGGCTAGGAAAGCTACTGAATCATCCAAAGTATCTAGTGGTGATGATGAGGTGCTCATGACTGAAGCTGCTGATATATTTCAGAAGAAAGAATCACCAAGTGGAGTTGCTGCTGATAAATCTGCTGATCAAGTTAAAACATCAGGAGAAGTATTCTTTGTTGTAGGGAAAGAGTATTTGAATTCCCCTGTTCATCATTCATCTGAGAATCAACAAGTTTCTCCTGATAGAGAGGTTCAAGAAGTACCTGATGAACCTATGGCAGATGTGAATGTTCCTCATGATGATCTTGCTAAAGGAACAGATGATGATTTGGATGAGCTTGTTACAGCTGAAGATAGAGCTGGACAAGAAAAACTGTTACAAGAATGGGAAGATTATAAGAAGAGTACTGATATGACTGAGGAACAACAAGCGAAGTTGGATGCAACATATGAGTCAGTCAATCAAAGATATGTTTCTACTTTGCCCATTGAAAGACAAAGAGAATTGGATGCAGCTGTTCAAGATTTTGATGAGTCAGATTGGCAGCAGATTGGACAACAAATGCTTGATAATCCTGATGTAGCTGCAGAAATTATTGGTAAAAAGGTAGAGAAGCAAGACTGGCCTTTTGAAATTGTGAAATTGATAAAGTTGAGAAAGAAGGTAGTAGATGAGTTGAAAGCTAAAGCTAAAAGAGAGAAACCTATGACTCAAGCACAGCAGAGGGATTATATGAGAACTTATGTAAAAAATCAAAGCAGCTCATTGTTTAACAGTGCATGGTCTAAGCAAAAGGTGTGGGGACTTCCATTTGAAAAACTGGTTGAGATTTATAACAGAATCAAGGCTAGGAATGATAAAGATGGAATGGGTGCTTCTAAGAATATTCCTCTCCTCAATGTTGATGCTGATGCTGCTGAAAAAGTATCTTTACCTGATACTTCTGCTGATGTACCACATGTTGCTGCTTCATCTTATGTGGATAAAGGTAAAGCAAAGGTGATGACATCAGATCCTCCAACTAGAAAGAGAACTAGAAGACAATTGGAGCAGGAAAGATTAGGTGAAGAGGCTGCTAGGAAGTTAGATGAGGAACAACAAGCTGAACAAAAGGCTGAATTTGCAAGATTTCATGAGATGAAGGTAAGAGAAGTTGAAATTCAAGCTGCTAGAAACAAACAAATAAGGAAGGCTATGGATGAACAATATGCCTCTGCTGCACTTGAATCTTCTCAAGATTCTACTGATGAACACTTGGATACTCCATCAGTGGAAACTCATGATGCAGAAGTTGAATCTGCTGAAGCTGAAGTTCCTGCTGCTATTTATGTTCCTGGAAGAAGAGGCAAGAGAATGGCTAAAGTCAGATCTTCACAACAAAGATTAATGAATGTGAATGCTTCTGATGCTTCATTTATCAGAGAAGGATCCCCTGATGATTGGCCTGAGGGAACAAGAGATGTTTTGGTTCACTAGGAGTTAAGTAAAAATGGTCAAATTAATACCATTTACAGATTGGATAAAACTTTCATATCCTTTACATTTCTTCAACAGATTCTACATCTTGTAGATCATCAGGATTTGGTTACTCTATATGAGTTAGTTCTTAAGTATTATGCAACTCATACTCCTGAAGGGTCTGGATTGTATTTGTTGGGTGATCTTCAAGTGTTGTTTGATTCTTCTACTCCTACTAGTGCAAGCTATGACATATGGAAGAACAATCAGAGATGGAAAGTTCAGAGTTGGAAGTTCTATCCTATGCCTTATGTTCATGTGTTAGAAACTACAACTGGTCTAAGGCTTATTATGGATCTCACCACAAGATATCCACTGAAGGTGTCTCTGACGGAGAAAATGCTGCAACATAAGTTGGAGATTCCTCCTAATCCAGTTGGGAATGCAAGATTGTTTGCTGAATCTTTGGTGAAGGTTTTCAAACAAAAGATTAAGACTTCCAGAGCTGCATCTGATTAGGGATATCATGTTGTATATTTGTTTTTATTTCTTATTTTAGTAAAAAAAAAATAAATAAAAATAAATAAATAAATAAATAAATAAACTTGTTGTTGTATAGTATTGTATGCAGGTTTGGTTATCAACTTACCTGATGTTGACTATTCCATCAAAAAGTTGGCTAGTCCAAAGGGTACAGCTTTTGTAAAGACACATCAAATCTGTTGATAGCTGTAATGGTTTGCTCAAAATCATAGGGTTTTCAACTCACCCATGCTTTATTGCTGAGTAGTTGAAATGGTTGTCAATTGACCATGGATTTTTCCTTTATGGATTCCAAATAATTGGCTAGCCCACATGTATATGGCTTGTGGTAAAGGCAGTGGAAAACCATATTTGGTAATCAATTAACCAAGATGATTTTCATCAAAATAATTGGCTAGTCCTGAGCAAACGGCTACAGATAAAGACATCTCAAATCCGTTTATAGCTGATGATTTGCTAAAAATCATGTGGTTATCAGTGTACCTTTGAACACTTGGCTACTCCAGTAGTGATGGCTATTGGTAAAGAGACATCAAATCCATTATTTTCAATGATTCCCTCTCACAGGAGTTAACACACCTGGAAGTGATGAGAATAGTATGAAACTAATTTGTTTTGATGTACATTTAGTCATTTGTTGCTGCAAAGAATAGAGCTTTCAAGTATTTGCTGATCATAGAGATTCTGCTGAAGATAATTCTTTGCTGGTGCTATCTTATTACAATCCTCTTGGTATGTTATTTTGAAGATCTATCCAGAATCTTGATCTTAACAAGGTCAAATTCAAGATTAGGGGAGGATTGTTGGGAATTCTGTTAAGTAAGAATTCTGCTGCTGTTTCTGCTGAAGGTTCCTGCTGAAGAGTTGGTTTCTGCTGAAGCAGTGTATCTGCTGAAGACTAGTTTCAGCATTATTAGTTTCTGTGGATATAGTATTTCTGTATTTTATGTTTTATTGTTTGGATATGCATGAGTGATGAGGCGAAAAATGATCCGTTTTTAGGGGGTCATTTAAGCCCGAATCCGAATTTATTTGATCAAATATTGCCCTAAATCGTTCCTTTTGTGATTTTAGGTGTTTGGAGAGTGAATTCTGGAAAAGAGGCTATTTTGGACGTTTTTGGAGCATAAAGTGAAGAAAACAACAAAGTACCAAATCCAAGCTGGAATTACAAGGTGACGGCGTCAAAGATTTACTCTTGACGGCGTCAGAAAGGATGAATATTTTACCGAAGGTTGTGAAGGCGTCAGATGAAGAGATGACGGCGTCAAAATGACCAAGATTAATTTACCGAGGGTGGTGACGGCGTCACATAGGCCGTCACGATTGGATCTAGGGCGTCCGAGGAAGTATATGGCGGCGAGTTGACGGCGTCAGATTTTACTCTTGACGCCGTCAGGACGATTTTCCTATATATAGTTTTCTAGTTTTTTCATTAAAGAGAGAGAAGTTTTGGTGAAACCCTAAAGACGATTTTGGTGCCTCTTTTACAGGTTTTTCAAGGGTTCCAAACCCTTGAGACCTTGCATTGTAATTGAGATAAGTATACTCTTAATTCAATCAATATGTCTATGTGTTGGTTGTCTATCTTTTGTTCTTATCTTAATTCTACTATGCTAGGCTAAATTTCCTTTGTGTTTGCTTAGATCTAATGAAACCTAGATGTTGATTATGTGTTGATTACTTGTTTATTCTTGTTTTGAATGAATGATATTATATGTTAGGCTTAAGAAAACTGGCAGATCTCCAAATGGTAACATGCTTGAACGTCTTAAGAAACATGAACCGAGGCGTACTAGGTCTTTATTGGTTGTATTTAATGCATGAGCCACTGTTTACAATCCCTATAGTTGTGCTGGGTCATGGTGTAGGAGGAGATAAGAGCTCATAGAGTTGGGGAGTTATGTATGCCACTCCACGAATGCTATTAAGGAATACAACCCGTCATTCATACAAGTGTAACAAGTAATTAACATGTAAAAGATATCTAGGGAGTAATGAAGTCTAAGTAAACACAATTTCTCCAACCACTGCTCACAACCTTAGTTTAATATTAGTTTAATTTCATTTTCATTAGTTAATTAGTTATAAAGTAGTTTTTGGGTTAGTTGATTAGCAACTAATTCCGCCCACTCCTTCAAAACCCGAGATTTTACTTGCTTTCATAAAATATAAAAACACAAAAATAATCATCTTCCATCTCTAGAACTATTAATTAGGCTTTCTAATCCTAGCGACACTATTCCTAAGCTGAACGATCAATCCCCCGGTACTTGTCACTATACTATACTACAACGATCAGGTACACTGCCTGGTGGGGGTTGTAAGCCTCGCGAGATCCCTCGAGAGGTAAAGCAAGGTGCGATTCCCACGCATCAAGTTTTTGGCGCCGCAGCCCGGGGAATAGTTATTGTCTAGGTTAGGATTTCTTTTTATTAGGTCTACTTGCTAGATTCCTTTCTAGCAAGATTTTATTTTTATTTTTTAGGTCTTCTTTAGTCTATCTTATTTCTTCGTGCTTTTGTTCGTAATTCTTCGTGTCTTTGTTCGCAAACTATTTTGATGGATCACAATAACATTGATCGGCTGATTCCTGTTATTCGTGTTTTTCGTCGTAGGATGTTCCAATTGCCCGCCCCACTTCCTTTAGCAGAAAATGAGAACCCACCTAACCTCTCACCCAACCACCACTTTGACAATAATTCTGAACTAGAAGAGTCTGATCATGATGATGACCGTAGGGCTAGTCCTTTTTACTATTCAGACTCCGATGAGGATCTCGATGATGGTGACGTAGTCAATGAGGATAGAATGGAAGAGGAAATAAACCCTCTTAGGTATGTGGACCCTAGAACTAGGATTGAGTGCGATAGTTCATTTAACATGCAATTCCCTTGTAAGATTGGATTTAAGAGCTTTAACGCCTATCTCAACTCATCTCTTCCCATGAATATAATCTCACGTAATGAATACAATAAAATCATGGTAGATGAGTTAGAATATAAAGGAGAAAACATTGTGGCTATGGCAATACCATTACATGTGTTTGTAGGAAGTTTGGTTTATCTCGTTGAATTCATGGTTATGGAGAATCTAGGAGAATTTATTGATGATAAATTGACCCAAGTTGTGTTTGGAAGATCTTTCAAACGATTGACCAACCTCGATGAAAAACTCATAGAAGGGTTAATTACATTCTCGGATGGGGATGAAGAATTTGTCTATCAAATGCCCCGCACACACCCTAGGTTCAAGGATTTCTCCATGGAAAAGTGTAGTAGGTATCCGCCTATGGAAATGCTAAGTGAGAATGATAAGAGGAAGGGACTTAAGTACACATATGAAAAGAATAAAAGATATTATCGCGGGTGCTTAGAGTTAGGAGACGAATACAAGAAAGATGAGGCGACTATTAGATGCTCACACTTGGTTACGTGAGCATAAGCGATACGCGTTAACCCACGACTTTGAGTCTAGCTACAAGACTCGTAAATAAAGAAAAGCGCTTCTTGGGAGGCAACCCATGTTTTGTGTGATTTTAATTGTTTGATTGTTATTTGCTTCCGTATGCATGCTTTATTTTTATTGTTGGTTGATCATGTTTCTCAATTAAAATGTGGAAATACTTTATTATGTTGTTTAGCCTAGTCTTAACTTCAACCTAAAGGTATTTTTGCAAAAGATAAGTGTAAGGGGAAACCCCAAATATGTTTTTTAAGAAACAACCGATCATGATTCTCCACAATATTTAATGAACATGTGTATTCGTATTGTTAGAGTCAAATGCTTGTATTGAGTCATGATGTAGTTTTGCAGGATTTTCCAGGAAGTAGGACAAAGTTTTTCCAGAAATTTTCCGGAAACTTAACATAAAGATTTCTGCAGGTTCATTCTGACGGCGTCAGGCAATTGCTCTTGACGGCGTCAGGAGTCAAAAATCTGGAAATTTTACCAGTTTTGTTTTTCTAACGGAGTCTTATAAGTTTTTGTGAATTATTAAGTTTTATAATCTCCAGGAAATCTGCAAACTTCATTCCACAAGCATTATATCTTATTTTGTTTTCTAGGATTTAGTAACTTATATAGGATGCCGCCGATTTTACGCGAGGTTGCCTTGTCTACTTTTGTCAGGATTTACAGGTTATTTGAGACAAGAAGATGATTTATATTCTGGAAGGGAAGCTTTGATTGTTCGTTTTCTTGGAGGAAGATTTAACCTGGCCAACCTAAAATCCATACCGAGCGAATCAGGGGAGTATTTGAATTCATTCTCTTTACTTTTAACTTTTACATTCTTTACTTGAACATTGGGGACAATGTTCATCTTAAGTGTAAGGGGAGGGTAAAAAGATGATACCTTACATATGCACTTTCGCTTGAGTTTGTTTTGTTTGATAGTAGATGAGTAATAAAACTATGAGAAATACTTGTTAGTGTAATTTTAGCACCAAATTTAAAATTTTTTACAACATTTAGGAGTGAAACTTTAGCCATAGCAAGCGTCTCATGGATAGGAGGTTGTATGACTAGCACATAACCGTATATTCAGAAAAATTTTCCACCCAAAAATGTGAGGTTCGCCTTTAGTTTTGATAGGAAAAGCATTTATTATTGGTGCTTATGAGTGTACCGGTAGCATTTAGATTCTAGAACTTGCGTTAGTGATGCATCCCGAGACCGCTAGTGAGACTACATTCGTGTAGTAGGATTTACTACATGATAAGAGGCATTAGGATCACCCTTGTGTTAAACCCGTATTACGATTACTTGACCATTTAAGTCATATTACTTGGCTTGTTAAGTCAACTAATTTTTCCCACACCCTTAGCGTTGTACTCATTTTTAGTACACGATACCCCTAGTACACCCCTCCGAGCCTATCTTTTCGTTTCTAACTTTAAGCATTTTACTTAAAGGAAGAATTTGTTACACCCCACTTAAATGTACACCCAAATCGCCTTAGCCTTCCGTGTATGCGCTCATTTTTAGTGCATTATTGTTATTTGTTAAACCCTAAGTTAACTTTCTAATTGATTACATGGTTGCTAAGTCGAGTCATATCCTTGTACATATTGTTTTGGGACGATTGGGACTCATGGGTAAGTACTTATTTTATGGAGTAATGGGGAAGAACAACACTTATTACCCCCATATGTACGTTAATCTTAAAAGTGCTCCAAGTGTTTTGATTTTCTTAATTCGAGTCATCAGAATAGTTTAATGTAAAGTATGTAAAGATTCAAGTGTAAGGGGAATGCTCAAACCCCTATGATGTATTATTTTGGATGGTAGGGTAAGAGTGTATGAAAAAAAAAAAAAAAAAAAAAAAAAAAAAAAAAAATCGAAAAAATCAAGAAAAAGAAAAAAAAAATAGAAAAGAAAGAGAGAAAAAACATACGGACTACCATCCCGTTTTCATTCTATGTTCATTTTATGTTTTTAGTTATTTTTCATTTATTAGCTTAAGTCGAGTCTAGTCTTGGCTTAGCAACGCCATCTTGTACATGTAATTAACTAAGATTGTTAACTCGCCACCAGTGAAATCCCCTTTATCCAACAAAACCGTGTAATTCATATCCCTACACCTAACGTTATAACCCTTTAAAAAGACCTCTTTGATAGTTTATCCTAGGTGCTTACGCCATGTGGTGGAGGTTTGATCCTTTCCCAAGCCTATGGTAATCTATTTTGCTATGACAGGTAGTGAGAGATATCTTCCATTTCCATAATGTTATATTACTTTATTACACCCGAGAGATGTGAGTATCTAAACACTATTTGTGAGGTGCTTGTGTATGATCTTCGTGCTTGTCTGTTGGTCTTTAGTGGAACGATTATTTGTTGTAATTACTTTTATATTAGTGTTAAATGACCCCTAACTTGTCTTTTGAGTAGAATAAAAGCTCATTTGCTTGAGGACAAGCAAATCTCAAGTGTAAGGGTATATGATGAGGCGAAAAATGATCCGTTTTTAGGGGGTCATTTAAGCCCGAATCCGAATTTATTTCATCAAATATTGCCCTAAATCGTTCCTTTTGTGATTTTAGGTGTTTGGAGAGTGAATTCTGGAAAAGAGGCTATTTTGGACGTTTTTGGAGCATAAAGTGAAGAAAACAACAAAGTACCAAATCCAAGCTGGAATTACAAGGTGACGGCGTCAAAGATTTACTCTTGACGGCGTCAGAAAGGATGAATATTTTACCGAAGGTTGTGAAGGCGTCAGATGAAGAGATGACGGCGTCAAAATGACCAAGATTAATTTACCGAGGGTGGTGACGGCGTCACATAGGCCGTCACGATTGGATCTAGGGCGTCCGAGGAAGTATATGGCGGCGAGTTGACGGCGTCAGATTTTACTCTTGACGCCGTCAGGACGATTTTCCTATATATAGTTTTCTAGTTTTTTCATTAAAGAGAGAGAAGTTTTGGTGAAACCCTAAAGACGATTTTGGTGCCTCTTTTACAGGTTTTTCAAGGGTTCCAAACCCTTGAGACCTTGCATTGTAATTGAGATAAGTATACTCTTAATTCAATCAATATGTCTATGTGTTGGTTGTCTATCTTTTGTTCTTATCTTAATTCTACTATGCTAGGCTAAATTTCCTTTGTGTTTGCTTAGATCTAATGAAACCTAGATGTTGATTATGTGTTGATTACTTGTCTATTCTTGTTTTGAATGAATGATATTATATGTTAGGCTTAAGAAAACTGGCAGATCTCCAAATGGTAACATGCTTGAACGTCTTAAGAAACATGAACCGAGGCGTACTAGGTCTTTATTGGTTGTATTTAATGCATGAGCCACTGTTTACAATCCCTATAGTTGTGCTGGGTCATGGTGTAGGAGGAGATAAGAGCTCATAGAGTTGGGGAGTTATGTATGCCACTCCACGAATGGTATTAAGGAATACAACCCGTCATTCATACAAGTGTAACAAGTAATTAACATGTAAAAGATATCTAGGGAGTAATGAAGTCTAAGTAAACACAATTTCTCCAACCACTGCTCACAACCTTAGTTTAATATTAGTTTAATTTCATTTTCATTAGTTAATTAGTTATAAAGTAGTTTTTGGGTTAGTTGATTAGCAACTAATTCCGCCCACTCCTTCAAAACCCGAGATTTTACTTGCTTTCATAAAATATAAAAACACAAAAATAATCATCTTCCATCTCTAGAACTATTAATTAGGCTTTCTAATCCTAGCGACACTATTCCTAAGCTGAACGATCAATCCCCCGGTACTTGTCACTATACTATACTACAACGATCAGGTACACTGCCTGGTGGGGGTTGTAAGCCTCGCGAGATCCCTCGAGAGGTAAAGCAAGGTGCGATTCCCACGCATCAATGAGTTTATTTAGGAAGTGATAATGCATATCTTTTAGAAGTTTTAGAATATACGTTTCTTGGAAAACGGTTTAGGGTTCCTTGTGTATAAAAGGAACACACGATTATGTATTGAATAATAGTTTTTAGAAAACAATATTATCATTAAAAGATCCATAGAGGATCAAGAGTTCTTAGTATCACACTTGTGTTTTGTTTCCGCTTTAAAAATACAAGTTGCAGAGATTGTCTATTAGTGTGTTATTGATTACAGTAACATTGCTAACGATTCTAGAGTGCTCAAGTAGATCTATCAAGGTCTAACAGTCTCAACACAAATTTACTCCTCCAACCTACCAAAACAGATAAGAGTAAATAACCTTCATTAATTATCCTTCGACCTTGACTTTGCTTATAAAAGGGGGCTTAAAAACACTTTAGTTTTCATCAAAACTAATCTTCACTTTCACAAACCCAACAAAACATCATGAGTTCGTTTCCATTGATCTATATCTCATCAGATGATTCCTCTGATGAGGAAATCAGTTATTGCTCTGACTCAGAAGAACCTTCAGCTGAATGGAGTGATTATTTTCCTCCTAGTGCTGCAACAGCTACATCCTCCAACATGAAGCCTAACAAGAAGATTTCAACAGCTCCTGCTCCATCTCTGGAATTTTATTCAAGCTCTTCCTCTGATGATGATGATCCAACCTACACCTTGTCCAAGGAGCTTCCAAGAGCCCTTACTACAGCTTTGGAGTCAGCCATAGTCAACATGAAGTGGCCTACTATTGAGAAGCCTTCAAGACTTCCAAAGCCACCCAAGCAAGTATTGGGTTTTGCTTGTCTAAGAAAGCAACCTTCTTTTGATGACAAGAGAAAGAAATCTTCTAAGGGCAAGCATGACTATGAGGGTAAAGGGAAGAAACTCATGGAGTAGCTAGGTTGAACGTTTAGGTGTTAGGTTGTGAATCCTTGTGTTGTGTTTTGTAATGTTCTGTTTGTGTTTAGACTCTCTGAATGGATGTACTTTGTTTCCTCTTGAATGAATTTATAAAAGTACTTTTATCTTTTTATCACATAGAGAGCAAATCTTTCCACTGTTGTATCATGGTTTCAACTGTGCTTTAATTCCTTTGCATACAAGTTAGTAGAAAACCATATAAACAATATTAGTACCTAAAAACTATCCTGCAACACTGAAAATTATTAGACATCAAAGATTCATGGATTTAGTATTCTAATACCTGTTACCAAGTACTGAAACCTACCCACATCAAGCCCTTTTGTTAATAAATCATCATAGTTGTCATCATTATGAATTTTGGCAACATTAATAAGTTTTTTCTCAAAACAATCTCTGATAAAATGATGTCTAATTTCTATATGTTTAGTTTTAGTGTGTTGAACAGGATTTTTAATAATGCATATAGTACTACTATTGTCAATATAGATAACGGTGTTCATGAAATTGTACCCATAATCCAACAATTGATTCTGAAGCCATAAGATTTGAGCACAACAGCTAGCAGCAGCTACATATTCTGCTTCAGTGGTTGAAGTAGCCACCATTGTTTGTTTCTTGAATTGCCATGACACCAATCTACATCCAAGAAATTGACATCCTCCTGTAGTTGACCTTCTATCCAAACTTGCTCCAGCATAATCACTATCTGAGTATGTGATCAATTCCATAGGGGATTCTCTTGGATACCACAATCCTTGATTAGGATATGTCTTCAAATACCTGAAAATCTTCTCTACTGCTGTCATATGTGATTTCTTTGGAGTAACTTGAAATCTTGAACAAGCACATACAGCAAACATGATGTCTGGTCTTGATGAAGCGGGATACATCAAGGAACCAATCATAGATCTGTATGTGTGCACATCAACATCTGCTCCACTAGCATTCTTCAACAATAGATGAGTAGTCTTATCAGCAGGGGTATTTGAAGGTTTTGCATCAGTAAATTTGGACTTCCTTATAATCTCAGTCACATATTTGTCTTGGCTGATAAAGATGCCATCTTTACTTTGTTGTACTTGCAGCCCCAAAAAGAATGTAAGTTCTCCCATATAACTCATTTGAAATTCATCTTTCATCAGCTTTTCAAACTCTTTGCACATCTCTTGTCTAGTAGATCCAAAGATGATATCATCAACATATACTTGAACAAGTAGAATATCACCCACTAAGTACCAATCACCTTCATACCAGCTAGATTCTTCTAAAGCCTTATAAACATTTTTAGGCTCCACTTGTGATAGAAAACAGAAAAACAAACATTCAGTCTTGTTCTTATGCTTCTTACACTCATAAACTTCACTAATGAACCCATGAACATCATCTTTCTTTGTCTGCCTTCTTGTCTTCACACCTGATTGTAGCTCACCAATAATATTGTCAAATGGATGCACTCTGTGAATTGAAGTCTGTGATGTGCTAGGGATATCATATGTTGTTGGCATGTTTGAGATCTCAACATCATCACTGGGTAATTCCTGAGATGAACTTCCTACAATTGGACTATCAGTGGAAACTTCTGTTGTAGCAGTGAGAATTTGGTTACCACTGCTAGCAGGTATGTCTGTATTCAAAACATCAAAATTCACAGCATTTGCAACACTTTCCTTTTCAGAATCCTTTGAAGGTTGACAGTTTTCATTATTGTCAACAAAGTCACAAAGTGGCATAACAATTTGATCTTTATCATCTTCATCATCTTTGCAAGATTCATCTTCATGAATGAATTCTTCTGTCTCTTCAAAATTATTGTCTCCTGTACTTGAGGTAATAGGTACATAATTCATTGTATTTGATAATGTCTCAAGATCAAATAACCATTCTGGTCCTGAACCTGCTATGTTAGTTTTATTTTCAAGAAACTCAACATGCAAATTCTCTTCAATCTTCTTTGTTCTTAAGTTATAGACTCTAAAAGCCTTGATAACCATAGAATATCCAACAAAGAAGCCTTCATCTGAATTTTCTTCAAACTTTCCCAGATGATCAATGGTATTGAGAATTGTGACATGACATCCAAATGGCCTCATAAAATCCAAAGTTGGGGGTCTTCCTCTGAATAGCTCATAAGGTATCTTGTTCTTTGTTTTAACCACTAAAACCCTGTTCTGAATATAACAAGCAGTGTTAACTGCTTCAGCCCAAAAAGTCACTGGTAGCTTTGAATCAGCTACCATGGTTCTAGCAGCCTCAATTAGTGTTCTATTTCTTCTTTCAGCAACTCCATTTTGTTGAGGAGTTCTTGTAACACTAAATTCTCTCTTAATACCTTTGTCTCTGCAGAAATCATCCATAACTTTGTTCTTGAACTCTGTCCCATTGTCACACCTGATGATCTTGATCTTCTTTTCAACTTCAGTGATGAATGTCTTAAGGATGCCAGTGGTTTCATCCTTGGTTCTTAAAAAGAAAACCCATGTAAATCTACTAAAATCATCAGTCACAACAAGACAATACTTCTTCAAATTTATGCTGCTCACAGATGTAGGACCAAACAAGTCCATATGCAGCATGTAAAGTGGATGATCAATAGAATTGTATGCCTTGGTCTTGCATGAAGCTCTGTGTTGCTTACCTTTAAGACCGGCAACACATGTTTGGTCATTTTCAAATCTCTTCTCTGGTAAACCTCTAACTAGACCATCTTTCACAATCTTGTTAATGGTCTTGAAATTAACATGACCAAGTCTTCTGTGCCAAAGCATGGATTCATCCAAAGTGGCTTTTGCAAGCAAGCAAGTAATATCATCTTTAGCCACTATATTCTTCATGTCTATGCTATATAGATTGCCTTTTATAGGGGTTTTAAGCAAAATATCACTTTCAACAGGGAGCTTATAATCCTTAGATAAGATATAACATTCATCTTCTGTGAATAGAACTCTATGTTTCTTGTCACACATCTGTGACACACTGAAGAGGTTGTACTTGAGTTCTTTCACATAATACACATTCTCAAAGTCCAAGTTTCCAGCCTTGATTGTTCTTTTGCTAGAAACTTTGCCACTAATACCACCTCCAAAGCTAACAAATTTTCCATCATAAGGTTTGAAATCTGAAAGATAGGACTTATTGCCATTCATGTGCCTGGAACATCCACTGTCAGAATATCCTTGATCATCTTTAGGCTTTGAATGTTCCTGCACATAAAATAAAGGAATTAGTTCCTTTTGGGGACCCAAGCCACAAATGACTTGGATCTGCCTCGTGTCTCAATATAATTATATCTGTCAAAGGTCATTGATATACCATTGGGATTGTCTGAGGTGATAGATCCTTTTGGTTTCCATTCCCAACATACTGAGGCCTTAACAACATTTCCCACATTTACCCTTTTGTTGTTTACAGAACCACCAGTGGAAACTTTTGGCCTTGCAGTGGTAACTACTGGCTTAGCAGTGGCAACTGCTGGTTTTGAAATTTTAGGTACCCACTTGTGGTTATAGTAAACTTTCTTTCCAAAATAGGTCTTTTTCCCTGTTTGTGCAGATTTAACAAAAGTTGTAATAGGTTTTGCACTCTTAACAGGGGACTTAGAGTAAACTCTGTTTATATTTCTGGCAGTGGCAACTGCTGGTTTAGCAGTGGAAAGAGTTTTGATGCTAGAATTTAACAAAACATACCTGGGAATCATCTTGCTTAGTGGATTTGGGTGAGTAAAGTTATTAGCATTGTTTCCATTCACCCTGGTATTCCCAAACACTTCCCTTCTACCCATGTGATAGTTACAATTATAATGAAGATGTTCAAAACTACCACATATGTAGCAAGGTTTGTTGTTAAACACAAAGTCACTACTTAATTGCCCAGATTTAACATGATTCCAACTCCTCTTATTACCCCTAGGAGTTGTTGACCTACTTCTGTACATCTCTGCATATCTAGTAGTGTGCCTAGTGTAATTAGCTTGTGTCCTAGGCTTCTCTTTGACAACTTCAGGAATACTCTTTTTAACTTCCACATGAACACTCTTAGGAACACTAGTTTTAGACTCAACATTCAAACTTTCATCTTTAAGAGATGAGTCACTAGCACTATCAAATGTATCAACCTCAACCTGAACCTTTTCAATAGCAGTTTTTTTAACAAATTTTGGTCCATAGGTCATGGTTGGTTCCTGGAATTCTTCTAATCCTGTGTTTGCTAAGTCAATACCGGGAGGTGATGGAACACCTCTTAGAGGTGGTGGAACTGATTTATATCCTACTCCTGATTTGGCTTTGTTTACAACTTGGGCCTCCCTAATTTTGTCAATACACTTGGATTGATAATCTAGTGTATTACAAGTTATCTGTATATTCTCATTGGCCCTTTTAACCTTCTCTAACTCTTCCCTAAGAGCCTTATTCACATCAACCTTATAATCTAAGTCTCTTTTTAAAACAGCAATGTCATCATTGAACTTAGATTCATTGGCTCTATAATGCTCTAATTGTGTTTCGAAAACAGCAAGACCTCTTTTATGATTTGCTAAGTTATAATTTGTTTGATTTAACTCTAGCAATTGTTCATCATATTGTTCTTTAAGTTTCTCATAATCTTTTAAAACCATACAAGTTTTAGAACAAGCATTATTAATTTGTACCTCAGAGTCAGAAAAAGCCATAAGTGCAAGCTCAGTAGCAATCATTGCAGACACTGAACCATCTTCTTCATCCTCAGCCATATAGCTCCAATCATAGCTCACTCCATCAATGGCCAATAGCACCTTTGGTTCTTCAGTTGTAGGTTCTTTCTTTTTATCCTGCTTATACCAAGTTGACCTGTTATCAGGCTTCTTTGGTTTCTTGCATTCCCTGGAAAAGTGCCCCTTCTTATGACAGTTGTAGCACTCCACCTTCTTTTTATCAAAACCTACAGTTTCATTGCCATTTATGGTGATCTTCCTACCAGTCTTCCTCTAGAACTTCTTTGCCTTTAAACTTAGTAATGCAACCTGCCATTTAATGTCCATCTCTTCCATGTCATCCTCATCAATTTGATCCAAATCTTCATGAGTGAGAATTGAACCACTCATTTGACTTGACAGAAAGGCATAAAAAGTAGAATCACTAAGACCAGCAATCTGTCTTTTTGAACTAGCAGTGGAAACACCTCCACTACCAGTGGAAACAACAATGTTAGCATTATCATCATCACTATCACACTTTTTATCTGAACTATCATCAACAGATGATGATATAAGTGCTAAGTTTCCTGATCCTGAACTTAGTTTGCCAGCCTTCTTCAACCCCTATTCAATAACTTTAAAATTATTATACAAATCATTTAGCTTCATTGTCTCTATTTCTGGCTTATCTTCCCACACAGCAACATTTGTACCAAACTCAGAGGGTAAGCTTCTTAAGAACTTTAAATTGAGATCTTCTCTTTCCACCTCAATTCCAAACACTGTGAGTTGAGTAACAATCTTCTGAAGCCTTGTGAAGACGCTGTCATTAGATTCATTACTTGTTGAACCAAGGTTTTCATAAGTCTGTTTCAACAAGGTCTTCTGTGTCCATGATCTCTGGGAAGGGTCATCAACAGCAAACCTCTGGCCTTCAGATCATTCTTCATCTGAAGTCTTTCATCATTTATGACTAGTCCAGTGTTGATCTTTAGTAGTTCCTTGCCATCAATTGTCTCTTAGGTAGTACCAGGTTTGAAAGAATTTCCAAACATAATGATTTCCCAAAGTGCATAATCTTGCACCATAAAGAATTGTTCGATCATAAGCCTCCACATCTCATAGTCATTCAACTTAAGCTTGGGAAGCTAAGCAGCAATGTTGGAATGACTAGTTTCTGTCTCCATTGAATCTTCTGAGTGAACTTGGGGTCTTCTAAATCAAAGTATCAAAGCCTGGCTCTAATACCACTTGATGGATCTAAACACCTTGATCTGTGTTAGAATGATACTTTGAGTTATATCACTAAGTATGCGGAATCTACTTAGTAATACTTAGAAGTTTGATTGTGAATGAAACAGTTGTATATGAATGAGAAGAATGTTTATATCAAACTGTTAGCTCCAATATTATAAATAATAATAATACGAGTGATCTTTGTATCACTAGGGTTACAACCTTGAAGCTCTAAGAAAACCGTATATCTAACCTTAACCTAGGACCTCCTTTTATAGCACAAGGAGTCCTCTTCTACAAGATACGTATAATAATAATAATAGAATAAGATATACACAAGATCTTTTCTATATTTATCTTTACAAGTTTCCTAACAGTTATCCTAACAGCAGTGGTAATAATATGTACTAGCAGTGGTAATGAGTTTCCACTGCTAGTACATTCTTCAGCAGTTGTAATCTTCATACTTAGTCGTGGTAACTGTTAATATAATTCCCTACACCAAGCCACAAATGACTTGGATCTGCCTCGTGTACCAATATAGTTATATTTGTCAAAGGTCATTGATACACCATTGGTATTGACTGAGGTGTTAATTCCTTTAGGTTTCCATTCCCAACGTACTGAGGCCTTCACAACATTTCCTAATTTTACCCCATTTTTGTTTACAGAACCACCAGTGGAAACTTTTGGTCTATCAGTGACAACTGCTGGCTTTGCAGTGGCAACTACTGGCTTTGAAATTTTTGGTGCCCACTTATGGTTGTAGTAAACCTTCTTTTCATAAAAGGTCTTACTGCCTGTTTGTGCAGATTTAACAAAAGTTGTAATGGGTTTTGCACTTTTAACAGGTGACTTTGGGTAAACTCTGTTCACTTTTCTGGTAGTTGAAAGAGGTTTGATGCTAGATTTTAGTAGAACAGCCCTGGGAATCATTTTACTTAGTGGATTTGGGTGAGTATTTTTCTGTACTTTGTTTTCATTCACCCTGGTATTCCAAAAAAATTCCCTTCTTCCCTTGTGATAGTTACAGTAAGCATGAAGGTGATCAAAACTACCACAGATGTGACATGCTTTATTGTTAAACTCAAAATCACTACCAAACTGTTGAGATTTTACATGATTCCAACTCCTCTGGTTGCCCCTAGGAATTGATGACTTACTTCTAATTATCTCAGCATATTTAGTTGTGGACCTAGTATGATTAGTTTGTTTCCTAGGCTTTTCTTTTTCAATCTTAACAACTTCTGGGATACTTGTCTTAACTTCCACTTTAACTATTTCAGGAACACTTGTTTTAGACTCAGCTTTCACACATTCATCCTTAAGAGATGAATCACTAGCACTTTCAAATGCATCAGCCTCAACCTTAACCTTTTCATTAGTAACTTCTTTCACAAATATAGGGCCATAAGTCATAATTGGTTCCTGAAACTCTTCTAACCCTGTATGTGCTAAGTCAATACCAGGAGGTGATGGAACACCTCTTAAGGGTGGCGGAACAGACTTATATCCTATACCTGATTTGACTTTACTAACAACTTGTGCCTCCTAAATTTTGTCAATGCACTTAGATTGATGATCTAGTGTATTACAAGTTATCTGAATGTTTTCATAGGCCTTTTTAATCTTCTCTAATTCATCTCTAAGAGCCTCATTCACAGCTATCTTATAATCTAAGTCTCTTCTTAAAACAACAATATCATCACTAAACTTAGACTCATTAGCTCTAAAGTGTTCTATCTGTGCTTCTAAAATAGCAAGAACTCTCTTTTGACTAGCTAGATTATAACTAGTTTGATTTAGCTCTAACCTCTGTTCATCATATTGCTCTTTTAGTTTTTCATATTCTTTTAAAGCTTTACAAGATTTAGAACAACCATTATTTGAATGTACCTCAAAATCAGAGAAAGCTATAAGAGGAAGTTTAGTTGCAATCATTGCAGATTCCTCAGATGCTTCTTCTAAATCAGCCATATAGCTCCAGTTATAGCTCACACCATCAATGGCCAACAACACCTTTGGTTCTTCAACTGTATGCTCCTTCTTCTTGTCCTCCTTGTACCAAGTAGATCTATTATCTGGCTTCTTTGGCTTCCTGCATTCCTTGGCAAAGTGTCCCATCTTATGACAGTTGTAACACTCCACCTTTTTCTTATCAAAGCCTGCAGTCACATTACCATTGATAATGATCTTCCTCCCAGTCCTTTTCCAGATTTTCTTTGCCTTTAAACTCAGCAATGCAACTTGCCACTTTATATCCATCTCTTCCATGTCATCTTCATCAACTTGATCCAAGTCTTCTGCAAGACCAGCAATCTGCTTCTTAGAACTAGCAGTGGTAACACTTGCACTGCCAGTGGAAACAGCAATGTGAGCAGCATCCTCGTCATCATCACTTTCATCATCAGAACTATCAACCACAGATGATGATATAAGAGCTAAGTTCCCTGAACTTGTACTTAGCTTCCCAGCCTTCTTCAATCTTTGTTCAATAACTTTAAAGTTATTGCAAAGATCATTGAACTTCATATTTTCTAATTCAGGCTTGTCTTCCCAAAGAGCAACATTTGTGTGAAACTCAGGAGATAGACTTCTCAAGAACTTCCAATCGAGGTCTTCCCTTTCTACCTCAATTCCAAATACTGTGAATTGTGTTACAATCTTCTGAAGCCTAGTGAAGATGTTGTCAATTGATTCATTACTTGTTGAACAGAAATTTTCATAGGTTTGTTTCAACAAGGTCTCATGTGTCTTCTTGGTAGAGTCATTACCACCAAAAACAGAGTAGATCTCTTCAAATAAGGTCTTAGCAGTTTTGTACTTACTGAAAGCTAAGATCTGATCCCTAGGAAGGGTCATTAGCAATAAACTCCTGGCTTTCAGATCATTCTTCTTCTAGAGTCTCTCTTCAGATGTAACTGGACCTGTATTCAACTTCTACACTTCCTTGCCATCAATAGTCTCTGTGGAAGTACCTAGCTTGAAAGAATCTCCATACATAATGATTTCCCAAAGTGCATAGTCTTGCACCAAAAAAAACTGTTCAATCATTATCCTCGACATCACATAGTCATTCAATTTAAGCTTAGGAAGCTTAGCAGCAATGTTGGACTGACTGTTCTCCACCTCCATTGAATCTTGTGAGAATGAGTAAACTTCGGATCTTCTAACTCAAAGTATCAGAAACCTGGCTCTGATACCACTTGATGGATCTAAACACGCACCTTGTGTTATAGTGATACTCGAAATGATACTAACAAGTATGCGGAATATACTTCTTAATACTTAGAAGATTTGTATGTATGTTTGTTTGTGAGTTTGTATGAGAACAATTGAATGAACACAGAATATTAACCAAACTTTAAGCTCCAATATTATTAAGAATAATACGAATGATCTAGCTTATCACTAGGGTTACACCTTGAAGCTCTCTAATTCATACGTGTATAAACCTAAACCTAGGACCTCCTTTTATAGGACACAAGGAGTCCTCTACAAGATAAGTATAAACTGAGAATAATAGAATATACATCAGATCTTTTGTAACACCTAAAATCTGAAAGCAAGTGAAATGACCAAAATGCCCCTACATGTTTAAAAATTTATTTAAAAGCTTATTAAAGTACCAAATAAATCCTAAACTCCTAACAATGCATAAGTTATGATACCAAATATTTTTAACAATTTCATTTAACATTTATACAAGTGGAAAATTACCAAAATACCCCTTATAGGGCCGAATGAAATAAAATGAATTTTAAAGAGATTTAAAATGATTTAAACTTGGTAAATAAGGAAGATAATCACCAAGAATATTTTGTTAACCTATAATCACGAAATTCTGGTCTCCCCCCCCCCCCCCCTCATCACACGGCCTCCCATTTTAAAAAGTCAAACCATACCTTTTCACCACAAACCCTAAAATAAACACACAAAAGAATTCTCCTAAGCCTCCATTCGACCACCCCATAATTCCTAAGCATTTTTCTGTGATCAAAAAACATCCAAAGAGTCCTAGAAAAATACCCTTTTGAATTGTTGAAGCTTGGTTCGATCGTGACACATTTTTCCTTTTGTCGAGCACTATAAACAAGGTAAATTCGTTATGCTTCATACGTCCTCTTATAAATTCATTTTCTATTTTTCCTGAGTTCCTTACATCATATATGATATTCGAAAAATGATTACAAGGTTTGTTGGTCGCGTTTGTTCTCGTGGGAATTTTTGGTGTCGTATTATCCAATTCAAGAGGTGTAATTCGTCCAGCCTATTCTATTTGTTCCAGATCTGGTCTGGTATTTTTCTCACGTCTCTTACATCATATAAGTCTCAAATAAAATGTTCTAATTGATCCATGCATGCTCTATAACGTTTTGGTGAATTAAACCCTAAAAACACAACAAAACTCTATATCATTGTAAATGAATTTTCTGGATATGAATGATAATTTTTATGAACTTCATATATTAATTATGATCTCGTACAAATATGGGTTTGAATTATAGAAGCTTAAATCTCGTGTTGTGATTTATTTTATAAATCGGCTAATTAAGAAAACAATGAAGAAAATAAAAGAAACCCTAAATCGAATTAGGGTTAGGGTTTTTATGTTTGGATCTGGTAATTAATGCATAATAATGATTGAGTAATGATTGTATAATGATGGCATAATGATTTTATGAAATTAGGGTTTGGTTTTGGTAACTTTAAAATAAATCCGATTGGAAAATAAAGTACAAGGGTGTGTTTTGCCAACTTTGAAACATCTGGGATATTTTTGTAAGATCATATATATCAGTAGGAATATGGGAAAAATATAACTTGAGGGTTCTAAGTGTAAATATTACAAGAAGTGAGTTAATTGTATTTAATTGGTGCGATTTGTAATTAATTAAAGTAGAGGGACTAAAAGTGTAATTTATGGAAACTTGGGACTGATTTGAGTAATAAAATATATTCAGGGGGTTTTGTGCTAATTTGGTAATTTAATGGCTTAATATGTAATTATTGATAATTAAAAGTTGAAATTGTAAGTTAAAGGGTTAAATATGTAACTTTGATAACTTGAAGGACTTAAAGTGTAAATTGTGAATACTTGAAGGTATATTAGTATAACATGATAAAATAAGGGATTATTATGTAAAATGGATAAGTTAAGGGTTTAATGTGTAACTTTGAATACTAAAAGGTTTAAAGTGTAATTTTGGAAAGTAAAGGGTTAAAATGTAAAGTTATGAAACCCTAAGGACCAAATGTGTAAATATGTTAAAAGATACTTTGATTCCATTAATAATGATTCAACTTTCTAATTATGGAAACTTTCTAAAAGTGGAAACTTACTATTTATGGAAACCTGTTAAAAGTGGAAAGTCACTTTAAATGGAAAGTTACTAAAACTGGAAAGCCGACTAAAATGAGAAATCTGAATTGAATAAGTTATTAATAATAAGCCGATCATTAATTCGTGTAGATTCGCTGAAGAAGGAGTTTTGCTTCCGACCTTTATGTTTTCTGTCATGTTTGCACTTGCGGTTTAAGGTACAGATATTCTGACCTTTCTCAAAAGGTTTCTCATGATCTCTTTCATATTCTGATCCGTTAGTTCCCGAATTGATGCCATTGCTATGATCCCCTTTACTTGAACCTTCTCTGTTGATCCCACTTGATATGACCTCCGTTATGAACCTATGCTATGAAAACCTTCTTAATGATACCATGGAAATGTTTTGAGAAGAACTGATTTGAAAAGATGTTTATAAATGATGCTAAATTTCTTTTTAAAAGAAAGGTTATTTAACTTTCATGAACCCTATATTTTGAAAGACCATTTTTATGAAAACTGTTTTAAAAGATTATTTAAATTGGACTTTTAATAGAAACTTTTGAAACGGACTTTTGAACTGAACCATGAATTGATTTTTGAATATGAACCTTGACCTGATGAACTCTGAATGGACCTTGACTATTATTTCTGATATGATTTTGAGATGACTTTGAGATAAACCTTTGCTATATGACCTTTTGTATGACTTTGAGACCTGACTCTTAGTTTGATACCCGAGCCATTTCTGTTTTCCCTACCTATGGAGGTACCATAGGCATGTCTGTGATGCACCACTGGCATGACTCATGTGTGGGTGAGTGATTTCTCACGCCGTCCCTTTTTATGATTATTATTATGGCCATTATGACTTTGAGTATATGACTTTGAGATTGACTTTGAGTAAGGGGCGTATGGATTGCAATCCTAGATCTGTTCTGTTTAGTGGATTTAACTATGACTTTGAGTTGACTTTGAGGTGACTGGTGCTGTGTGCAATACACGCCTTTCACAATTTCTGGGAGCTAGCTACTCCACCCATTTGATACATGAGGACACCCCTCATATTATCTGGTTGCCTGAGAGGTATCCCCTCTGATTGTGAGATTATGACTTTGAGATTATGACTTTGAGAATTATGACTTTGAGATTTATGACTTTGAGTTTCTGGGCTCGTGGTAGATGACTATCCTTTCTTCTTTATATTCTATCACTCTTTTATCTATTCCTTATTCTATTTCCCCAATGCACTATGTTTCAGTTCTGTTTCATTATCATTGCTTTGTATATGTATCTGTTCACTGGGCTTTTTAAGCTCAGCCGCATTTCCTTTTCCTGCGGCAGGTTTTAGTAGGAAGTTGGGTTATGGGAAGAGAGTGTGATTGGACTTAGAAGACTATGCTTTGGACTAGAGACGATTAGATGAAGTTTCACTTTATTAGACATAGTATTTATTTCTTTGTAACCTTGTAGTTTCAGATTTTCATTTGTAACCCTGAATTTCGTTATATGTATGAATCATATGCTTGTGTTTGTTCTGATATGTCATTGTAATGTAATACTTCTACCCTTATCGGGTTGGGGTGTTACAATTATGGTATCAGAGCCCAGGCTGCGATTCGTAATACATTTACCCTTGACCTGTGAAGTTTGGACCCCTAAGTTTCCACTGTAGGCGCTCATAAGACAACCTTTGAAACTTTACATTAGGATTCCCCATAGGAACCCAAGTTATTACCGGTGAGGAATGGGTAGACTAAGACATTTATGTAAGTATCATTTGCTTCCGTATCACTCTGATCGTGCCTTTGCTCTTAGATAAGCCTTATAAGGACCTTTGTTTCAGAAGTTAGAAGTTTTGCAACTTAAGCTTAGTAACCAAGTAAGTTTGGAATACCTCGGGAAGTTACCTGGATACCTTACACATTTAAGTTTCACTTTCAGATTTTGATCTCCGCCTCCGGTTTGTTTGATAAGCTGTTTGACACCTTTTCGACCACATCGTAGGTCATTCAACCACAATGTGTTCGACACATTCTGTAAATTCATTACTTATGCTGGGTATGAATGTATCATCCGATACTACTTAACTCTGTATGATCCATTATTACTCCTATGAGAATTTTGGTAATTATGAACCACGAATATGAGAAGTTTTGTTTCCTCTCTTTGAATGATGAACCTTGTTCTGCCAACCGTTTCCTTTGGAAGGGTATGATGTAAATACTATCTCTATATGGATTTGTTAACTAAGCATGATGATGCTGATAACTGAGATTCTGTACCTCTCACAATTGACGATTATACAATATTCGTATTACCAATGATACACATCCTACCTGCTATTTATGCTAAGAAGCTAAACGAAATTCCCACACATTGAACTGTTCGTTTATCCATCCCAACATTTTTGTTGAACCATGTACTTGACTCTGATATATGAACTATCTGTATGATTTGACGACTGTATTCACTCTATGAATCCTTTGACTTTGAGATGTCTGATTGTACGGTCTTTTGGACTGAATGGTTATTCGTGAAGATACCGTAGACTACCATATCTGAAATGTGACCTTAAAAATCTGCTTCACTCTATTTCATTATGATGACTCTCTACATCTGCTAAAATTTCTACCACTATGGAAACACCAACCCCGAACTCATATGATTATCAAGTTTTTCCTGAAAACCATTATTATCAACCCTTAGAAAGTTCTGCTATTGGGAAATATTTTGTTGTACGAAGATTTTCCGGTATTCTCTGATGAACCTTTTGGTACTCCTTCCTGCTAGGAAGTAGAGTAGGCATTTAACTGATCTCAGTTGAAGAAACCATGGTGCTATAAAAGTTGAGTATTTGAAGGAACTGATGGAATATGATTTTTGTTAACCCTTGTGATTCTCTTTGGATGCTCTCGTTTGTTTATGAAGAAGAACAAGAGAAGTATGCGATGACGTATCGACTATCGTGAACTTAAACGTACCACCATCAGCAATCATTATATGTTTCCGCGTATCAATGATTAATTTGTTTTTCCTTTGAACCCCGCATTTGATTGCATCATTTTAGATTTGAAGGACTGAAGAAGCAACCACAAAAACTTCTAAGAAGGGGGTTAACTAACCGAGAGTAACCTTTGGGAAGTATTTCAGTTCCTGAAGAAGAAAGAAGGCGATGTGAAAATTTCCTGAGATGATTTCTGAAATTGCCTTTGCACTCGTTACCACATTTGTGAGTTTGAATGATGCCAATGGTGTTGGCTAGAATAATCATGTTTTCGCGTGTTTTGGACAAATTGTCATAGTATGACATTGTGTTGTGTTCTAAAACGAAAGAAGAACATAGAGATTATTGGTGAGACGACCCTTTGTTCTGGAAGAGAAATTTGATTGACGTTCAGAAAGCATAATAGACAACACTACCCTGTATAATGTAAAGACAGAGCTTTCACAAGAAGGACCAAGATCGAAGATCGTTATCGGAGTTAGAAACTTGGTGGAAGAGTCGTAGAAGATGGTTGCGACAAGCACTACCATGGAAGAAGCATACAAGAAGAAGTGAGGAACTGGGATAGTGCTCAATCATACATCATGCAACACGTGAAGATTTCAGTTTGGGCACCAAGACAACCAGACCAAAGAAGACGAACCATTCAACACACAACCTGGAGTCGACAACAACATCATGTACCTTAAAACCTGGAGCCATGACAGAAGACCTGTTGAAGACACGCAGTCTTGTTTCTCTATTCATTTTAGTTGTACTAAGATGAATTGAGAGCAGAAGCAGACCTGCGGATGGAGGGATGCACAGTGATCGTGTCAGAGACTGCCGCTACGACGCCACAGTACCAAGAAGAGTTGCTGAAGGCTTGAGGAACCAGACTCAAATTTTAAATTCTCTTAATCATGAGGTAAGACGGACAAGAATAAACAGACTACTCCAACTTGGAAGAAATTTTGAAATTTGTATTTGAGTGGACGGATTTTGAAGCGGACATTGTGTTTAGATGAGATGATTCTGTAAAGGATTGACGCTATTGATGACGTACCTTAATTTTGAATGACATTCTCGGATCTCCGTTACTCTTCGAGTAATTTTCGTTCTCTTAGTTGTGTTGTTTGATTTTGGTGACCTCTGAGACTATAGGTGGACTAGGTGGACTTAAATAAGTTTGGGTGTTCACGACTTGAGATAAAGTATGATCATCATGAGGGCATATGTATATGATGCCAGTATTATGACGCCTGGCCAACGTGATAATACTTACATCATATAACGTGCACTTATGGTGGGCATGTGATATTTCGAGGAGTGCCTTAGAAGCTTTAGAATTCTGGCATCTGATCAAGATCATCTGAGTTTAGTGAGACTTTAGGTTCATTCTACCTATACGTTTGATATGCTGTCCTTGTTATACGATTCGATACGTTTGGACTCTCGACACGTGTTTTGCTAATCTTTGCAACTTCTGATAAGGATCTTAGGTTCCATTATGAAATTCTGCCGTTGACGATATCTAACGATATGCTTTCTGTCCATATACGATTCGCATTCGTGAAGTTGTTCATTATGATCTGCTATGAGTAAAGTATGTGATTGCGGACTTTGAGGAAATGAGCCCTGTTTGTTTCTGAGAATACCTTTGGAAGGTTATCTAAAAGCCGTGACTATTTGAGAAGCTGAAGAGTTAAACCGTATATCACCCCATGTTTGCTACAATTCAATGTATTCTCATCTGATTCGCCTAATCAATTCGATGAAAATCCTATGTATTTTTATACCTCTTCCTGGAGAATTCGTTTATCATCCGTTATGTTTGGTACATTATCCTTTTGATTCAAATTCAGTATGATATGCCTTTCTGAGAAATCTGAAACTGTTTTGACAATAGTTACGAGTCATGAGAAACTAATTGGTCTGAAGATCTTTTTGGAAGAACCTCCCCGAGCGTGAGAATGTTTGTAATGACCTTTTGCGGTTTACTACGACTTCGTCTAACTTTGCGACTTCAAATTTCGAGGACGAAATTTTTCTTTTTAGAGGGGAAGAAGTTGTAACACCTAAAATCTGAAAGCAAGTGAAATGACCAAAATGCCCCTACATGTTTAAAAATTTATTTAAAAGCTTATTAAAGTACCAAATAAATCCTAAACTCCTAACAATGCATAAGTTATGATACCAAATATTTTTAACAATTTCATTTAACATTTATACAAGTGGAAAATTACCAAAATACCCCTTATAGGGCCGAATGAAATAAAATGAATTTTAAAGAGATTTAAAATGATTTAAACTTGGTAAATAAGGAAGATAATCACCAAGAATATTTTGTTAACCTATAATCACGAAATTCTGGTCTCCCCCCCCCCCCCCCCTCATCACACGGCCTCCCATTTTAAAAAGTCAAACCATACCTTTTCTCCACAAACCCTAAAATAAACACACAAAAGAATTCTCCTAAGCCTCCATTCGACCACCCCATAATTCCTAAGCATTTTTCTGTGATCAAACAACATCCAAAGAGTCCTAGAAAAATACCCTTTTGAATTGTTCAAGCTTGGTTCGATCGTGACACATTTTTCCTTTTGTCGAGCACTATAAACAAGGTAAATTTGTTATGCTTCATACGACCTCTTATAAATTCATTTTCTATTTTTCCTGAGTTCCTTACATCATATATGATATTTGAAAAATGATTACAAGGTTTGTTGGTCGCGTTTGTTCTCGTGGGAATTTTTGGTGTCGTATTATCCAATTCAAGAGGTGTAATTCGTCCAGCCTATTCTATTTGTTCCAGATCTGGTCTGGTATTTTTCTCACGTCTCTTACATCATATAAGTCTCAAATAAAATGTTCTAATCGATCCATGCATGCTCTATAACGTTTTGGTGAATTAAACCCTAAAAACACAACAAAACTCTATATCATTGTAAATGAATTTTCTGGATATGAATGATAATTTTTATGAACTTCATATATTAATTATGATCTCGTAAAAATATGGGTTTGAATTATAGAAGCTTAAATCTCGTGTTGTGATTTATTTTATAAATCGGCTAATTAAGAAAACAATGAAGAAAATAAAAGAAACCCTAAATTGAATTAGGGTTAGGGTTTTTATGTTTGGATCTGGTAATTAATGCATAATAATGATTGAGTAATGATTGTATAATGATGGCATAATGATTTTATGAAATTAGGGTTTGGTTTTGGTAACTTTAAAATAAATCCGATTGGAAAATAAAGTACAAGGGTGTGTTTTGCCAACTTTGAAACATCTGGGATATTTTTGTAAGATCATATATATCAGTAGGAATATGGGAAAAATATAACTTGAGGGTTCTAAGTGTAAATATTACAAGAAGTGAGTTAATTGTATTTAATTGGTGCGATTTGTAAGTAATTAAAGTAGAGGGACTAAAAGTGTAATTTATGGAAACTTGGGACTGATTTGAGTAATAAAATATATTCAGGGGGTTTTGTGCTAATTTGGTAATTTAATGGCTTAATATGTAATTATTGATAATTAAAAGTTGAAATTGTAAGTTAAAGGGTTAAATATGTAACTTTGATAACTTGAAGGACTTAAAGTGTAAATTGTGAATACTTGAAGGTATATTAGTATAACATGATAAAATAAGGGATTATTATGTAAAATGGATAAGTTAAGGGTTTAATGTGTAACTTTGAATACTAAAAGGTTTAAAGTGTAATTTTGGAAAGTAAAGAGTTAAAATGTAAAGTTATGAAACCCTAAGGACCAAATGTGTAAATATGTTAAAAGATACTTTGATTCCATTAATAATGATTCAACTTTCTAATTATGGAAACTTTCTAAAAGTGGAAACTTACTATTTATGGAAACCTGTTAAAAGTGGAAAGTCACTTTAAATGGAAAGTTACTAAAACTGGAAAGCCGACTAAAATGAGAAATCTGAATTGAATAAGTTATTAATAATAAGCCGATCATTAATTCGTGTAGATTCGCTGAAGAAGGAGTTTTGCTTCCGACCTTTATGTTTTCTGTCATGTTTGCACTTGCGGTTTAAGGTACAGATATTCTGACCTTTCTCAAAAGGTTTCTCATGATCTCTTTCATATTCTGATCCGTTAGTTCCCGAATTGATGCCATTGCTATGATCCCCTTTACTTGAACCTTCTCTGTTGATCCCACTTGATATGACCTCCGTTATGAACCTATGCTATGAAAACCTTCTTAATGATACCATGGAAATGTTTTGAGAAGAACTGATTTGAAAAGATGTTTATAAATGATGCTAAATTTCTTTTTAAAAGAAAGGTTATTTAACTTTCATGAACCCTATATTTTGAAAGACCATTTTTATGAAAACTGTTTTAAAAGATTATTTAAATTGGACTTTTAATAGAAACTTTTGAAACGGACTTTTGAACTGAACCATGAATTGATTTTTGAATATGAACCTTGACCTGATGAACTCTGAATGGACCTTGACTATTATTTCTGATATGATTTTGAGATGACTTTGAGATAAACCTTTGCTATATGACCTTTTGTATGACTTTGAGACCTGACTCTTAGTTTGATACCCGAGCCATTTCTGTTTTCCCTACCTATGGAGGTACCATAGGCATGTCTGTGATGCACCACTGGCATGACTCATGTGTGGGTGAGTGATTTCTCACGCCGTCCCTTTTTATGATTATTATTATGGCCATTATGACTTTGAGTATATGACTTTGAGATTGACTTTGAGTAAGGGGCGTATGGATTGCAATCCTAGATCTGTTCTGTTTAGTGGATTTAACTATGACTTTGAGTTGACTTTGAGGTGACTGGTGCTGTGTGCAATACACGCCTTTCACAATTTCTGGGAGCTAGCTACTCCACCCATTTGATACATGAGGACACCCCTCATATTATCTGGTTGCCTGAGAGGTATCCCCTCTGATTGTGAGATTATGACTTTGAGATTATGACTTTGAGAATTATGACTTTGAGATTTATGACTTTGAGTTTCTGGGCTCGTGGTAGATGACTATCCTTTCTTCTTTATATTCTATCACTCTTTTATCTATTCCTTATTCTATTTCCCCAATGCACTATGTTTCAGTTCTGTTTCATTATCATTGCTTTATATATGTATCTGTTCACTGGGCTTTTTAAGCTCAGCCGCATTTCCTTTTCCTGCGGCAGGTTTTAGTAGGAAGCTGGGTTATGGGAAGAGAGTGTGATTGGACTTAGAAGACTATGCTTTGGACTAGAGACGATTAGATGAAGTTTCACTTTATTAGACATAGTATTTATTTCTTTGTAACCTTGTAGTTTCAGATTTTCATTTGTAACCCTGAATTTCGTTATATGTATGAATCATATGCTTGTGTTTGTTCTGATATGTCATTGTAATGTAATACTTCTACCCTTATCGGGTTGGGGTGTTACATATATACTTATCTAAATACACGTTTCCTAACAATTATCCTGCAGAAGTGGTAATAATATGTACTAGAAGTGATAATGAGTTTCCACTACTAGTGCATTCTTCAGCAGTGGCATCTTCCATGCTTATCAGTGGTAACTGTTAGTATAATTCCCAACAAAGCTCCAACCCTTTTCCTTGGTGGGAAGAGGGCTTATATAGTTCTTACAAAAATGCCTCTAGTAGGCTATAGAATGGGCCGACAGTGGGTAAAGACCTGACCCAACTCCATAGTGATACGATATCTTAGCTGTTAGGAATGATTTAGGTTAGATTAGTTTCTAATGATGGTTCCTACTGGCAGGTATGTAGTTCCTGCTAGTATGGTTCCTGCTGATAGTATTAGTGGTTTCTGCTGATAGTGGTTTCGGTAGATATAATTATTCTGTATTGTTAGAATTAGTTAGAAGAGATATGCATAAGTTATATAAGGACAAGATATTGCATATCTTCTAGACTTTGTTTACACGTTTTCTTGTAATGAGTTGTTTAGGGTTTCTTGTAGTATAAAAGAAACTCACAGCTATGAATTATGTACGAACTTAAAAACAATCTTTAGTGATTTAATATAGATCCATAGAGGATCAAAGTGTTTTAGTTATTCGTCTTCTTTAACTCTTGTGTTTAAATTCCACATAAACATAAGTTTATTAGAGATTCTCATTTAGTTTACTTTTGATTACATTAGTATTCTATCAATTCTAAAGGCTCAAAGATCACATTATCTCTTAAAAACCCTCAAACCCTAAAAAAATTTCAGATGTAGGAGCTGATTCTGGTGTTACTAAAGTAAATACTCAGACACAGCCACTCCAACAAGTGGTCACAACCACTGTGTCAAGCAGCAATGCCAAATTTCCTTACCTCAAGAAGGATGAGTATGAGATCTGGGCGATGAAGATGGAAAACTAGATCATTAATAGTGATTTCAACCTCTGGAATGTGGTTCAAAATGGCAATAGCATAAACAAAATTGGAAGAGACAATAAAGGCAACATAATAATTCTTCCTCCTGCTACTGCTCATGAATATATTGTTGTCCAAAGAGAGACTAGGGCAAGAACTATCTTGCTTCAGTCTCTCCTAGATGATCATATTGGTGATTTTCATTATCTTGATGATGCTAAGGAGATCTGGATGGCTATTAAAGCAAGGTTTAGAGGTAATGATGAGTCCAAAAAGATAAGGAAGTCCATGCTCAAGCAGGAGTTCCAAGAGTTCAAGATCTCAGAAGAAGAAGGTCTGCACAAAGGTTATGACAGGTTTCAGAAGATTTTAAATTAGCTAAATTAGTTGCAAGCAAAGCCTGATAATGAGGATTGTAATACCAAGTTCTTAAGAGCCTTGCCTCATTCCTGGTCACAAGTCAGCATCACTCTCAAAACAAGAGGTGGTCTTGAGTACTTGAGCTTTGATGATCAATACAACTAGTTCGGGACTCTTGAGATTGATATCAAGGGACATTCAACCTATTCACCAACTCCAACAAATTCAGCATTTGTTAGTACTATCTAAACAAGAGGTGGTCTTCATCAACATCAACTTCCTACACTTCTACTGGACCAAAGACACATTCAAAATCTAGTAATGTGTTAGAAGATGGGCTCCATTCTTTTGTTGCTAATTATGAACCAAAACAGCAACTAGCGTTTGAAGATTTTGAGCAAATTGATAAGTTGGATTTGGAGGAGATGGATACTAAGTGGCAGATGGCTATGCTTTCAGTCAAAATCAAAAGGTTTGAAAAGAAGACTGGAAAAAAGGTCCTATTCAAGGGTAGAGATACAGCCGGGTTTGATAAGAAGAAGGCTAGGTGTTACACATGTGGCCAACTGGGTCACTTTGTTAGAGAATGCACTGAAAAGAAGGCTGATAACAAAACAAGATACTCTACATTCAAGCAGAAAGAACTGGAACTAAAGCCTTGGTATCTGTGGATTTAATGATTGATTGGACTGCAGATGTTGAAAGTGGTGCTTTTCAGGTATATGGAATGCATGCTGGATGTGAGACAGATGATGAAACTGAAGAATTTGCTTTGATGGGCATCTCATCTTAGGTACATAATTGTATATTTGGTTGTGATAGTAAATATGTTGAACTTAAGAAAGAGTTTGATGATATAGAAACTCAATATAAAGACTATTATATTCACGTACAAGCCTATAAAAGTGCACTTAAAACATTAGAAGAACAAAAGGTTTGGTACCAAAAGAATTAGTTGGCATATGAAGAGAAGATTAAGATTTTAGAAAGAGATTTAGAAAACACTACTAACTTGTTAAAATATTCTGAGAATGAAAAGGCTAAGGTGGACTTAGAGAAACAGGACTTAAAGGCTAAATTAGATAGTGAAGTGGCTAGACATATGCAATGGCAAGAAGCAACTAAACATCTAGAGAAATTAAACAACAGTTGTCAGTCTGTTAGGTCAAGGAGAGGGTTGGGTATGGAGACTATATAGGGCCAGATGAAGTCTATGACCCTACAGAGCTAAGCATTTTTTACCCTACCCCGGAGGAAGATTATCGAATTCTTGTTAAGTATGTTAAAGAAAGAGAAATGCATTCTATTTCTTCACCAGTTACAGGAACATTTAAGCCACCCTCCCCACACATAGACTTTGATGAATCACACATGACATATGGCAAAAAATCTAATGACTTACCTGACTCTGGCAGTGAATCTAATGACTTTGTATCTTGTTCTTTCAGTGACAAGACCTCAGTGACCCAGACCAATGACATTGCCAGTTGTGATTCAAGTGACAAGTCTTCACCCAAGTCTTCACCCAAGTCTGTTGACTTCTCCCCAAGAGTTTCTGCTGATTAATCTATTTCAAAGACAGCTTCTTTTGAAGCCTTATCTTTTAATTTTGTGAAAAACAATTCTGTTTCTGGCTTTGGTATTGATAAGTTTGTTTGTAATAAGACATCTCATGCTATGAACAAATCTATTAGAAAGAAAACTTGCTTTGTTTTTGGTAGTTCTTATCATCTTATTAAGGATTGTGATTTTCATGAGAAAAGAATGGGTGGGTGTGCTGACCAACAGAGATCTAGACCAATGTGGAATAATGTTAATGATATTCCCCCATTTGTTCCGCAAGCAACACATGTGAAAACTTACAGAACTAATCCTGTTGGTAAACTAATTTCTGCTGGTAAGCCAGCTCCTGCTAGTAAGCCAGTTCCTACTTGTAAGCCAGATTCTGCTGGTAGTCCATTTCCAGCTGGGTGGAAGAGAAATGTTGCAAGACCATTAATTAGACCTACTAGCACTTACTTTCAGAATGATTTTTGGCCTGTTTATTATGACCCAATGTATATGGGGGAGGAAGATGGGATACTGCTGTTAAGTCCTCAACAGGTTGTTCTTGGAAACAATTTAGACCATATTTGAAGAGGGGATCCAAGAACAATGGTGGATCTCATCAATCTACATGGTTTCACTCTTTTTGATCCACAAGGCAGGCCCAAGTCAGTTATGACTTGGGTCTCCCAATGATACTAATGTTGTTGTATATTTCTATTAAGGTAGGATCATCCTCTTCAGAATAAAGATGTAGGCATTGTAGACAGTGGTTGTTCAAGGAGCATGTCAAGAAACAGAGAAAGGTTGGAAGATTGTGTGCCTATTAGAGGTGGCACTGTGACTTTTGGAGGTGGAGATGGCATGATAACTGGGAAAGGGACCATTAGGACGCCTAAACTGGACTTTGAAAATGTCTATTATGTGAATGAGCTTCAAAACTTTAACTTGTTCTCTATTTCACAAATGTGTGACAAGAAGAACAATGTTCTTTTCACTGAGAAGAACTGTCTTGTGCTTTCTAAAGACTTCAAGTTACATGATGATAGTCAGGTTTTTCTTAGAGTTCCAAGAAGCCACAATCTCTACACATTTAATTTGAATGATGTCTAGCCTGAAGGTGATCTAGCTTGCTTGGTGGCAAAAGAATCCTTGGATTAGTCTACTAAGTGGCATAGAAGGATGGCACATGTGAACTTCAAAACCATCAACAAGCTGGCAAAACATGGATTGGTCCAAGGGCTTCCTTCCAAAGTCTTTACTAATGAGCATAATTGTGTTGCCTGCAATAAAGGAAAGCAACACAAAGCTTCGTACAAGGCCATTACAGCTGTGAGCACAATTTCAGAACCTCTCCAGTTACTTCATACAGATCTCTTTGGTCCTACTTCAATCAGAAGTATTGATCACAAATACTTCTACTTGGTGGTTACTGATGACTATAGCAGGTTTTATTGGGTATTCTTTTTGGGAACTAAGGATGAAACTTTTCGGATCCTTAAAGACTTTATTGCCCTTAGTGAAAACCAGCTTACAAAAAGGTGAAAGCTATAAGGTGTGACAATGGGACAGAGTTTAAAAATGCTAGGTTGATTGAACTCTGTGGGTCTAAAGGGATTAAAAGGGACTATAGCAATGCCAGGACCCCACAACAAAATGGGGTTGCTTAAAGGAAGAATAGAACCCTAATAGAAACTGCAAGATCTATGCCTGCTGACTCTAAACTACCCACCATGTTTTGGACTGAAGCAGTTAGCACTGCTTACTATGTTTTTAACAGGGTATTGATTACTAGACCTCACAATAAAACACCTTATGAACTTTTGACCGGGAAAGTTCCTACCCTTGGCTATTTTAAACCTTTTGGATGTCATGTGACTATTCTAAACACCAGTGATCACTTGGGTAAATTTGAAAGGAAAGCTGATGAGGGATATATTGTTGGTTATTCTGCTCATAGTAAAGCTTAAAGGGTTTATAATTTATCTGCCAAAAAGATAGAAGAAACACTTAATCTGAGATTTCTTGAAGATAAACCTAACGTTCAGGGAGTAGGTCATGAGTGGTATTTTGACCATGACTATTTAACTGATCGTTTAGGTTACACTCGTTTCAAATCTAATCAATCTGCAGGTATACAAGATTAACAAGCTAACAATGCAGGTGCCTCAGATGATGATTCAGACTCAGAGTGTGATGAACAAGTTATTGTGGTTCCTTCTAATCCTACTAACCACTTTTCAGGTACTAAGCTAAAAGATTCTTCTGGTATGACTGAAGCAGATACAAGTTATGCAGAAGAACTTGCTAAGCTTCAAAGACAAGAGCATGAAGCAAAGGATGCAGTTGAAAAGCTTGGTTTTGAATTCTCCAAAAATACAGAGGAACTATTGAGACAAGCAGCCATCGAAGCCCGCAGGAACCTGGATGTTGCTGGTAATGGTTCTGTTTCTGGTGGTAGTGTTCCAGTTCCTGCTGATATTGTTTCTGCTGATGCTACCCATTCTACTGGTAGTGTTCCTACTGATGATAGTTCTGCTCCTGCTGCTCATAGTACTACCCCATCTATTGACTCATTGGGGTTTACTGAATCTCCCATAAGATTTCCTAGTCCATCTGATCCTGCCAATTCACAGTCTTCAAGTTCTGAGTTAAAAGGTATTCATCATCAATCAAGAACAGGCATCTTCACTTCCTCCTCATATGATGATGATTTTAAACCTACAATCAATAACCTCCCAACCTCAGTTGATGTTAGTCCTCATGTGATTAAAAGGATTAACACTGTACATCCATAATCATTGATTATTGGTGATCCCACTTCAAATGTTCAGACAAGAAATAAGGTGAAGAAGTCAAAGTTTGGTAAAACTGCCTTTGTCAGCTATATTCAGCATCAACAAAGAAACAATCATATAGACTATCACCATTGTCTCTTTGCTTGTTTTCTGTCTCAAGTTGAACCAACTAGTCTTGCTCAAGCCCTTGCAGATTCAGATTGGGTTGCTCTTATGCAAGAGGAAATGCAACAATTTCTGAATCAAAATGTATGGAAGTTGGTGCCATTGCCTGATGGCAAGTTTGCAATTGGGACTAAATGGATACTAAAGTGCAAAAGGGATGCAAGGGGGATTGTGGTAAGAAATAAGGAAAGATTGGTAGCTCAGGGTTACAGGCAATAAGAAGGTATTGATTATGATGCAGTATTTGCTCCAGTAGCAAGAGTTGAAGCAATTAGACTCTTCTTAGCCTTTGCCTCATATATGGGATTTATGGTTTATCAGATGAATGTCAAAAGTGCATGTCTTTATGGTGAGATTGAAGAAGAATTATATGTGACTCAACCCAAGGGTTTTATGGACCCACAGAATCCTGATTTGGTTTACAAGGTGGTTAAAGCACTTTATGGTCTTCATCAAGCACCAAGAGCATGGTATGGTAGGTTGTCTTAGTTTCTACTAAAGCATGGTTACAAGAGAGGTGCTATTGACAAGACACTTTTCATCAAGAAAAACTCCTGGGATATCATTCTAGTTCAAGTTTATGTGGTTGATATTATCTTTGGTTCTACTAAGGAGGCTTGGTGTAGGATATTTGAAGATCTGATGAAGAGTGAGTTTGAGATGAGTGATATGGGTGAGCTTACATTCTTCTTAGGACTACAGGTCAAGCAAAAGCCAGATGGTAATTTTATCAGCCAAGAAAAGTACGTGCACGACATAGTTAGGAAGTTTGATATGGAAACTATAGGAACTGCAACTACTCCTTATGAAGCTCCAAAACCAAAATCCAATAATGAACCAGATGATGCTATTAATGTTCATCTCTACTGGTCAATGATTGGTTCATTTATGTATTTAACAGCTTCAAGACCAGATATTATGTTTGCAGGCAGTGCTTGTTCAAGACACCAAGTTACACCATTGACTTCCCACTTGAATGCAGTCAAGAAGATCTTTAAATATCTTAAAGGCCAACCTAAGATGGGTCTGTGGTACCCCAGAGATTCTCCATTTGTGTTGGAAGCTTACAATGACAGTGATTATACTGGTGCTAATCTTGATAGGAAGTCTACTACTGGTGGGTGTCAGTTTCTGGGTAGGAGATTGATCTCTTGGCAATGCAAGAAGCAGACCATTATGGCTACATCTTCCACTGAAGCAGAGTATGTTGCTGCTGCTAGTTGTTGTGGTCAGGTACTTTGGATACAGAATCAACTACTAGACTATGATAGGTTCAATTTTATGAACACTAAAATTGATAACCAAAGTACCATTTGCATTGTTAAAAACCCAGTTTTTCATTAAAGAACAAAGCACATAGAAATTAGGCACCATTTTATCAGAGATGCAAATAAAAAACATCTTATTCAAGTGCTTAAAATCCATGCTGATGAAAATGTGGCTGCTTTATTAACCAAAACTTTTGATGGTCCTAGGTTTAATTACTTAGTAGTCCATATTGGGATGATTAACCCCTGATTGTTCTGTTTGAGGGGAGGAATAAGCCTAAGGGGAGGCTTATTGATTAAGGGGAGGATTAGTGTTGTAACAATTTTGTAACATTTTTGTATGATTTTGTATATTGTGTATTCTTTTTCCACTAACATTTTCGCAGAAATTAAAGTCAAACAAACACAATCAGTAAACAAGCCAATGGAAAGAAGAAACTTGCAGTTTTATTCATTGATAAAGGTTGCATTCTTAGATGCAACATTACAAAAGCAGGTTTTCATTACATCAAATACCTAAACCATCTATTCCATGGGCCTCTTGCCTTTATCATTCAGGTCAGACATGCTTTTGTGCACTCCTCTGTCTTTGATTTCCTCCCACAACCTCTGGCATGGCAGTCCTAGAATTTGATTGGGTAGTCTCACTGGTACAAAAATGGCCTTTCGTCACACATGGTCGATAACGGTCACACTGTAACATATTTACGTGACTAAATGTATGAAAATAAAATAAACAGTCACACTCGATCTGACTTGTGTGACCATTTCGGAAGATATATGTCACACATTTGTGTATTTATGTGACTAGAGGGTAGCTGGTAAATATTTTTCGATCATTTAGTCACGTTTAATTTGGGACGTGTGACCGATACAAATCAACTTTAAGCATTAGTCACACTACAGATATACATATGTGACAAATATATGTCACACAATTGAAGAATGTGACCAAAATAGATATATGGTCACATGAAGTAATTGTGTATGTGACTAAACTATATAGTCAAGTTTGTCACACATTATTTAAACGTGACTGCTATTCTTTTCTGAATATTTAGCCACATAGCGTTAGAAATATGTGACAACTGAAAAGTAAGTTTGAAGCATTAGTCATGATATGCATTTAATAGTGACAAATATATATGTCACACACTTGACGAGTGTGGCCAAATGTCATATATGGTCACACTAAACCATAGAAACATGATTAAGTGTAACGAAATTTTGATACATATGGTCACGTAAGTTAATATGTGTGTCTAAAGTTTAGTGTGTGTTTGCTTGCCAAATCCTAATGTGTATAGTCACACTTAATTGAATCACGATCATGTGACTATAGGCTTTACAAAAAAACATAAAAATAAATAATAAATAAATAAATAAATAGTCACATTGTAACTATAGGCTTTACAATAGTCACACCATATCAGAAATGTGTATCTAAATGATGTTTATGGCCACTTTATAAGGGTATTATATGTGACAAATACATTCAAAATAGTCACATTGTGAAATATTCATGTGACTATTATTTATAGCAAAATGTGAATTCAGTTATCATTAACATTGATATATTAGTTACATTGAGTTTTTGGCTCTTTCATACATTTTGAAGATCTCATCATCTGAGTATCGCTTTAATTGAACAAGCTTCCAACCCTTCATATTGTTTAGATAGTACTCATAGTACTTCCTCTTTTGCTTAACTGTTGGACGACTGAGCACTTTTCTCTTCTTTCTTTGATTGAGATAAAATTTCTTCCTCTCAGCTTCATAATTCCTCTTCCATTCATCTTTTTGTTCTTGAGTGTACTCTTGCATTTCTTCTTTTATTTGTTTCATCAGTGCAATATCAGCATCACCTTTAATCCTTTCTTCATCCCAAGAATCCAAGAGTGCTTTTGTTTTGGCCTCAACTTCAGCATGTTTCCTTCTTTGTTCAAGTACCATCTGATTCTCCTCTGTAAACAAAGCAGCCAATTTTCTTACAGCAGCTCCATCTACTTCAAGTTGCTTGGGTTTGGGCCAGTACACAAAAGGAAGATCCTTTAAAGGATCATGCTTAGGCTCTTCAACCATAATACCTTTGCCTTTGCCCTTATAACTTGGCTCTTGTACACTCTTCTTGATTTGTTGAGTTGGTTCTCTAATCACCACACCTTTGACAGGTACTCTTGGTTGTTGTGGTAGTGGTTGTGATTGTTCTGTTGGTAGTGGTGATTGTGGCACTGCTTGTTTAAATCGTGTCGTCAATAGAATCATTGCTTCGGCCAAAGTTTCATCATCATCACTAGCAATAGAAACATTTTCCTCAGCACTAGTATCCTCCTTGGCTATTTTTGTACTTGCACCAGCAGTAGAATCTCCCATGCCTTTGATTGTTGCTTCCATAACAACCTCATTACCTTGATTAGCAGCAACCATATACTCATCATCATTCTCAGAAGAATCCACATCCATATCCACATCAATGTCATCACCAGCAGCACTATCAAAATTTTCCATAGCTTCCCCTGAATCCTTGGTTTCATTCCTCCCCTGTTTGGGATCATCCTCCCCCAAACTTATGCTTTCAGATGAACTAATCCTTTGTCTTGTGCCCACTTTTTTCAGTCTTTTGAATGACCTGGTTCTTGACCCCTTCTGACCTCCCAATTGCTTAACCCTCAGCTTCAAACATGTAATTACATCCCCCTAAGTATCTGTGATTTGTTTTAGGCCAAGAACCTCTTCTTTAAGTTTGGTATATTTAACCATCAATTCTTTAACAAGTTCCATCTCTTCCTCACCACTTTTATCCTCATCACTTGCATTGTCCCCCTTGGTTTCTTGGCACCTGCGGTTTCCTTCACCTGAATTAGTTCCATTGCAACTTGATTCATTATAAGTTCTTGAACCTTCACTCTTATTATGTTGACCTAGTTCCAACATTGCTTGAAACAATGGTTTTCTTATGACAGGAAAGTCCTTACCCTTTCTCTTCATGTTAGAAAAGACCTTTTTAATATGAGAGTGAACAGGCTAAACCTTGTTGTGAACTTTCTTATTTGTAAATTGTTTGTCCATAAGAAGTTGTAGAAATCTTGGATATAAGTAATGTTGGTTTGAAGAATTATCCAAGACTTTAACCACAAGATCAAAAATTAATTTTGAAAAATTGAATTTTTCAAAATTTTTTGCCAAACATATAAGGGTAGAAGCCATGTTACTACTAAACTCATTCCAACTAGTAGTCTTTGGGCTAAGACACTGTAACAAAGTGTGAATTAAGAATTTCCACTGTGGGGGAAAGCCACCTTTATTAAATTTCAAAGAATCATTTTTTCTTACATACCCCATCTCTTGAAGGTTTTCAAAAATTGTGGAGTCTGGAAGATATTCCATTAACATCTCCTAGATGAAGAACTTCTCTAACAGATGCCTCTATAACAATAATCTTCTACCCATCCACACGGGCATGAATCTATACTTCCTCATCAATAGTTTTGACCTTTGCACTAGCCCAAAACTGTTTGATGTTGGAAACATATACAGTAGGGTTAACTGTTAATGCATACCTAATATGAGTAGCATTGAGAAAATCAACTTCAGTGAACTCTTCATTCTCCTTGGTGGGCTTTTGCAAGAATGCAATCATGTTATGCTTGTTGGAAAAAGACAGTCGACATTGTGAAATTTGAAAATTTGTGTAGGGTTTTGCTGGGAATTGCAATTAATTGATAAAATCAAGCAGTGGTTTTATGTTTGATAGAGTTTTGATCGGATAAAAACATTTGTGTGAAACTGTGAATGATTAAAGTGTAGAAACCCTTAACCGCTCATATTTCTAAAACAGTACCCTACACTCTCAAAAATAGCAGAACAACCCTTAGCCGGACTAAGTTAGGCTTAGCAGCACTAAAATATGCCTAGCAACACTAAGTTAGTTTCCACTCGAAACGGCTTATTTTTCAGGACTCCAGCACTTTTCTCAGCTTATCCTGCAAAATATTAGTCCCAAAAACACAAAACCTAACTCATTACCCGAATCACAATAATCACATCATCAATTACACTTAGCAATAATATTTATAACTAGCAACATTAACAAATCATTTCTGGATTTTAACAATTTGACATACTGCTTTTATCCAAGAAACCAAACACACCTTTGACAGTTTGACATCACAAGCAACCATACAAGGTCTCAAAATTTTCATTGATATTTTTTAAAAGATGCAACCATTCATAAAAGCTGCAAACATAAACATAATTAATTATCCTACCTAAATACTAAAGATACTAGAAACATAAAAACATCATCATTAAAAACTGCTTCACTCCATTTCACACCAACTTGTTAAAACCAGAGCGCTCTACTCCCTGCGTTGCATCCTTTTCCTTTCCAGGAGATATTGAAACTTAATTTCAAGATCGGTAATCCTGTTTTCCAGATTTAACGGGTCTGCAAATGCAAACCCATCTTGTTGACCCCCTTGGTTTTGATGCTCCACCACATTTTGATGCTCCATCACATTTTGCTGCTGATCCTCTTCATTTTGCAGCTCCACCACATTTTGCTACGCATCATGTTGATCCTCCTCATCCTCTTCATCTTCTTCCTCCACCTCCACATCATTCAGTCCTCAATGCTCATCCCAGTAAAAGTCTTGTTGATTGGTGGTAAACCGTCAGACGATTATTGGTTAACCACTTGTGAATGGTCAACTATAATTGTCAAACAGCTTAGGCCAATGCTTCCGTGAAATACAGTGTTTTCCCGGGTAGTTATGTCCCGACGAGGTGTGGATGGTATTAAAAACGAATCTGTGATCGAGTGAATATGAACAGGAATATGAATAAAAGTGTGAGTGAGTGATTACACTAGGGTTTTATAAAACAAAATAACTTAGATAAACTATTTTAACGATTACGTAAAAGCTAGATATTTAAAAACGTTTAATAACTTAAAACGCGTACGTTTAATTTAATTTTATGTAAACGTACGAAACAAAAACGATTTTAACTAAAGTAGGGATTTGCATGCCTTAGGGGCTTAAATGCAAATTAAATAAACTTAAAATATTTATTTTATAATTACTATTATTTAATATTATTATTTATTATTATTTAATAACTATTATTAATTATTTAATAATTCACTAATAAATAAGAAAATGTAAACTAAGTCTAGAAATATAAAATTAAAATTACTAAAAGTCTAAAATATTATAAAACTTATTTTAAAAATAAAATTATATTTTTCACACTATTTATCTATTTATTATTAATTAATTACTATTTAATTATTAATTAACTATTTATATGATTTAAATTATTATAAATACTAAAAAGACTTAGATAATTAAGAAGATTTTTATAAATCTAATTAACCATCACAGGAATCCTAAAAAATTATAAAAAGTTTATTTTATGTATTTTTAAACTAATTTACTAATTATTATTCTATTTATTAATTAATTACCAATTAAACTATTTAAATTATAAAAACTAGTAAATGAACAGTAAAAATTACAAGAAAATTTTTAAAATTATTTTAAAACATATAAAAGCTAGGAAAAATATAAAAACTAGGTGTTGCTTTATAAAAACTAATTATGCTATTAAAAACTTAATTATTAATTAATTATTAATAAAACTAATATTAAATCTAATAAATGCCAAATGATAATATAAAAATCTAATAAAATTACTAAAAATACTTTAATATAAAAGGAAATTAATAAAAATATAAAAATGTAGGTTACTTAATAAAAATCTAAAAATGAAAATTAAAATTTAAAATATATTAAATAGAAACTATCACTTATTATTAAATTGGATTTTTTTTTTCTTTTACAATACTATTTTATAACTAAAAATAGAAAACTTTAATGAAGGAACTTATAATGTAGCTTATTAATAAGCAGTGTGCTAACCAAAATGCTTAACAGTGTGGTGTTTAAGCTTATTGGGATTTGTCAAATCAATAATAAGCTATTATTAAGCCACACAGATAAACATAAGCACACTACTAATGATGATGATTGAAAATAAGCACAAAGGAACCAAATAAGCACACACAATAAGCTAGGAATAACAAATAAGCACTTGGTCAAAACCTGAAAACCAAACACGCCAAATGGGCAACTTTTGGACCTATGTGGGGTCCACAGAGGTAAAAGGGATTCCAAATTGAAACTTTAACCTTAAAGTTGGACTGGTCAACTCTCAAATAAGCCAAAAAGCAAGGCTTATGGCTTATTATTGAGCACTTGGTGATTCTTGGAAGTTGGGCTGACACACTGAGTGCTCAGATTTGGTTTCTGAGACAGGTCAAAAAGAGGGTCAAATAAGCTATGCTACAATAAGCTAAACCCCAAACTAGTTCTAGATCTGATAAGCTAGACCAATAAGTTACAAAATAAGCAAACATGTAGGGTGTGGGGTCCACAGGGAAGCCAAATAAGGGCTTATGAAGTTGGGCTTATCACACTGATGAATCAGTGTATGGGTATGATCAGGGTGAGTTCAAGGCACCAATAAGCTATAAGCCAAAGATCTAAAGCCTAGAAAAAGCCTGAGTCTGATAAGCCACACCAATCAGCTTTCCAAAAAGCTAAGGTGCAAAGGGTGGGTCCCACAAATAAGCTCAGAATGAGCTTGTGAAAATTTGGTCAAATCCTGGTTGCCCTGGTGCAGGGGAGGTCTTTACCATGCAGTCCACTTTGAGGGCTTGTATAAGCTACATAAAAATTCACAAAAATAAGCCAACTATGAGATTTGAAAGTTAAGCTGGTAGATTTTAAGTTGTGAAAAGATCAAAGTCTAATTTGCAATCCAAAAATCAGGAAAATTCCTACAATTTTTGAGTTTCTGACAAGAGGTGCAAAATTGACTTTTTGAAATTATATCCTACTTTGACTTATGTGAACTTTGAGCTTAATCTACTTACTGAATATGTTATAATATGCTATTGTAAGGTTAAATTAAGCTAAGTAAACAACTATTAAGCTAATATGATGACAATGGACTTCAAAAACTTAAACAGACAACTAATTAAGGATGATTAAAAGCAATTTCGACTTTTCTACAAATAACCACTGAATTTAAAGGTTTGTCAGACCTAAAAGAACTAAGGGTAACATGTATAAACCAAAATTAACAACATATGCTCAGTTTAACACCCTTGACTCAGCAATTCCAAACACACCTTAATGAGATTGATTTTGTGAGTTTCAAGCTTAACACTGATTCCAACCTTATCACTGATTCCAGACTTTATATTATCATATAATGAGATCAATTGAGCATAAAACTTCAAGAACACAAGTAGAAAACACAGATTTGTCAAGTTTGTGATTTACACTGTGTAATTTTGGTTTTAAGTACAAATGATTTCCAATGAATCAACTACCTATTTTAATTAATATTATCACTTAACAACACCATTTAAACATGAAAACACAAAAATTAAAGCAAATAAAGCAATAGAACAATAATATGCTAAGTTGAGCAAAAATGCTTACAAGGTGAATCAAGCTGAGAGTTTAGAACCATGGACCAAATACCAAACTAACAGCTTCCCACAAAGCTACTAAACCAAGATCAATCCATAATTCAATCTGCTCCAAGCTTCTTCTTTGATTTCCACAAATTTTTGATTTATTTTCTATTTAATTGATTATTTTGTGAGTTTTCTTGTATTTTTTTAATATTGAACTTAACTGGTTTGAACTTCCTAAAATCTTTATAGAAACTTACTAGTTACTTAATTAAGTTAAAAATAACACAGTACAACAACAATTAACAAAGTTAACTGAATTTGTCAAATTCAATCAAAATTGCTAATTTCGAATTTAATAAACAAGATTATAATTAAAGGTTCCAGGAAGCTTGAATTACACTAAAGTAACTTAATACAACTGATTGAAATAAAAATTACAACTGAATTGGAAAGTTATACTACCTACGATTACATTAAACTAAAGCTACACTAATATTCCTTCACCACTGCCTCTTTCCTTCTTTATAGAGACTTTTAGGAACCCTAGCAGCTTTCTGACACAATCCCACTTCATCTGAGCCCTTGGTTTGGTCAATTGAATCACCACCGTTCAAAATTGCTTTTTCGCGCCAAAAAGTCTTAGGGAGCGTGGGAGGGATTTAAGGGTATTAAATGGTCCTTGGGAGCTTGTGTGAGGTGGAGGGATGAGGTGGAGAGGCAGAGGTGTGAGGTGGAGGCAAAACTATGGGTGTGGAGGTGGTATGTGGTATTGCAGTGGTGGAGGAAGGAGAAGGAGGGAAGGGGTAAAGGGGTGGTATTGGTTGGGTTGACTGGTATTTAATAACTAAGGGTGGATTGGGCTGGTGTAGTTGGTCCAGCAATTGGGTAGAAGGGGTGGGCTTGGGTAGTGTTTAGTTTGGATTTGGTTTTGATAATATTAAGAGTCCGTTTGGTTTTATTGTTTATCACAAGGACCTAATTTGTAATTTATTTAAAGTTGAGGGTTTGAAATGGCAGGTTTCTAAAATATATTCAAAGGATTATTCTTGCCATACGTGATAAACCAAGGACTATAGTTGATAATTTTTCCCATTTTAAACATCAAGGACCAAAATTGCCAATTCACCAAACTTCAGGGACTAAATATGTCATTTCACCAAACTTCACACCAAGGACCATTCTTGCAAAAGATTAATAGCACAAGGACCAAAATTTATTTTTCTCAAAGTTTTTTACATCCTAGGGACCATTTATGTCAATTTCCAAAGTATAGGGACTAAACTTGTAATTTTGTGAAACTTTACACCAAAGGACTAAATATGTAACTTTGGGATTTAAAAGGACCTTTGGTGACTTTTTCAAGTTTTTAGAATAATCAGGGACTAGTTTTGACAACTTTTGAAACTTGAGGGACTGAAACTGCCAATTATGCAAACTTTGTACGTTTTTTTATCTGTTTTTGATTATTTTGCATTTGAAACATATAAAACACACTTCTAAGATATTTTCAGTATTATGATGCATATTTGAGTGTTTTTGGATGTTTTGGCAGTTCAAATTAGTATAAAATGATGAGTATTTAGACAATAATCAATCCCCCACATTAAACTATTGCTAGTCCCTAGCAATCTTTTGAGAAAAACTTAATGGATTTGAAAAACTCTTTACCAAAAGCCATCACTTCTGGAGTAGCCAGATGTATCGATTCAAGTAAGAACTATGGTCCACCTGATAACCATGTGATTTTGAGCAAACCACCAGCTGTCAACGGATTTGTTTTGTCTTTACCAAAAGTCGTTTGCTTCTGGTCTAGCCAACTCTTGATGGAATAGTCAACATCTTGGTGAGCTGATTACCAATTATGATTTTTCCACTGCCTTTACCATAAGCCATAATCTTGCGGGCTAGCCAACTTATTCGCTTTTTAGGATATGGTGAGTTGAGGTACCATACAATTTTGGGCAAATTGCAAGCCATAAACGGATTTGATATATCTTTACCAAGAACCGTTTGCTCCTGGATTAGCCAATCCTTATGTGGGTTAGACATGGCGGACTGATAACCATTTATTGCGTTCTAAGTGAGAAAAAATTTTAAAATTTTGGCTAAAATGGGGGTTCTTGATGGAACATGTGTTTAAACTCGTTAGAATAACGAATCTCCCCCCAAACTTAGAACTGAATATTGTCCTCAATATTCAAAGTACCGGGTGTTAAACCAACACTTAGAACGTAAGAAGGAAAATACTCCATAGCCTTTATTTAAGTTTATGTACACACATTTTTTTTAAGGATATATACATATATACAACATGTGGGTTAGTATCTCCCCCACACTTAGGGTGAAAACCCTAAGTACATGCTACTATTTTTATTTACCGAGTCGCTAGCTTGACTCGACCCCAAATTAAATTGTTCATGGGGAAGCATGATGTTAAAGGAACAATCTCCATCGGACTTTCATTCAAGATGTTTGGATAAACATTTGAAGCACGTGAAAGTTCCACACCGATGAGATAAGTAACCGGCTCAAAATTTATAAATGAGTATGCCGGGGTCAAAGATAATGTCCTCACTCCTAAAAGAGTGAAGAATAGGAGAAGCCACGGGATATATGAAGAAAAGAAAGAAAGTCATGATAAATATCATAACTAACTCCTCATCTTCAATAGGAGAATTCATAGTTTCATGAATCTCCTCTTTTAAGCTCGTTTGATCAAGACATATTATGGGTATGTCTAGATCAAAATAAAAGTTATCATACTCCGGTGGAGATATGATATGAGTGAGTTCACAGGAGAACTCCTCAAAGGTGAATGATTCGTATTCGGGATTGATTTGAGTGAATTCACTGGGGAACTCCTCAAAAGTAAATGATTCATATACGGGAAGAAAATTATAAGAATGAGAAGTGGTGATACCACTTATCTTCTCTTCTGTATGATCAAAATGGAACGTTTGCAATTCCGGAATAGAATCATTTATCAAAAATTCACTATCCTTAACGGGGATAGGAGATGAAATAGGCTTTTCATTAAAAGCCTCGATTCTAGAAATGAGAAAATTAGCATTTAATAATGTAAGACGAAGAGCTTCGTCTTGGATTATTTCTTCATCATTCTCTTCTTCTGAGTTGACAAGCTCAGAAGGTAATTCCCCCACATAACTTATGTCTCCACAAGATAAAGAATAGTCCTCATCAGAATCAGAGAACATCTCAATATGATCATTTGGGAAGACAAGAGGAGGAGGGATATCACACATAAGATCAAGAATTCCCTGTGACTCACTTGGGATTGAGACAAGGTTCTCAACACTAGACTTTATGAATTCGTCTGATTCCTTTTGAGGAACAGTGTCAAGATGCTCGTCCCCCATGCTCAGAGAGTGAGTGGGAACCTCGGGTGTGATAACAGCAGACTCAGGGAGATGAGAAGGACTAGCAGTTATGGAATCTACAAGTTCCATTATTTCTACTGCTAGTGATTCAGTTATATTCTTTTCTCCCTGTATTTCTACTAAAGTAGCTTCAACTAAAGTTGAATCAAAAGGTTTCTCAGATACCTTTGGGATTGGAACAAGGCCATTTATTTCCTCAAGAGGATTTACTTTGACTTCCTTGCTCCCCATTATCAAGATATCTGAAGGGTCCTTTGAGTTTTTGTCTTCAATTGGTTCATCCTCGGTACTTTCATCCTCAAGATATAATGAGTTAACAAGAGGTTTTTGTTTCTTAAGAATCAGATCCTTAAGAATGTTTATTCCCTCTTGAATGGTTTTGATTGGCCTTAGACAGTCAGATAATATTAACCAAGTAATGGTCAACAAGTCAAACAGTCTAAACCAATGCTTCCATGGAATACAGTGTTTTCCCGGGTCGTTATGTCCCGACGAGGTGTGGATGGTATTAAAAACGAATCTGTGATTGGTGATTAAGAACAGGAAAGGTATAAATGTGAGTGTGAGTGATTACACTAGGGTTTTATAAAACAAAATAACTTAGATAAACTATTTTAACGATTACGTGAAAGCTAGATATTTAAAAACGTTTAATAACCAAAATGCGTACGTTTAATTTAATTCTACGTAAACGTACGAAACAAAAACGATTTTAACTAAAGTAGGAATTTGCATACCTTAGGGGTTTAAATGCAAATTAAATAAACTTAAAATATTTATTTTATAATTACTAATTATTTAATTAATTATTATTTATTTAATAACTATTATTAATTATTTAATAATTCACTAATAAATAGAAAAAATGTAAAATAAGTATAGAAAAATAAAATTAAAATTTCTAAAAGTCTAAAATATTATAAAACTTATTTTAAAAATAAAATTATATTTTTCTCACTATTTATCTATTTATTATTAATTATTAACTATTTAATTATTAATTAACTAATTATATGATTTAAATTATTATAAATACTAAAAAGACTTAGATAATTAAGAAGATTTTTATAAATCTAATTAACTATCACAGGAATCCTAAAAAATTATAAAAAGTTTATTTTATGTATTTTTAAACTAGTTTACTAATTATTATTATATTTATTAATTAATTACCAATTAAACTAATTAAATTATAAAAAATAGTAAATAAACAGTAAAAATTACAAGAAAATTTATAAAATTATTTTACAATATATAAAAGCTAGGAAAAATATAAAAACTAGGTGTTACTTTATAAAAACTAATTATGCTATTTAAAACTTAATTATTAATAAAACTAATTTTAATTCTAATAAATACTAAATGACAAAATAAAAATCTGAGAAAATTATTAAAAATACTTTAATATAAAAGAAAATTAATAAAAATATAAAAATATAGATTACTTAATTAAAATCTAAAAAAAAATTAAATTTAAATTATATTAAATAGAAACTATCACTTATTATTATATTGGTTTTTCTTGATTTTTCTTTTACAAATCTATTTTATATCTAAAAATAACTAACTTTTGTAAAAACAACTATTTTAGAACTTAATAATAAGCACTGTGAGAGCTTAATAGCTTCACAGTTGACTTTAGTTGACCAACTAGGAAAATAAGCTCAAATGAGCTTAAGTGGGACCCACTATGGATTATTCTGATTCAATTAAGTTATGTAAACTTGTTTAAGCAAATTTAAACTAAATAAGCTCACAAGATAAGCAATTAAGCTCAAATAAGCACTTTCCAAATACCAAATGTCACTCAGAATTGGGACAGAGTTTATGGGCAATTCCAAGTGGGGTCCACAATGATTTAGGTCAAACTATTGGTCAAAACAGGAAGCCTACTAGGAGGGGGTTGGGAGAAACCAAATTTATGGTGTGGGACCCACTGAGGTGGCCACAAATCACCACCAAAGTGGTGATGATGGATGTGATGCTGCTGATGCAGGGGAACTCCTTTCCCTGTAGGTAAGTTTGGAGGTCTGGTGGGGCCCACACAAAAATCTCAAAATTATAAAAACTATGGGACACTGAAGTTAAGGTGGGAGACTATGATCCCAAGAATTTTTAGACCCTAAAACCTAATACACAATTCTACAAAAATCCCACAAGATTTGGTATTTCCTGAAAATGACAATTTGACTTTTGATGAAACTTGAACTAGTTTGACTTTTGTAAATTTAGATCTTACTATACTGATTAGTTATGTTGTATTAAGCTATAATGGAACTATATTAGGGTATAACAACTAATAGTAACTTGAAATGGTGGGAATACAACCCTTAAAACCTAACAGTGGACTTATGAAGATGATAGATAGGTCATTTTGACTTTCTAACAAAAGAACCCTTAATTTTATTGCTTCAGTGTGTTATATTAGCCTAATATGATATGTTGCAGCAGAAACCAACAACTAGATTAACCTTGAACAACCCAAATCATACTGAACCAAACACACCTTTATGGACTGTCTTTGATGATTTTCAAAGAGAAAGACTGAGTTAGGCCATACAAATGATTTGTAAGTATTTTTTATGATTAAGTAAGACAAAAGAAACACAGAATCAACAATAACAACCAACTAATACAGTGAAAGAAAAAAAATTGAACAAAGGCTTACAAAGATGTGATTCAGCTGAGAAGCAATATACCAAGGACAAGTAACCAACCTAACACCTCCCAAAAGGTACTAAACCAGAAACAAGCCATTATCCATCATGCTCCATTGCCCAATCTTCATTACAACAGATTTTTTTATTTATTTTCTATTTTTTTGAGTAATTTTCATATATTTTTGGATTATAACTTAAACTGGATTTCAAGGTTTCTAAAAGCTTTTAGAAGCTTTGTCAGAGCTTATATGAGCTAATAGAGTCCAGAAACAATACTAACCTCAACATTCATCAAACATGGAATTTTTGAAATTGAAAATGCATAAACTGAATTATCCAAATGAAACTTGAAATTTATTATTGATAACACTTGAGAATACACTGAAATTGATAAGTCTAACACTTGAAATCTTAAAATTTAACTGGAATTAAAGTTTACACTAAAACGATTTATTTAATTATACTACTCCTAATTCTACACTAATAATTCTTCACCTCTACTTCTTTCTTGATAAATAGAGTTCCTTGCAGCTTTCTGAATCTATCCCACTCAATTTGAGCCATTGATATATCTGCATTCATCCTAGCCGTTTAAAAATCTTTTTGGCACCAAAAGTCTTAGGGACAGATGTAGTTGCGTGTGAGGGATTTACGGATATTAATGGGTTTGGAAGGTTGTGGAGGTGGAGGGTAGTGGGTAGGACAGGTGGTGGGTGAGGTGGAGGTGAAACCATGGTGGTATTGGAGTAGCAGTGGTGGTGGTGATATGGTTTTGGGAGGGAAGTGGTAAAAGGGGGAGTGGTATTGCAGTTTGACCGGGGTCAAACTTAGCAAAGGGTGTGGGCTGGGGTAGTGAGTTGGGCCAGGGGAAAGGTGGGCTTGGTTTTTTATTTGGTTTGTGGATTGGTTTGGTTTTTAGTTTATTAAGGGTCCGTTTGTAATTATAGAAATGAAAACCATAGGGACCAAAAATGTAAATTGTAGAAACTTGAGGGGTAGGTTGTGTAATATTTCCAAAGTTAATCAAGAGACTAAACTTGCCAATATTGAATACCCCAAGGACCAATAATGATAATTATTTTCCATTTTAATATTTCCAGGGACCTTTTCTGTAATTTATGAAACTTTAGGGACCAATTATGTAATTTCACCAAACTTCACACCAAGGACCATTCCTGCAAAAGATTAATAGCACAAGGACCAAAATTTATTTTTCTCAAAGTTTTTACATCCCAGGGACCATTTATGTCAATTTTGCAAAGTTAAGGGACTAAACTTGTAATTTTGTGAAACTTTACACCAAAGGACTAAATATGTAATTTATGATTTAAAGGGACCTTTGGTGACTTTTTCAAGTTTTTAGAATAACCAGGGACTAGTTTTGACAACTTTTGAAACTTGAGGGACTGAAACTGCCAATTATGCAAACTTTGTACGCTTTTTATCTGTTTTTGATTATTTTGCGTTTGAAACATATAAAACACACTTCTAAGATATTTTAAGTATTTTGATGCATATTTGAGTGTTTTTGGATGTTTTGGCAGTTCATATTAGTATAAAATTATGAGTATTTAGACACTCATCAATCCCTCACACTAAAACATTGCTAGTCCCTAGCAATCTTTTGAGAAAAACTTAATGGATTTGAAAAACTCTTTACCAAAAGCCATCACTTCTGGAGTAGCCAGATGTATCGATTCAAGTAAGAACTATGGTCCACCTGATAACCATGTGATTTTGAGCAAATCACCAGCTGTCAACGGATTTGATTTGTCTTTACCAAAAGCCGTTTGCTTCTGGACTAGCCAACTCTTGATGGAATAGTCAACATCTTGGTAAGCTAATTTCCAATTATGGTTTTTCCACTGCCTTTACCACAAGCCATAATTTTTCGGGCTAGCCAACTCATTCGCTTTATGGGATATGGCGAGTTGAGGTACCATACAATTTTGGGCAAATTGCAAGCTATAAACGAATTTGAGATATCTTTACCAAGAACCGTTTGCTCCTGGATTAGCCAATCCTTATGTGGGTTAGACATGGTGGACTGATAACCATTTATTGCGTTCTAAGTGAGAAATTGTTTTTAAAATTTGGGCTAAAATGGGGGTTCTTGATGGAACATGTGTTTAAATTCGTTAGAATAACGAATCTCCCCCCACACTTAGAACTGAATGTTGTCCTCAATATTCAAAGTACCGGGTGTTAAACCAACACTTAAAATGTAAGAAGGAAAATACTCCATAGCCTTTATTTAAGTTTATGTATACATTTTTTTTTCTTTTTTTAGAGGATATATACATATATACAACATGTGGGTTAGTATCTCCCCCACACTTAGGGTGAAAACCCCGTACGCATGCTACTGTTTTTGATTACCGAGTCGCTAGCTTGACTCGACCCCGAATTCATTTGTCCATGAGGAAGCATGATGTGGAAGAGACAATCTGCATCGGACTTTCATTCAAGATATTTGGATAAACATTTGAAGCACATGAAAGTTCCACACCGATGAGATAAGTACCCGGCTCAAAATTTATAAATGAGAATGCTGGGGTCAAAGATAATGTCCTCACTCCCAAAGGAGTGAAGAACAGGAGAAGCCACAGGATATATGAAGAAAAGAAAGAAAGTCATGATGAAAATCATGACTAACTCCTCATCTTCAATAGGAGAATTCATTGTTTCATGAATCTCCTCTTTTAAGCTCGTTTGATCAAGACATATTATGGGTATGTCTAGATCAAAATAAAAGTTATCATACTCCGGTGGAGATATGATATGAGTGAGTTCACCGGAGAACTCCTCAAAGGTGAATGATTCGTATTCGGGATTGATTTGAGTGAATTCACTGGGGAACTCCTCAAAAGTAAATGATTCATAAACGGGAAGAGAATTATAAGAACGAGAAGTGGTGATACCACTTATCTTCTCTCCCGTTTGATCAAAATGGAACATTTGCAATTCCGGAATAGAATCATTCATCAAAACCTCACTATCCTTGACGGGGATAGGAGATGAAATAGGCTTTTCATTAAAAGCCTCGATTCTATAAATGAGAAGATTAGCATTTAATAATGTAAGACGAAGAGCTTTGTCTTGGATTATTTCTTCATCATTCTCTTCTTCTGAGTTGACAAGCTCAGAAGGTAATTCCCCCACATAACTTATGTCTCCACAAGATAAAGAATAGTCCTCATCAGAATCAGAGAACATCTCAATATTATCATTTGGAAAGACAAGAGGAGGAGGGATATCACACACATGATTAAGAATTCCCTGTGACTCACTTGGGATTGAGACAAGGTTCTCAACACTAGACTTTATGAATTCTTCCGATTCCTTTGCAGGAACAGTGTCAAGATGCTCGTCCCCCATGCTCAGAGAGTGAGTGGGAACCTCGGGTGTGATAACAGCAGACTCAGGGAGTTGAGAAGGACTAGCAGTTATGGTTTCTACAAGTTTCATTATTTCTACTGCTAGTGATTCAGTTATATTCTTTTCTCCCTGTATTTCTACTGAAGTAGTTTCAACTGAAGTTGAATCAAAAGGTTTCTCAGATACCTTTGGGATTGGAACAAGGTCATTTATTTCCTCAAGAGGATTTACTTTGACTTCCTTGCCCCCTATTATCAAGATATCTGAAGGATCCTTTGAGTTTTTGTCTTCAATTGGTTCATCCTCGTCACTTTCATACTCAAGATATAATGAGTTAACAAGAGGTTTTTGTTTCTTAAGAATCTGATCCTTAAGACTGTTTATTCCATCTTGAATGGTTTTGTTGAATTGACTTTGAGCCATAATCATTTTAGTAATCAATTCAGCTTTAGCTAACTCGTCCTGAGGAAGTGGTTGAGGGTTTGTGTACTGTGAAGGCTGGTTAAAACCAAATTCATGATTGTTACAAGGAACCTGTTCATAGACAAACTGATTCCTAGTTTGACAATTTGAGCTGTAGTGAGGGCCTCCTCAATACTCACAACAGTAAAACTGTTGGGTCTCATGGTGTGGAAGCCGATGGTAAGAATCAGTCGTGTCAGGGTAGGAATAGGGATTCTGGTTATAGACAGACCCGTTTCCTGACTCTACCATTCCACAACTGGGGCAATTACCACCATTATAAGGACTACCACACCACTGACAGACAAGAATGTGAGAATGAGACATAGAAAGAATCAAAGGGTTTAGGAGGGTGAGAAATGAAGAATCAAATAGGTAGGAGGGTAATGGTGAATATTTTTGGTATTTTTAAAAATTTTTGTAGTAATAATAAGAAGGAAACTATTTTTGGGTTTTTGTGTTCGTTGAAAACTGAATTTAAAATGTTTTCGGGAACTGTTTTGTTTTTATATGATAATAATATGAACAAGGATGGATAAATATAGAATGAGCGTGTATTCAGAGTCACTAATACGCAAAACCGTTTAGAATACGCGCACAACCTCCCCGGCAGCGGCGCCAAATTTTGATTGGTGGTAAACCGTCAGACGATTATTGGTCAACCACTTGTGAATGGTCAAATATAATAGTCAAACAGCTTAGGCCAATGCTTCCGTGAAATACAGTGTTTTCCCAGGTCGTTATGTCCCGACGAGGTGTGGATGGTATTAAAAACGAATCTGTGATCGAGTGAATATGAACAGGAATATGAATAAAAGTGTGAGTGAGTGATTACACTAGGGTTTTATAAAACAAAATAACTTAGATAAACTATTTTAACGATTGCGTGAAAGCTAGATATTTAAAAACGTTTAATAACTTAAAACGCGTACGTTTAATTTAATTTTACGTAAACGTACGAAACAAAAACGATTTTAACTAAAGTAGGGATTTGCATGCCATAGGGGCTTAAATGCAAATTAAATAAACTTAAAATATTTATTTTATAATTACTATTATTTAATATTATTTAATAACTATTATTAATTATTTAATAATTCACTAATAAATAAGAAAATGTAAAATAAGTCTAGAAATATAAAATTAAAATTTCTAAAAGTCTAAAATATTATAAAACTTGTTTTAAAAATAAAATTATATTTTTCACACTATTTATCTATTTATTATTAATTAATTACTATTTAATTATTAATTAACTATTTATATGATTTTAATTATTATAAATACTAAAAAGACTTAGATAATTAAGAAGATTTTTATAAATCTAATTAACCATCACAGGAATCCTAAAAAATTATAAAAAGTTTATTTTATGTATTTTTAAACTAATTTACTAATTATTATTCTATTTATTAATTAATTACCAATTAAACTATTTAAATTATAAAAACTAGTAAATGAACAGTAAAAATTACAAGAAAATTTCTAAAATTATTTTACAACATATAAAAGCTAGGAAAAATATAAAAACTAGGTGTTGCTTTATAAAAACTAATTATGCTATTAAAAACTTAATTATTAATTAATTATTAATAAAACTAATATTAAATCTAATAAATACCAAATGATAATATAAAAATCTAATAAAATTACTAAAAATACTTTAATATAAAAGGAAATTAATAAAAATATAAAAATGTAGGTTACTTAATGAAAATCTAAAAATGAAAATTAAAATTTAAATTATATTAAATAGAAACTATCACTTATTATTAAATTGTTTTTTTTTTCTTTTACAATACTATTTTATAACTAAAAATAGAAAACTTTAATGAAGGAACTTATTATGTAGCTTATTAATAAGCAGTGTGCTAACCAAAATGTTTAACAGTGTGGTGTTTAAGCTTATTGGGATTTGTCAAATCAATAATAAGCTATTATTAAGCCACACGGATAAACATAAGCACACTACTAATGATGATGATTGAAAATAAGCACAAAGGAACCAAATAAGCACACGCTATAAGCTAGGAATAACAAATAAGCACTTGGTCAAAACCTGAAAACCAAACAGGCCAAATGGGCAACTTTTGGACCTTTGTGGGGTCCACAGAGGTTAAAGGGGGTCCAAATTGAAACTTGAACCTTAAAGTTGGACTGGTCAACTCTCAAATAAGCCAAAAAGGAAGGCTTATGGCTTATTATTGAGCACTTGGTGATTCTTGGAAGTTGGGCTGACACACTGAGTGCTCAGATTTGGTTTCTGAGACAGGTCAAAAAGAGGGTCAAATAAGCTATGCTACAATAAGCTAAACCCCCAACTAGTCCTAGATCTGATAAGCTAGACTAATAAGTTACAAAATAAGCAAACATGTGGGGTGTGGGGTCCACAGGGAAGCCAGATAAGGGCTTATGAAGTTGGGCTTATCACACTGATGAATCAGTGTATGGGTAGATCAGGGTGAGTTTAAGGCACCAATAAGCTATAAGCCAAAGATCTAAAGCCCAAAACAAACCTGAGTCTGATAAGCCACACCAATCAGCTTTCCAAAAAGCTAAGGTGCAAAGGGTGGGTCCCTCAAACAAGCTCAGAATGAGCTTGTGAAAATTTGGTCAAATCCTGGTTGCCCTGGTGCAGGGGAGGTCTTTACCCTGCAGTCCACTTTGAGGGCTTGTATAAGCTACATAAAAATTCACAAAAATAAGCCAACTATGTGATTTGAAAGTTAAGCTGGTAGATTTTAAGTTGTGAAAAGATCAAAGTCTAATTTGCAATCCAAAAATCAGGAAAATTCCTACAATTTTTGAGTTTCTGACAAGAGGTGCAAAATTGACTTTTTGAAATTATATCCTACTTTGACTTATGTGAACTTTGAGCTTAATCTACTTACTGAATATGTTATAATATGCTATTATAAGGTTAAATTAAGCTAAGTAAACAACTATTAAGCTAATATGATGACAATGGACTTCAAAAACTTAAACAGACAACTAATTAAGGAAGATTAAAAGCAATTTTGACTTTTCTACAAATAACCACTGAATTTAAAGGTTTGTCAGACCTAAAAGAACTAAGGGTAACGTGTATAAACCAAAATTAACAACATATGCTCAGTTTAACACCCTTGACTCAGCAATTCCAAACACACCTTAATGAGATTGATTTTGTGAGTTTCAAAGCTTAACACTGATTCCAACCTTATCACTGATTCCAGACTTTGTATTATCATATAATGAGATCAATTGAGCATAAAACTTCAAGAACACAAGTAGAAAACACAGATTTGTCAAGTTTGTGATTTACACTGTGTAATTTTGGTTTTAAGTACAAATGATTTCCAATGAATCAACTACCTATTTTAATTAATACTATCACTTAACAACACCATTTAAACATGAAAACACAAAAATTAAAGCAAATAAAGCAATAGAACAATAATATGCTAAGTTGAGCAAAAATGCTTACAAGGTGAATCAAGCTGAGAGTTTAGAACCATGGACCAAATACCAACCTAACAGCTTCCCACAAAGCTACTAAACCAAGATCAATCCATAATTCAATCTGCTCCAAGCTTCTTCTTTGATTTCCACAAATTTTTGATTTATTTTCTATTTAATTGATTATTTTGTGATTTTTCTTGTATTTTTTTAATATTGAACTAAACTGGTTTGAACTTCTTAAAATCTTTATAGAAATTTACTAGTTACTTAATTAAGCTAAAAATAACACAGTACAACAACAATTAACAAAGTTAAGTGAATTTGTCAAATTCAATCAAAATTGCTAATTTCGAATTTAATAAACAAGATTATAATTAAAGGTTACAGGAAGCTTGAATTACACTAAAGTAACTTAATACAACTGATTGAAATAAAAATTACAACTGAATTGGAAAGTTATACTACCTACGATTACATTAAACTAAAGCTACACTAATATTCCTTCACCACTGCCTCTTTCCTTCTTTATAGAGACTTTTAGGAACCCTAGCAGCTTTCTGACACAATCCCACTTCATCTGAGCCCTTGGTTTGGTCAATTGAATCACCACCGTTCAAAATTGCTTTTTCGCACCAAAAAGTCTTAGGTAGCGTGGGAGGGATTTAAGGGCATTAAATGGTCCTTGGGAGCTTGTGTGAGGTGGAGGGATAAGGTGGAGAGGCAAAGGTGTGAGGTGGAGGCAAAACTATGGGTGTGGAGGTGGTATGTGGTATTGCAGTGGTGGAGGAAGGAGAAGGAGGGAAGGGGTAAAGGGGTGGTATTGGTTGGGTTGACCGGTATTTAATAACTAAGGGTGGATTGGGCTGGTGTAGTTGGGCCAGCAATTGGGTAGAAGGGGTGGGCTTGGGTAGTGTTTAGTTTGGATTTGGTTTTGATAATATAAAGAGTCCGTTTGGTTTTATTGTTTATCACAAGGACCTAATTTGTAATTTATTTAAGGTTGAGGTCTGAAATGGCAGGTTTCTAAAATATATTCAAAGGATTATTCTTGCCATATGTGATAAACCAAGGACTATAATTGATAATTTTTCCCATTTTAAACATCAGGGACCAAAATTGCCAATTCACCAAACTTCAGGGACTAAATATGTCATTTCACCAAACTTCACACCAAGGACCATTCCTGCAAAAGATTAATAGCATAAGGACCAAAATTTATTTTTCTCAAAGTTTTTTACATCCCAGGGACCATTTATGTCAATTTCCAAAGTATAGGGACTAAACTTGTAATTTTGTAAAACTTTGCACCAAAGGACTAAATATGTAACTTTGTGATTTAAAAGGACCTTTGGTGACTTTTTCAAGTTTTTAGAATAACCAGGGACTAGTTTTGACAACTTTTGAAACTTGAGGGACTGAAACTGCCAATTATGCAAACTTTGTACATTTTTTATCTGTTTTTTATTATTTTGCATTTGAAACATATAAAACACACTTCTAAGATATTTTCAGTATTATGATGCATATTTGAGTGTTTTTGGATGTTTTGGCAGTTCAAATTAGTATAAAATGATGAGTATTTAGACACTCATCACTTGTCTATGCTGCCATTTCAAAATTATGACCTCATCCACGTATCTACCTGCCTATATGACCCATATTTGTAAACGGGATCATACCCGAAATGATTAAACACTACGTCCCACAACAAACTGTTGTTTGATACCCACTCGTACTCTTCTGCATCATTTTGAAAGTTACCATTTGCTGCCATTATTGAAGTTTTCTTTGAAAGTGAATATATGTTTGTGTGTGTTATTTGGTATATATACAATAGATATGTATAAATAGGCTGGAGAGGTATATGAACGGTTCCCAAGACTTTTGGCGGGAAAAGGGATCGACCAAAGGCACCTAAATCATACTGTGAATTGAAGATATTTTAAAACTGTTCCTAAAGATAAGGAATTGACTGTCTCCATTTTCCTTTTACCAATTCTTGACTTACCAAGTTCAATGAGTTGATGCAATAACTACTTGTATCTCATGCTTTATGAATAATAAACTTCCAAACTCAATATTTCCAACAATGATTTGGGATCGGGTTATGACCCGAGGGAATAAAAGTTTGACCGTGACTTGAAGAAAACTTATGTTATGTTTCTTTGAAGTTTAATGTTTTTGTGTTCAAAGAAAACTTATGTTATGTTTCTTTGTTAATCAAGTTATCGATTACTATATTATGATGCTTTGTTAAAAGTCAAACAAAGATTGTCAAACTTGATTGTCATTTGCAAAAGTCAAAGAGTCTCCAAGTGAATTTGGGCAATTCCGGGTAATTACTATCAAAAGATAACTAATAGCCAATCATGATTGTCACTTTGGGTAATTGTTGGTAGTTTTGTGCCTGTACATTCATTTGCATAAGGTCAAACAGGATAGTCAAATTGTGCCATTTTGGGTAATTACTGCCAAAAGATACCGAGTAGCCGAAAGATCAAGGTCAGTTAAATTTACAAGCAAACACTTAACCATTCACCATAAAGATGGGGTACATGAGCCACTACAAACCACACAATCTAGCCATAAACACTATACTACTTCACTACAAGTACCAAAGAAACCACAACTGCAAAAACACAAAGTGTTGACTTCCAAAAACTGACTTTCTTTAAGGCATTTGCCAACTCTGCCTCCAATTCTTCAATCCTTCTGTGACAATTAACTTCAATTTGAACCTCACGCCTTTGTCTGGGATTCAGTTTGCTATACATCTCAAACAAATGTATCTTGTACCAATCACATTCCTCCTCTGGATCATACCAATTAAATTTTTCACATTTCTTCGTACCCGGTTTCTAAAATTAAAAAAAAAAAAAAAAAAAAAAAAAAAAAAAAAAAAAAACGTAGTATATTAAACATTAAACTTAATAATCTTTAAACTAAACGTATCTGATAACTTACCCATCGATTTTGGCAGCAAATGAAATGTCGAGCAGGGTTGGATGGTGTCCAAGATGTTACCACCATTGCTGGCCTGTCACATTTGCAGTTATCTTCAATAAGATAAGACGACATGAGTTTGTTTGATTTTGATTTGTGATTTGTTATGATTTTTTAGAGTGTGTTAAATTAGGGTTTATGTGAAAGGGAATTGATTTGCACACTTTATAAATTTATTGGGACACTCCATCTGTGCATTAAATACTTGTACAGTATTAAACACACTGCTTCAACCGCTTATACATTGAGTGTGCAAATAACTTTTTTGAGTGTGCAAATCATTAGCCGTATGTATAACAGAAGATCAAAAATTGACGGCCATTAATCCTTATTCGGGTCAATTGGGCAGACCCCGTACCCAAGTTAGCCAAATATTTTCAACCCGAATCACCCGAATAAAAAGGAGAAGGACGTATGGAAATGAAAAAATCGTACAAAAATGTACGAAAACGTAATAAACATTTCATAACATTTTAATACAGAGGAAAACATTCAGAAAAGCTTAGAACATATGAAAACGAGCGAAAATTGCCAAAATTATTCAACATGGATGAAATCGGTCGAAAAGGGTCGCAATCGGTCGTAGTCGGACTAAAACGGTCTAAATCCATCGAAATCTGTCAAAAATTGTCAACGTCGGTCGAAAACTAGCGACATCGATCAAAATCGATTGAAAACAGTCAAAAAGGGACGAAAAATGTTACAAACGGATTAAAACGTAAAAAAAAATACAAAACGTATAAAATGTTGTATTGTATTTGTCTTATTTAACAAAATCCAATGCACATGACCCATGACCCATGTTAATTACCCATTGTCGATCACCAATCATGTATTGGTCAATAAGATATGTGACATGCCACTACAACCCAATATTAATGCACATGACCCGTTACCCATGTTAATTACCCAATGATCAACAGTCATGGATGTGACCAGTGATAACCTAATGCATATGACCCATATGATGTCAACTACCCATTATTGAATGTGACCAGTGACAACCTAATGCATATGACCCATGTGAATTAGCCATTATCACCGGTCATGGATGGGTTGCATCGGCTTGGTAGGTGTGTAGTAGTTATATATAGTGTGAATTGAATGTTATATGAATTGTATTTGAAGTTATTAAAGGCGGTCATGCATGGGTTACACCGGCTTGGTAGGTGTATCGTTTGTCACAGAAACTAACAAGAAGCAAGTATGCAAGGACCTCCCAATCATGTTACCATGATCGAGAAAGTTTGAACTCGGTTTGAGCTTGATCACTCGAAAAGCTCGGTTTATTTGTAAAGGTGTGTGTCTTACACAAATTAAAATTGAAATATAATCTAATAATCGAATTCGGTTCACCTTCGGCTCGAAAATCTCGATACCAAGGTTTTCAAGATCGGGATCATATCCTACTTAGGATCGATGTTGTCTTTGCAAGATCGAGATCGTAAGATCGGATCGGGATCTTAAGATCCTACCATAATGCATTTTTTAAGTATCTTTTGTAATATTATACAAATTTATAAATTATTATATACATAAACAAAAAATTGTATAAATGTTTCATAGAAATGTTGTCCTAAATTATGGTTATGAAATGTATAAGAAGATTATAACATGTTGTTTTTTCAATTTTACAAAACACAATTCATAAATTTGTAGTTTTTTAGTTTGCTAGTTCGAGAAAAGTAAGATCGGATCGGATTAGATCCTAAGATCCTATGGTCAGAATCGGGTTCCTATACGATCTTAAGCTTTCAAAGATCCTACATAAGATCTGGATCGTTTTTGCTTTCCAGTATCGTAAAATCGTAAGATCCTAAGATCAGGATCGGGATCCTGACAACCATGCTCGATACATTTATAATTAACTATTTACACTTAGTACGCTTACATACAATATATATATATATATATATATATATATATATATATATATATATATATATATATATATATATATATATATATATATATATAAACATATGCTATATCACTTACAAGCTCGAAAACTCAACAATAACTCGAGTCGAACTTTTATAAGGTTGAGCTCAACTCATTAAATAATTACCACTTCATTTGATAGGCTTGAACTTGAATACCCCATCCCAAATTTTTTTCCCCAACCCGCTTAAAATTTTCCCCAAATTTAAATTGCCCTCCACCCAAATATTTCATTGACCCGCCCATGTTTTTCATTACTCGTTCCCAATTAATATCCACAAAATCTAGATCTGGTCTTCTTCTATCTCCTCAACACTCTCCTCACCAACGCCACCGCTCGCACCAACACCACACTCGCACCAAGACCACTGCTAAGGCCCGATCTAATGACATGTTTGGCCGTCCAGTCCGGCTCGGTATTCAGCTCACTATGTTTGTCGGTCCAGTCCGGCTCGGTATTCAGCTCACCGGTTTGGTTGATCCTAATTACTGGCGAGGAACACTCCAACTTTGCCATGTTCTTGATTGGTACTTTGCTTTTACATGGTTATTGAGCTACGTGGTTCAAGCTCCTTGATTTTGATTTCACTAAAGCTATATGTAATGTGTACAGATATTAAACCAGGTTGATGATGTTGTCAATGAAGCTTTGAAACAATCTCAAGGTTCATATACCTCCTTGCTATCTTATAATGACAAGATTTTTTGTGAATACCTTAGTACACACTTCTGATGCATTCAGGCATCTTTATCTGGTGCATATCTTAGTCCTTAATTTATTAATACATCATCAGGTTGCAAAACAACTCGAAATGTCTTTCATGACATGTTACCCAGCCCGCCATTTTTATGTGGTATTATCTTTTATTATTTTTGAAAGTGCATTCACATCTGAAATGATTTTTTATCCTTGAATTCATCTTTTAGATGTTTTTAAGCACCCATTATGTGGGGACTGATTTAAAAACTAGATTGACCATAACCAAACTGGCCAAAAGCAAATGCTACCTTGGAATCTTTACTTTTTTCTAGTTTGAAAAAAATAATCTGAAATGTATATAGCTTTGGAAGGTTGAATAAAAGTTACAAATAAAAAATGCAGAATTGATTGTAAGAAAGCCTAAAATCGGAAATAGACCAAGATCTGATTATCAAAAAATATAGTTGTTTCTAATCAAGTAGTCGCGTTGGTCTATTTGATTTTTTCAGCTTATCTTTTCCATTTTTAATTGGGTGGTTGGGACAAAGTTACTTGTACCTTTTTAAACCATTCCTAGAGTTTAATCTATACCTTATTTTTAATTGGGTGGTTGGGTCAAAGTTACAAGATCTGAAATGCGTTTTATTCCTATCGTGTTTGCACAGGTAGTTGAACCAGTGGCGCATCAAGCGACTCAAAACCACCAAAGCAGATAGTTGAATCAGTGGCGAGTCAAGCGACTCAAAACCACCAAAGCAGATAGTTGAACCAGTGGCGCATCAAACAACTCAAAACCACCAAAGCAGATAGTTGAATCAGTGGCGAACCAAGCGACTCAAAACCACAAAAATAGCAGATGTTTGAACTAGTGACACCTAACAAACTAGATGCACCTGACAAAAGACAAGGCAATAGTGTGTCTGTCAAATGTCAAGAAATAGATGCACCCGTCAACAATATATATAACCACATACTTTTTACAGAGGAAGGTTTTCTAGCATCCAATCAAGAACTTTATTCCAGTATGCTCATCTAGTTCTGTTATGTTGTGAGCTTTGACATGTTCTAGTTCTGCTCTAATCCTGATGTGGTTATTGTTGATATGCAGCAGCCTACGTTTTCAAGGCTTTTATATCCAGATGATGAGATTAGATCAATGGGAGAAAAACTTGTAAGTTTAACTGCAAATTTTATTATTGTGTTCATTGTTTTGGATTAAAAGTCTTCATGATGTTGTTTGAATTACTGCTGATCATGTTTGTGTTAATATTGCTTAGATGGATTTAGTTCTGCTCATGAACTTCAAAGAAGATGTGCAAAAGTAATTACTACTGCTAGTACAAAAGTTACTACTGCTAGTACAAAAGTTATGACTGCTAGTGAAAGTTGGTACTGCTCAGAGATTAAGACCGCTCGAAGTTGCTAGTTGCTTATGGAGAAGATTATAGATACTTAGGAAACTATTGTAAGCCGACTAGGACTCCTTGGTGTATAAAAGGATGTCTAATTTTATATTTGGTTCAGTTATACACATTCCAATTTTATTGTATTTGAATTTGTTTTGATATATATTTGAATTGTTTTGATATATATTGATTTTTTAAATGTGACTAAAAGATGCATATAGTCACACTTATTAACACTTTGGTCACTGTTTGCTTAGTTCATTGTGTGACTAAATATTACAAAAGGTCACGCAAACATAAACTTCATGTGGCCATTAGATGATCAATAGTCACACAAAATACACATTTCTTCACTTTAAACAGCATATGGTCACACTTATTAACACTTTTGGCCACTGTTTGCTTAATGGTATGTGACTAAATACCCAAAACAAACATGCTTTGTGTGACTAAATATTACAAAAGGCCACGCAAACATAAACTTCATGTGGCCATTGGATGATCAATAGTCACACAAAATACACATTTCTTCACTTTAAACAGCATATGTTTGTGTTAAATTGTATGTGACTAACTCCAAAAAATAACACCCATTGTGTGACTAAATCATCACAAACGTCACATTTATTGTATATTCATGTGGCTACAGGATGGGAAATAGTCACACAAAATACACATTTACTTGAATATACCATCTCAAATGTCACATACATTATATATTTATGTGGCCAAAGGCTGAAAAATAGTTACTCTCAAAAAACATTCGCGTGACTATAAAGTGTTTACGGTCACTGATAATGACTAATCCAACAAAACTTGTGTCTAATTTGTCACACATATTCGGGGTTTTGGTCACTCTTTTTTGATGAAAAAGGCCACGAACTCAACAATGTGACCATATGCCACCTATGGTGGTGGGACCTTTAGTGACACACTACGAAAAACACATGTGTGACTATAGGCATATCGTCACACATTTTTGTTGTGACCAATACAACTTTTTGTACCAGTGTCTTGGTCGACTTTGAGATCGTTGAATGGTTATAGGCACCAGAATTGGTCTCATCGATGATGCAGCCTTCTCAAGCTCATGTGTTAAAACCTTTGCTAGTCGACTTGAATCATCATCATCTTCATATTCGACATCAGAATCGAAAACATAGGGTGGTGGAGTTGGGAGATCATCCGAAGAAATTGGTTCTTCAACCTTCTTCTTTGCTTTCTTGGTTGAAGAAGATGCAGCATTGGGTGGCAAGTAATTACTCCATCCTGATGACTCAGAGGATGAATCAGATGAGATATCGATAATATCAGGGTTAGGGTTCATGGTGTTACTGCTGATGGAAGGTTTTGATGCTTAATTGTGGATTTGGAGATTGTTTGGTGTGTTTGGATTGGGATTTGAAGCCCCTTTTATAGGCCTGGTCAAACCTAAACTTCCACTAGAGAAGTTAATGCAAGTAATTGTTAGTTAGTTGAGGAGTAAATATTGGAGATATTTACTGAAGAGAGTTGACCATAAGAAGATATTTTACAGAGGAGTTGTTCCTGCTGATAGGTTATTTTCATTCCTGCGGGTTGACTGTCATTCCTGCTGATGGGTCATTGTTCCTGCTGGTTGAGTTAATTTATTGACCGTCGTCAAAGGAACTTGGGATTCTGCTGATAGACCAAGTGTTCCTGCTGTTTGACTTGTGGTTGCTGCTGATAATGTAAAATTGGGTATTTTATTTTGGGTCAAAATTAAATTCAAAATTGGTCAAAGATTCTTTCAGAGATACTTGCCAATCCAGTTACTAAGTGTCACACCCCCAAAATACCTGAATGGCAGCGGAATGGAATACCTGGGGGTGACTTGTCATAGCACCACCGTTACAGTTATATTGAACGACCTAAAGTGTCGTATGGAAAATACATCGTTTGATTTATTTAAAAAGGTTCAGATTTACAAAACATAGGTCCCAAAGTATTTAAAAGTTAAAGGAAACAAGTTTGGTATAATCAAACGATAATATATAAGTGCATGAATTTCCAAAATGAGACGCGTCATCCTTGCTACTCACTAAAATGACTCCATGCATGCCATGAGATATACCTTAGTTACCTAAAAATACATTGCTAAAACGGTCAACATAAAGTTGGTGAGAAATCATAGGTTTATGGATTAAATGATGTGTACAATAGCCATAAGTAAAGAGTAAGGTGACTTGATGTCAAAATGAAGTTACATTGGCTCTTAAGCTCATGACCCCGAAGCTAGACATAATCAGAATTTCGCCCCAAATGAGTGGTTACCAAGCACTCAATAATGTTAGACATGAAATGCATTCGTACCCGTTGGAGCAACCCAAACACCAATGGAGGAGTCACCCTCAATAGATCTATTCACTCACTCTCGCTTAAAGGCAAATTAACGGTCCATGATAATATAAAGGGGACTTAATGTGGTATGATAGCAACTTAAGCAATGTATGAAAATGTAGCTACTTTGGCATGTACAAAAATAAGTGGTGCAATGTATTCACCCCCGTGGGATTTGAAATCAAATATTGAATTAAAAACGGGGCTATGAAAACTCACTTCGAAGTGATGATACAATGCAATGGAATGATAAGGACAACAAGGAACGAAATCAACCGCAACCTATGATGAATAAATATGATCTAATTTAGATCATGAAATGATGTAGAGAATATGCATGCTCATGATACCTATACCACTCATAACTTGAAAATATACTAGTTATAGTCATATGAAAATATATTCCATACTTAAGAAAAATAATTCTTAACTAGACTTGTAAAAACTTGTCGTAGTATATCGTATATAGAAAGTTAGTGTTACAAGCTTCGCCTTGAAAACCTTGAAGTAACGTCTAATGGTCGTAAAAATAAACTTGTAATCATAAGTACTTCATTAGTTATAAGTTTGGCACTTTGGTAGTATTTCTAGAAAATCTAGGATTTAGTACGTAGAAGTAGTATTATTATTATTTCTAGTTGAAAAGCTGTCAAATAGTTTTTGCCGATGTTGAAACGTGAATAACTTGGTCGTTTTAAGTTCATTTTCTTCATTCTTTATATCCACGGATTCGTCTTAGTATGTACTAATATATTTTTGATAACTCGGCTTCTCTAGGTTACGTCTAACGCCTCGGTTTGTCCACCAAAAATCGTCCAACAGCATACAATTTTCAGAAAAATAGTTTTCGTCAATAAACTTGCAAAAATCATATCTCCTTCGTTATTAACTCGTTTTAGTCAGTTCTTTCACCTACGGCTTCGTTTTTTAAAGTATTTTCTAAATCTTTGGTTGAAAAGTTCCCCTGAGTTACTGAGTTTTCCAGAAAGCAAATTTTGGGACAGTAGGTTTATGGATATGTTCCAAATCCACTTCTAATGTTCTAAACTAGTTTCTAATCCACCCAAATCACTTCCAATCACCACAAATCTAGTCTAATCCTACCATACACCTTCTTAAGGTGTCATGGGTTCTTAAACATCATAAATCTAGTGGATCTAACAAGGGTTTCCATTTCTAGGGTTTCAAAGACATAAGTGTATATTATGAGTGGTAAAAGCTAACATATGCATGAAATATTGTATAAAACCATATGATCATAATAAATACTTGAAGAAAAGATGAAAATAATTTTTGTAACTTACTTTGAATGATTATGAAGTTTGTATGATTAAAACCTAAGGATCCTTGAGTTTGTATTACAAAACCCTAACAAGGATAACAATATGGACTTGATATGAGCTAGATCTTGGAAAAAATGATGGATCTTGGTGAGGTTTGAGTTTGGCCGTGGGTTTTGAGAGGAAAAAAAGAGAAAATGGTAAGTTTTTGATCTAAAATTTTATATGTGTGAAGTGTTTTTGGTTTGAGATATTATTTGGTGAATTTTTGGAAAGGTTAAAAATGATTAATGCACAAGGTTAAAAAGGGGGAGGGGGGGGGGGCGGGGGGGGGGGGGGGGGTGTTGGCCAGTTTTTCAAAGGATCAAAAAGTGAAAATTGAGTTTGTGATTTAATTAGGATTGATAGTGGAGGATTTGTATAGTTTTAGTTGTTAATTTTAGGTAGTTGTAGTTAGTTTTTAGTTATAATCGGGTACCGGGTTTGCGAGGAATAAATTTTAACAAGTTAACCGGGACATAATAAAGTCATAAAAATGTTAAAAATATGTTGGGTACAAAAATTGAGCGTTTGGATAGTTATCGTTTAGTTTTCACGAAAACCGTCGTAATTATATTAAACTTACGTTATAAATTAAATAAATTCCCAAATTACCGGGCAAATTAATTTTATAATTTTTATGACGTTGTAATGAGTTTAAAAATATATTGGAACCATCGTGGGGATTTTTAGATATGTTAGTCATATTTATTAATCGCGTATTAACGTTTAATTAAAATAAATAAACGTAAAACGTTAACAATACCAAAAATATTAATATTAATATTCTACGAGTGGTATAGTATGCAAATGCTATTATGATGATATGTAGACTATTTCTAGTCCATATGAAATGTCCCTAATGATAATGCATGAATTCGCACCTGAACCAATACGGTTACGCGAATTTAAGTACTCGTAAACTAAATTTACGATGAAATGAGCAATGCACGTGAATAGTATTTTCTTTCCGGAAATGAATAGTACTTGTTGAATAGTAAAATTTTTGAACGCTTCTCAGAATATCAAACTGACCTAAAAAATGATGAATAGTAAAACGATGAATAGTGTTTTGTTGAATAGTGATTTATGAATAGTAAATTATCGAAGTTTGGGAAATGACCTGAAATGGTGAGTTGTGACAGTCGCCCACCCAAAAAGGAATTCAGTCCCTGAATTCAGCTAGTGTTGGTCTCGGTAATAGGTTTGGTGAAAAGATGTGGATACTTGCGTCGCATTTGGTCTTCTCGTTCCCAAGTAAACTCGGGTCCTCTTCGAGAATTCCAGCAAACCTTCACGATCGGAATTTGACTCTGCTTCAATTGTTTGACCTCTCGGTCCATGATCTCAACTGGTTCTTCCACAAAGTTAAGCTTGTCATCTAGTTGAATTTCTTCTAATGGTATAACGGAAGACTCGTCCGAAAGGCATTTCTTGAGATTTGAGACATGAAACGTGTCATGTACGTTGCTGAGTTCTGATGGAAGTTCAAGCTTGTAAGCTACCGGACCAATCCTTTCCAGTATCTTAAATGGACCAATGTATCTCGGGTTCAACTTCCCGTGTTTCCTGAATCGTATCACGCCCTTCCAAGGCGAGACTTTCAACATGACTTTGTCTCCGACCTGGAATTCCAATGGTTTGCGTCGAACGTCTGCGTAGCTTTTCAGTCTACTTCTAGCTGTTTCAAGTCTTTCTCGAATCTGGATTATCTTTTCTGTTGTTTCTCGAACCATCTCCGGGCCAGTACATTGTACATCACCTACTTCGGCCCAACAAACTGGAGATCGACACTTACGACCATAAAGTGCCTCGAATGGTGCTGCTTTTATGCTTGAATGGTAGTTGTTGTTATAAGAAAACTCGATCAACGGTAAATGGTTAGCCCAACCATTTCCAAAGTCAATCACACATGCTCGTAGCATGTCCTCTAGTGTCTGAATAGTTCTCTCACTCTGACCATCGGTCTGAGGATGGTAAGCAATGCTCATGTCTAACTTGGATCCAAAAGAATCTTGTAATGACTTCCAAAAGTTTGAAGTAAAGCGACTATCTCTGTCAGAAATAATGGAGATTGGTGCTCCATGTTTTGAGACTATTTCCTTGACATAAAGTCTGGCAAGTTGTTCCATGGAATAAGTCTCTCTAATGGGTATAAAATGGGCTGATTTGGTAAGACGATCAACAATTACCCAAATAGCATCGTAACCTCCTGACGTCTTGGGAAGTTTAGTGACAAAGTCCATTGTAATACGCTCCCACTTCCATTGTGGAATTTCTAGTTGTTGAAGTAGTCCTGATGGTTTCTGGTATACGGCTTTCACTTTGGCACAAGTAAGGCATTTGCTGACATACGTAGCTATTTCTGCTTTCATGTTCGGCCACCAATAAAGCTTTTTGAGATCCTAATACATCTTGTCAGAACCTGAGTGAATAGAGTACTTCGACTTGTGTGATTCATGCATAATCAATTCTCATACTCCACCATAGAGTGGTATCCAACTTCGGTCCTTGAAGCATAACACTCCATCTGCTCTCAAAGCCATTTTTGTTCTTTGGCATACCATAAAGTTTCTCCTGTGGTCGATTTTCTTCCTTGAGAGCCTCAATCTGAGCTTCTAGAATTTTTGATAGCAATGGTGAAATGATAGTCATTCCCAATGACCTAACCCTTAAAGGTTTGAGTCGTTCTTTTCGGCTAAGTGCATCTGCTACAACATTTGCTTTTCCTGGGTGATATCGGATTTCACAATCGTAATCACTCAACAATTCTATCCAACGACGTTGTCTCATATTAAGTTCCTTCTGATCAAGTATATGCTGTAAGCTCTTGTGGTCAGTCAAAACTACGCACTTGGTACCATAAAGATAGTGTCTCCAAATCTTGAGTGCAAAAACTACAGCACCCAAATCCAAGTCGTGTGTAGTGTAATTCTTCTCGTGTGTCTTAAGCTGTCTAGATGCATAAGCTATCACTTTCTCGTTTTGCATTAGCACAGCTCCAAGTCCTTTATGCGAAGCATCACAATATACGACAAAGTTCTCAATACCTTCTGGTAGTGACAAAATCGGTGCGCTACAAAGCTTGTGCTTCAATAACTGAAATCCAGATTCTTGCTTCTCTCCCCACACATACTTTTGATTCTTTTGTGTCAGCTTAGTCAGCGACTTCGCTATCTTAGAAAACCCTTCAATGAACCTTTTGTAATATCCTGCAAGTCCAAGGAAATGACGAATTTCCGTAGGAGACTTGGGCGTAGCCCAATCTTTCACTGCCTCGATCTTTGCTGGGTCGACTTGTAATCTTTGGCTATCAATGACATGGCCAAGAAACTGAACTCTTTGTATCCAAAAATCACACTTTGAAAACTTGGCATACAATTGCTCCTTCATGAGTAGTTCCAGAATTGTTCTGAGGTGTTCTTAGTGCTCTTCCTTACTCTTGGAATAAATCAAGATATCGTCAATGAATACGATCACAAACTTATCAAGATACGGTTTGCACACTCTATTCATGAGGTCCATGAATACCGCAAGTGCGTTGGTTAATCCGAAAGGCATTACTTGAAACTCATAATGACCATAACGTGTTCTAAATGCAGTCTTCGGAATATCTTCTTCCCGAACTCTAAGTTGATGGTAACCGGATCTTAAATCAATCTTGGAATAAAAACAAGAACCTTGTAGCTGATCGTACAAGTCGTCGATCCTAGGGAGTGGATAACGATTCTTCACCGTTAACTTGTTCAGCTCACGATAGTCGATGCACATTCTGAAAGATCCGTCCTTCTTCTTTACAAACAAAACCGGTGCTCCCCAAGGCGAGGAACTCGATCTAATGAATCCTTTGTCCAAAAGTTCTTGTAATTGGTTCGACAATTCTTGCATCTCCGAAGGTGCAAGTCGATACGGTGCTCGCGCAATTGGTGCAGCTCCTGGCACTGATTCGATTTGAAACTCAACTTGGCGTGTAGGCGGAAGTCCTGGCAATTCTTCCGGAAAAACTTATGGAAATTCCTTAACAATTGGCACATCTTCAAGTCGTTTCTCATCCGACTTCTTCTCCGTGATGTGAGCCAAGAATGCATAACAACCCTTCTTTATGTACTTCTCGGTTTTAATGCACGATATAATACTGAGTCTAGTTCCACTTCGCTCTCCGCGAACAACTAAAGTTTCATCACTATAAGGAAGATGAACCACTTTCTCATCACAAATAATTCTTGCACGGTGTCGAGACAACCAATCCATACCGATAACAACATCGAAACTTCCAAGTTCTACGGGCATAAGGTCTATATTGAATGGATGGTTTAGGAAATTGATTGTGCAACCACGGACAACGGTGTTGGTGTTAACTAAAGACCCATCGGCTAATTCAATAATATAGGGAATGTCTAAGGTGGTTGGTTCTATGTTAAGTAAAGGTGCAAATGCAATAGAAACAAAACTTCTATCCGCTCCTGAATCAAATAAAATGGATGCATAACGATTATTAACGAGGAACGTACCCGCAACGACATTCGGGTCCTCTCGGGCATCTTCTCCTCCCATAACATAAGCTCTTCCTCGAGCCACTCCACCTTGGTTTCCAGTTCCTTGATTCTTCTTTTTTGGGCACTCACTCCTATAGTGCCCAATTTCTCCGCAGCCAAAACATGTTACTGGTGGTTTCTGATTGTTACCCAAGTTTGGAAGCCTGCAGTCTTTGATATTGTAACCAATCTTCTTGCAGTTACCACATGGGTTTGGGCAACGGCCTGGGTTATGATGTGTTTGGCACTTATCACACTTGGGTAGATTACCAGCATATCCTTTCCCTTCATTCGGCCCTGCAGCATAGGCCCTTGCCACTTCCTGTCTCTTAGGTGCTAGCTGAATAGCATTTCCACCTTGGTTGTAGTCAAACCTCCTCTTGTTGTTGTTGTTATTGTTTGGGTTGTTGTTTTGGTTATTGGGATAGTTGTGGTTTCGATTGTTGTTATAGTTGTTGTTGTTTCGAGTGTTGTTGTAGTTGGTGTTGTTTGAATGGTTATTGTTGTTGTTGACAGCAGATTTTCCTTTTACCACTTGGACCATGAGTTTCTGAGTTATACGAATAGCCTCTTCCATTGATTGTGGGTCGAAAGACATCACATCCCCTCGGATGCTTTAGGGTAGTCCACCAGTGAAGTTCTCCATCTTTTTCTCATCGTCAGGAACCATAGTTGGACATAGTGCAGCCAACTCCTGAAATCTCCTAATGTAGGTTTCGATGTCATCACCTTTTGTTACCAGCTCATAGAATTCTGTTTCCAACTTTTGCACCTCAGTACGAGGGCAAAACTTCTTTGTCATCAATTTCTTGAATTGATCCCAAGTGAGCTTGTAGGCATTTTCCATACCAATCGGCTGAGCATAAGAATTCCACCAAGACATAGCTTCATCAAGAAGCATAAAAGTAGCAAGTTTTACCTTGTTGACATCCGGGCAACCGCACATGAGGAATACATTCTCAGTCTTTTCAAACCAGCTGATCAAAGCAACCACTCCCTCAGTGCCCTTAAACTTGACGGGATCACTAATCTTGAAATCCTTCCAAGTGTACTCACGCCTAGTAGTGGGTGGTTCAACCGCCCCAGTATTAGGTGCAACCTCAGCAGCCCTAGCAGCAACCTCAGCTCTCTCAGTCTCCAGAGCTTCTGCTATACTATCCCTGACCAACTTGCGGATAGCGGCTTGAGTCATAGCGGGTGTTTCTGGTGCAGCCTTTCCTTTCCTTGGCGCCATACTTCTGATAAATCATAATGGACAACAACCATGAGAAAGTCATAATAGAAATAGTCATCGTACCAAAAGTATACACCCACAGCATGTATATATACAACCACAACAAGTATAAATATAACCATGACATGTACGAGTACAACCACAACCTGTATAAATACAACCACGACACGTATAGATACAACCACAACAAGTATAAATACGTTAACAATAAAGAGCAACCACGAAACATCATAAATATAATCACAACACATGAATATAATACATGAAAATTTCGGCCTACATGGACCGATATATATATATATATATATATATATATATATATATATATATATATATATATATATATATATATATATATATATATATATATATATATATATATATATATATATATATATATATATATATAGCATAACCATTCCAATATAGTAGAGTCACACTTGATATATTTGTTTGTACAACAACCAAAAGACTACAAGTTCTTGAACTATGTCCCACACCTCGGGACTAGGAAGATAGTAAAAGCTAATACAATACAAGTCTATGTCTAGGTTCCTCCGGGTGCTCTAGAACCTCCAGGTGCTCCAGATCCTCCAGGTCCACCCCTAAGGCGGTGAATCTCACGATCCATCGCAACAACAATCTCCTCCAAGTGCTCAACTCTAAGCTGGAGGGCAGCCTCCCTGGTCTCTGCAGCTGTCATCCTCTCCTGAGCTATTGCCAACTGGTGTGCCTGCTCTCCCTGAGCCTCCTGTGTCATCTGAGCTCTATCCCGTATCTCCGGTAGCTCATCCCTAAGCTGATCAATCAGCTCCTGATGTCCCTCCTGCCGTGCCTCAAGTCCATGATAAGATACGTCAATGCTAACCCTGCCTAAGATCAATCCCTCAACCTGCTCCTCGACCTCCTCAAGTCGAGTAGTGATAATCTCATCTACCCTATAACCCAAACTATCAACCTGCTCCTGTTGAGCCCCTAACTGATCATCTACAGTAAAAGCTATAGGCCCTCTAGCAGCAGCTGCTCTCGAACTCTCTCCTACATGGTATACTGGTGATGGTGGCAGGTCAGAAGTCTCTGTAGTAGGTGAAGCTGGGGTAGTAAACCTTGCACGCTTCCTGAGCAGCAAAAGTGAAGTAGATATAGAAGTAGTAGTGGGTATAGCTAGTGGTGTAGGCAATGTAGGAACAGTAGGGATCCTAAAGGTAGAGGTAGTAGTGCGTACGCTCTTCCTAGCACCAATGGTTGTTTTACTACGAGGGAACATAAGTTTTGGTTCTGAGGACATAGAAGTAGTGGGAGATGATATGTCAGTAGGTACACGGGTAACATCAAGGGGTGCAATGGGAGAGATATGAGTAGTAGGAGCAGTCTCTTCCTCCTCAAAAGGCTCGGTATCCTCACCTGATGCCAAAAGTGGCAACACAGGTACTGAAGGGATGGGTGGTGAAAAAGCGGTGGAAGACATAGAGCCCTCAACATCAGAGTCTGAGATAGAGTAAAGTATGACAATGTTCGGGTCTGAAGACATAACTCTGTGATAATCAAGGTGAAATGAAAATAAATAACTCGTATAATGGAATCACCTAAAACAATGAATATGCACTTATGATGTAATGATGAGATGCTATGATAATGTGGTTATAGTCTAGGGTCTATGATACATCCTAGTTCGCTATAACCTTAGCTCTGATGCCAATCTGTCACACCCCCAAAATACCTGAATGGCAGCGGAATGGAATACCTGGGGGTGACTTGTCATAGCACCACAGTTACAGTTATATTGAACGACCTAAAGTGTCGTTTGGAAAATACATCGTTTGATTTATTTAAAAAGGTTCAGAGTTACAAAACATAGGTCCCAAAGTATTTAAAAGTTAAAGGAAACAAGTTTGGTACAATCAAACGATAATATATAAGTGCATGAAAATCCAAAATGAGACGCGTCATCCTTGCTACTCACTAAAATGACTCCATGCATGCCATGAGATATACCTTAGTTACATGAAAATACATTGCTAAAACGGTCAACATAAAGTTGGTGAGAAATCATAGGTTTTGGATTAAATGATGTGTACAATAGCCATAAGTAAAAAGTAAGGTGACTTGATGTCAAAATGAAGTTACATTGGCTCTAAAGCTCATGACCCCGAAGCTAGACATAATCAGAATTTCGCCCCAAATGAGTGGTTACCAAGAACTCAATAATGTTAGACATGAAATGCATTTGTACCCATTGGAGCAACCCAAACACGAATGGAGGAGTCACCCTCAATAGATCTATTCACTCACTCTCGCTTAAAGGCAAATTAATGGTCCATGATAATATAAAGGGGACTTAATGTGGTATGATAGCAACTTAAGCAATGTATGAAAATGTAGCTACTTTGGCATGTACAAAAATAAGTGGTGCAATGTATTCTCCCCCGTGGGATTTGAAATCAAATATTGAATTAAAAATGAGGCTATGAAAACTCACCTCGAAGTGATGATACAATGCAATGGAATGATAAGGACAACAAGGAACGAAATCAACCGCAACCTATGATGAATGAATATGATCTAATTTAGATCATGAAATGATGTAGAGAATATGCATGCTCATGATACCTATACCACTCATAACTTGAAAATATACTAGTTATAGTCATATGAAAATATATTCCATACTTAAGAAAAATAATTCTTAACTAGACTTGTAAAAACTTGTCGTAGTATATCGTATATAGAAAGTTAGTGTTACAAGCTTCGCCTTGAAAACCTTGAAGTAACGTCTAATGGTCGTAAAAATAAACTTTTAATCATAATTACTTCATTAGTTATAAGTTTGGCACTTTGGTAGTATTTCTAGAAAATCTAGGATTTAGTACGTAGAAGTAGTATTATTATTATTTCTAGTTGAAAAGCTGTCAAAAAATATATAGTTTTTGCCGATGTTGAAACGTGAATAACTTGGTCGTTTTAAGTTCATTTTCTTCGTTCTTTATATCCACGGATTCGTCTTAGTAAGTACTAATATATTTTTGATAACTCGGCTTCTCTAGGTTACGTCTAACGCCTCGGTTTGTCCACCAAAAATCGTCCAACAGCATACAATTTTCAGAAAAATAGTTTTCGTCAATAAACTTGCAAAAATCATATCTCCTTCGTCATTAACTCGTTTTAGTCCGTTCTTTCGCCTACGGCTTTGTTTTTAAAAGTATTTTCTAAATCTTTGGTTGAAAAGTTCGCCTGAGTTACTGACTTTTCCAGAAATCAAATTTTGGGACAGTAGGTTTATGGATATGTTCCAAATCCATTTCTAGTGTTCTAAACTAGTTTCTAATCCACCCAAATCATTTCCAATAACCAGAAATCTAGTCTAATCCTACCATACACCTTCTTAAGGTGTCATGGGTTCTTAAACATCATGAATCTAGTGGATCTAACAAGGGTTTCTATTTCTAGAGTTTCAAAGTCATAAGTGTATATTATGAGTGGTAAAAGCAAACATATGCATGAAATATTGTATGAAAACCATATGATCATAATAAATACTTGAAGAAAAGATGAAAATAATTTTTGTAACTTACTTTGAATGATTATGAAGCTTGTTTGATTAAAACCTAAGGATCCTTGAGTTTCTATTACAAAACCCTAACAAGGATAACAATATGAACTTGATTTGAGCTAGATCTTGGAAAAAATGATGGATCTTGGTGAGGTTTGTGTTTGGCCGTGGGTTTTGAGAGGAAATGGAGAGAAAAAGGTAAGTTTTTTATCTAAAATTTTATAATTGTGAAGTGTTTTTGGTTTGAGATATTATTTGGTGAATTTTTGGAAAGGTTAAAAATGATTAATGCACAAGGTTATAAATTAAATAAATTCCCAAAATACCGGGCACATGAATTTTATAATTTTTATGACGTTGTAATGAGTTTAAAAATATATCGGAACCATCGTGGGGATTTTTAGATATGTTAGTTATATTTATTAATCGCGTATTAACGTTTAATTAAAATAAATAAACGTAAAACGTTAACCATACCAAAAATATTAATATGAATATTCTACGAGTGGTATAGTATGCAAATGCTGTTATGATGATATGTAGACTATTTCTAGTCCGTATGAAATGTCCCTAATAATAATGCATGAATTCGCACCTGAACCAATACGGTTACGCGAATTTAAGTACTCGTAAACTAAATTTACGATGAAATGAGCAATGCACGTGAATAGTATTTTCTTTCCGGAAATGAATAGTACTTGGTGAATAGTAAAATTTTTGAACGCTTCTCAGAATATCAAACTGACCTAAAAAATGATGAATAGTAAAACAATGAATAGTGTTTTGATGAATAGTGATTTATGAATAGTAAATCATCGAAGTTTGGGAAATGACCTGAAATGGTGAGCTGTGACACTAAGTTGGGAAACTACTTCATATAACCTAACGTGTATATCCCACACCCAAAATAACTGATTCCCTATCGCCAATAACTCAAATCCATTTCATAACTTATCATTTTCAAAAATTATTCTCTGAAATCTTCAATGGCAGCTCTTAAGTTCAAAGGTGATCACAACAAAGTTGCATTCTTGGGAAGAACCAAAGGAAGTGAGGTGTTTGAACCGATGGTGGATTTCTTGCAAAGGTCTAAACTCATATATGCTCTAGTAAACTGCCCTCCTGTTGTATATGAGTCGTTGGTCAAACAATTTTGGGCCACTGCTGAAGAACGATCTCTTGAAGGTCAACCCAAGGAGATTGTGGCCACCGTTGATGGTGAGGAGTATGTGATTACAGAGTCCTCTGTAAGGACTAAGCCTCAATTGGAAGATGAAGATGGAGTATTTGATGCTTCTAGGGAGGAGGAGATTCTTGAGGGCTTGGCAAATCTTGGCTATCAAATTGATGGGAAGAATGTCTGGCACAAGAATAAATTTTGCACTAAATGGAGGTTTTTGGTACATACTCTACTTCAATGTATTAGTCCCAAGTCAGGAGGCTGGGATCAATTCTCAAGCTCTCTTGCCTATGGTATTATTTGTTTATCACATGGTAGAGTTTATAATTTTTCTAGGTATATATTTGAAGAAATGCTTAAAAATGTTAAGGATACCAAATATAAATTTTTATGTATCCTTGGTTCCTACAAATAATATTAGGCATTGAGACTAATGACCAAACACCTAGACTCATAGGCAAACTAACTACAAAATTGTTTGCCACAATGAAAACCAATTATGATGGGGTACATAAACCATTACTACCTGCTATGTTGCCAATTGGCAATGATGATGCTGGTGAATGTGATGCTGCTGGTGGTAATATTCCACCTACCCCTGATGCTGCTGGTGCCAATGCACCAGTTACTACTGATGTTGGCCCTTCAGATGCTCCTGATGCAAGTGTATCAGTTGCTACTGATGATCAACCACCACCATCCCCTAGAACTTCATCACCCAGACCTCCTACACCACCATCACCTGGGATTGTTGCTCCTGATGAGCAAACTATTGCTCCTGATGAGCAACCTCATGGTTTTGTTAAGACAGTTAAGTCTCCTGAAGCACAGGTAGATGAACCTGTTGAACTAGAGGGTACTTCCATTGACCAAAATCCTAACTCACCAAAGTATAGAAGGCTACCCACTCCTAGTCCTCCCAGGCATACTTTTGATGATGATGCAAATATAGGTACAGGTTTTCATGATTCTTCAACCAGTACCAGTGAAGCTCCTTCTACCATTGGTAAACCTGTTGGTGGAGCTAAGGATCTTGTTACTCTCACCTTTATGTCTGCTTTGGTCCACAGGTGTGTACTTAAGTTTGAGGATTTGGATGCAGACTTCAAAGATACCAAAAAGACTCTTGGAACTGCTGTTCTAAAATTGTTAGAGTGGGTCAAGAAATTGGAGGATATATTAAAGACCAAAAAGAGAAAGGGTGTGGTCTTTGACTCTGATGAAGAAAAGGATGCAGCTAAGGAGAATATTGACTTGGATGGTCTTCATTTGTTGGCTAAAGCTTCCTTGGCTAGTGCAAGTGCAGATGATGCTTATGTTGACATGGATGGAAATGTTCAACCTGATGCAGATCAAGATCCTGCTAATATTCCATTGTCATATTCCAGAAGGAGACATATACAGAGGGTTAGAAGGAAGACAGAGGGAACTATTCCTGTTGGGTGTTCAACTGTTCCTGTTGTTGATGTTACCACTACTAGTGCTCCCATTCCTTCTGATGGTCTTCCATCTGCTGCTGATGATACCATTTCTGCTACCATGGATAATATTTCTGCTGATCATCCTTCTACTGAGGTTCCTCCTAATTTTACTGCTACAGAGGTTCCTGTTCTTGAAGTTCCTTTTGATGGAATTACTACTGATGGTATTCCTGATGATGTTCCTTCTAATGGTGTTTCTACTCATACTTCTTGTCCTAGTGTTACCACTGTTGAGTCAACCATTCCTACTGTTCCTATTCCTACTACTCCAATTGGTGTTTCCTCTGTTCCTATGGACAAAGGGAAATCTATTATGATGGAAGAGGACTCTTCTGTACAATAAAGGACAAAAAGATAGATAGAGGAAGATAGGCTTGGTGCAGAGTATGCTCAACAAGTGCATGCTCAGGAGTTAGCAATTGTGGCTAGGCAACAAGATGAGTTAAGAGTTCAAGAAGAATTAGCTAGGAAAACTCAAGCTGAATTGGATAAAGAAGGTATTCCAGCTACAAGCACCTTACCTCCTCAAAGACATAGAGAGCTGGATGATGCATCATTAAGATTCACTGATGAGCATTGGGATAACATTCTCTCTCAAGTCACTACCAATCCATCTCTAGCTCAGTCAATTTTGGGAGATACTTTTGATGGAAATGATTTTGCTGCATAGATGGTTGAATTGGCAAAACAAAGGAGGAAAGCTGATGCTGAGAGGAAGGCAAAAGAGAAGAGAGATAAGCCTATGACTCAAGCACAACAGAAGGATTATATGAGAAACTTTGTCAAGAATATGAGTTCTGCGGTGCATAATTCTGGTTGGTCTGTGGGTTATGTTAAGTCTTTATCTGATGATTAACTCCTCAAGCAGTATTAGAAGATTCAGACTAATCTTCAGAAATCTGGGATTAAGGTTAAGGAAACTTTGAAGAGGCCTGCACCTACTTTGTAAGATCCTGATCCTAAAAGATTAAAGACTGCTGATTCTGCTGATCCTAATGATGATGTTCATGTTGTTGCTCCAACACCTGCTGAGGAATATACTGAAGCACAACACTCAACTTCTATTGATCCTAAGGATGGATCTGTTTCTGCTGATGATCCTTCTTCTCCTCCAATGGGTACATCTGCTTCTTATGAGGATCCACCTCCTGAGCCATCCATTCCTGTTGAGGAGCTTCCCAAAACTCAAGAAACCACAACTCAAGAATCTACTCTTATGGAGTACACCACATGCACAATCTATTCCTGCTGAGAGTGAACCATCTATTCCCACTGCTGACACCCAGCCCATTCCTACTGTTGCTCCTCAAGCTATGTCTACTGATGTTTCATCCTCTCTCCCAACACCTGATGATACTTCTGATGCAACACAAGAAATTCCTCTTCCTGATGTCGCTCCTTCTAATGTGTCTTCTCCTTCTTCTACTCCTAGAAAAAGGAAGAAGAGCATAGCCAAGAAGAAGGTTTCTAAACAGCTTAATCTGCAGGCTGAAGATAGTGCATTCATCAAGTTTGATGAGGATGATGATTCTGCTGATGAGGAACCTGTTATGTTGCATGCTTTGAGTAGATAGGAATTGACTAACACTGTTATGGGACAACTGAATACTATTCATAGAAGAGATGGGTCTTATAAGCACTTCACATTTCTTAGTGAGATTTTGCATCTAGTGGATAGACAGGATCTCATCAATTTGCATGGCTTGGTGGCAAATTACTTTCAATCTCATAAACCTGAGGGTGCTGGTTTGCTGTTACTTGGTGATCTACATGTGCCTTTTGATTCTACTTTTCAAAATGGGAAAGGTTTTAGTGCTTAGGAAGGACAGCATAATTGGAAGATTGTTAACTAGCAGTTCTTTCCTCTCTCAAATGTCCATGTGGTGGACATTTTTTCTGGTAAAGTTCTGTGTATGTGGTCAGATCTACAATATCCACTTTTAGTAAAGGTTATAGAGCAGATGCTTAAGCTCAACTTGACAATTTCTAAGGATGTTGTGGGCAATGATATGACTAATGCAGAACAGTTGATTCAGTTGATCAGGAAGAGACTTGTTGATAGGCAAGATGCTTCATCTTGATCATGGTATTCTATACTATTCTTGTTATATATTTTTATTTCTTTCTTATAATAATAATAATAATAATAATAATAATAATAATAATAATAATAATAATAATAATAATAATAATAATAATAATAATAATAATAATAATAATAATAATAATAATAATAATAATTGTTATTCATTGTCTACTAACTTGTATGTTTGAGTATATTATGTCTCCAGGAATTGAGTGTTTGTTAATTACCACACCACTGATGGTAATCAACTCACCATGTCTTACAGACAAGAAAGAGTTGACTCACCTTAAGGGTACGGCTCTGGTGTGATCATCAAATCCGTTTTTGATTGACAATTTACCAAACATTGTATTGTTTTCAACTCACCATATCTCTTTGAGTGAAGAGTTGACTAGCCCACATGTATATGGCTTGTGGTAAAGGCAGTGGAAAACCATATTTTGGTAATCAACTCACCAAGATGATGAATGTATTCCATCAAAGAGTTGGCTAGTCCAAAAGCAAACAGTTTTTGGTAAATACATCTCAATTCCGTTGATAGCTATAATAGTTTGCTCAAAACTATAGGGTATTTCACTCACCCATGCTTCATATGCTGAGAGTGAAAATGGTTTTCAATTCCCCATGGATAAGGCCCTTTCTGGGAACCTAAGAATTGACTAGTCTTGAGCAAACGGCTACAGGTAAAGACATATCAAATCCGTTTATGGATATGATGGTTTGCCAAAAATCATTAGGGTATTTTAGCACACCAATGACTCATGTTCTAAGTGTTGGACTTGTTTCTAGTTCACAAGGGTGATGCCATGATTCCACCAAAGGACTAGCTAGCCCAAGAGTGAATAGCTACTTGGTAAAGGCTCATTAAATCTATTCATGTTGCTGCTGGTTCCTGCTGCTACTGATATCTGTTGGATCCTTTTTCTTAAAGATGGTTACTTGTTGCTGCTGATACATTCAACTTGCTGCTTGTTACCTTATTTTTCTGCAGAAGTTCAAGTCTCAATCCTCATGCTCTGGCAGTTAAAGATCTATCTAGAAACTTGAAGTTAACCATGTCAAATTTAAGTTTAGGGGAGGATTGTTAGAAATTATTTAAATTAGAATAGTTTTTGCTGATGGTTCCTACTGGCAGGTATGTAGTTCCTGCTGATAGTATTAGCGGTTTCTGCTGATAGTGGTTTATGCGGATATAGTTATTCCGTATTATTAGAAGTAGTTAGAAGGGATATGCATGAGTTATATTAGGACAAGATATTGCATATCTTCTAGACTTTGTTTGTTTTTCTTGTAATGAGCTGTTTAGGGTTTCTTGTAGTATAAAAGAAACTCATGGCTATGAATTATGTACAACCTTAAAAACAATCTTTAGTGATTTAATATAGATCCATAGAGGATCAAAGTGTTTTAGTTATTCGTCTTCTTTAACTCTTGTGTTTAAATTCCGCATAAACATAAGTTTATTAGAGATTCTCATATAGTTTACTTTTGATTACATTATTATTCTATCAATTCCAAAGGTTCAAAGATCTATTTGGGAGCTGGTCCAACATAAGCTAAAACGATTAAGCATATGAGCTACTTAATGCTAATAGATACTCGGGGTGACTGAGTCTTTCATGTGAATATTTATATTCCTAACACTATACCAATTTAATAAAAAATGAGTACTAGGTTACCTATCAGATACGAGGTAGGGAGAAACTGATCGAGTCCTTTTATCTTGAAGCAACAACAAATTATCCATATTGTCATCAGAATCCAAACAAGGATTTCACAAAATTTAGCAACTCTCCATGACTGAGACGCATCTCCGTTTCTCTCATCAAGACTTCTTCAAGCATTCACCAATTCAACATCAATACTAGCCTTTGAACACACTTTAGTTATGGATGTTGATTATCTTTCTTTAAAAGAATATGAGCAGTACAAACAAGGAAGTCCAGTAGTACAAACGTATAAAGAGCCGTACTAACTGATATAGTCAAGCAGTACTAAGTGTTGAGGAGCAGTAGAAACGAGAAAATAGCAGTACAAACTTAGATGGAGCAGTATTAAGAACGTACCTATCAGTTTCAATCAAGCATAATAGCTTCTCCATAACCATAACACTTTTAAACGTAGCAGTACTAACATGTGATACAACTTAGAGTTACAAAAGTACGTTCCAAATAGAATACCAGTACCTTTATTGGACGAATGATGTGGGTTACTTCAAAAAGAACTAGAGTTAAATTCAATCAGTAAGACCACTATCTTCAGTAAGTGAGGAGTTATAATACTAGGGTTACTTCAAAAAAAATATCCTTACTTGTTGCACCAGTAACCTCAGTCTTATATATAGGTGACGATGAATATAAAAACATATAAGAATACATCAAACGCAGCGGAAACCATCGCCTAACAAGGATCCATATAGCCATATGATCAATCAAAGAATAAACAACATAGTTATACCTTTATAGCGTGCACCGGGAGTCACCAACAATGTCACCACCCACGAAAGGAGTAAGAAACCAAATGATCAATAAAGTTGATCACCTTTATGATGAAACACACTACACGTCACCAATAACCACTTAATGCTAGTCAAAACTAGTAACCTTTTGTTTAGGACATAAAAGTATGTAAAAAACTAAGAGAGAATCAAAACCAAAACACACCCTTTTTGTTAGGGGGCGGCCACAAAGAGAGGAAGAGAGGGAAAGATGGAGTGATTTTCTCAATCACATTAATGTGTCAATCATTCCATTTATTGACTAGTTAATTTAGTCATTCAAAAAAATGTTACACATAAGTCCTTCTAAAGTCACTTTAGCTCTCTTTGGTCCTTCATAAGGTAGGTAATGAAATGAGCCCACAATGGGCTTTCTCATTGTTGGCCCGGTCCAAAAACACTAAGTCCAACTTCGCGTTTAACGGCCCGTTATTGATTCCGAGTTACGTAGTTGTTTATATATTGTAAATACGATAAATACAATCTATAAAATGGTATCTCTGTGTATAAGTGTGTGACCCCATAAGTTCACATATGTCTAGCCATATAATTATTCATTATGACACGAGCATACTCCAACAGCTCCCACTTGCGATGTCATAATAATCAAGTAATTATACAAGCAAAGGTTAGCGTCTAGCAACACGCCAATGCCCCTAGAAATATGTGAGGGTAGTTTCATAAACGTCTCATTTAAATGGTTTATATGTCATCCATCCTTTTGCTACAAATACTATGTTGAACACTAGACATGGATCAAAGTCATTCCATTTGTTCAACTATTATGTTTCTCGGTCTAGATATTGAACAAGATTACCAATTGAATTAAGATTAATCTAAATCTCATTTGGGTACGGCCATACAAACATCTGTTCAACTCATCGAGGGGCCCAATAGTATCTAACTCCATGGCATGTTGAGGAACAAATCCTATTTTGACTGCACGTATCATTCATGTGTTTCAAATCACTCCTGAAGATGGTTTTTATAACCATATCAAAGAATGAAATTCCACACATGAAAGACCTACTTGCATCTCAAGTCTGAGGATAAGAGACATAACTATTTGTGAGATTCACTATTGACGCCGATCCATGTAGTGAATACTCGAAGGTTGGGTCAGTCCAATGTTCATCACAATGAACAACATGTTAGTTTGGAAAATAAATCACCAACATGCTCACATTTGCCTTAATTTGATGATACTCCCATATCGTCAACTAGCAATGGACAATTTTAGAATAAATAAATTATTCATGGATTAAACGTGCAAATATAGAACATAGTAGTATAAATGAAGACGATTATACCCGGTATATCAATTCATTATATAATACGACTGCTTACAGTTCCATTATCCAAATACTAAAAACAGATATGCACAAGACTACATATAGATCAGAATCCGATGTTTCCTCCATGATTAATTTTGTTGTACAAGACAAAAAGTAGTCATCTGAGTATACTTTGAGAATATTTGTTTCAAAATTCAAAAATGTTTTGAATGATGATTGTCCATTTGTATGTGTGCATTCAAGTACAATACGAGTATTGCAACAATACATTCCATAGTGTTTTTGAGGCTAGAAAAACACCTACTTTAGACAATCATAATAACAGTTTCCCAAACTGTAAAGTATTCTTATTCTATTAATGTATAATGCATTAATGCTCTCAATCGAGAGCATCTAGTTAGAGTTGTCATCATTCATGATGTCATCCTACTACGACTAGGGTTGAGCATCATCTCAGTTATATAAGCATCAATGAATGAAAACATAACAGAGCTCCTCAAATATCTGTAAACATTTGAACAAATCTTTGGTCCTTTGCAGGTCCATTAGGTTGTTCGTTTAACAATTATCTAATGACTTTCACTTATATATTTGTTGTTATCAACTCATCTTGCATTCATGCAAATGATATAAATAATCCAATACATAATACGACTTGCATAATGAATCCTTTAGTTAAACTTAAGGTTTCCATTCATGCATTCAATCTTATCATGTAAGATTGATCATTGAGACTCCACTCAATGACATGTCATATTGTGTTTAGATTATTAACTGCTTATATTTATTCAAATAAACACATGCAACAAAGTTGTATGTTTTATTTCATAAATTCCTTAAGTGAAACTTTATTCCAGGCTAATGATTAAGGTCTAGCTTAGATGGAATATTGTTTCTTATATGTTAACAGCATATGAGATTTAAGAAATTAAATGCATTGCTCCTACTTGCTCTCAGAGTACTCAGGAGTAATCTTATTTAATCAAAATCAAATTAATGATTTCAAAATTAACTTAAGATCTCTGCTCCTAGATGCATGATTTAATCCACACATTGATTCTTATATCTTGTATACATTAATAAAGATTATGTGGATTCATAAACCCTTTTGATTACTCATCGTCCTCGCAAGGTAATCAACAAGAAAAGTGTTTTGAGATCCTATTGTCATATTTCATTAACATGAAAACAGGTTTGACAATTAATCATCTTTATACATTTGATGTTTGTAGGTAGGAAGATTTAAACATAGTCAATTACTTGAGTACGAGTAAACTCCTTATACTACGCGTACATTAAATGTGCGTACAAGTTTGTCCTTTTGAGTATTCTCATCAAGAAACTCATTTTAAATCTCATAGTCTAACTGATTGGTAAGAGATCAATCAAGCTCCATGAGTGATTGTCTTCAAAGGACTGAATCTTAACATTCATAGTTTTGAGCTATTCATCAGATTCAAGATCTGATAATGTATCTCTTTAGTTAGCAGGTTTTCTATGATCCTCCAACTTATGTCCCTTAACATTGATATAAAAATTATATCAATAAGGTGTTAGGGGTATCCTTGCGGATTTATGAATGAGAGATATCAATCTATGGTTTACATATGCACGTTCAACCTTAGTATGACATTAGCAAGTGTACTTAGAAGGTTGTGTATTTAGCTCTTGAATGACTTCAAGATCTAAAGGTGCTCCCACTTGCTTTTGTAAATGGAGACTAATCTCCAAGTACTCAGCATCTTGATTAACAATAAATTGTTTTCAAGTGGGACATCCAAAATACATCGTTAGTTTACTTACTCTTAGGTATTTAAGAAATTCAAAACTTCAATCAAGACATAATGGGATTCATCTCATGCCATAATACAATGGAGTCTTAAATTCCTTCTAGGTTGGAACCATATTGAGTGTACGCAAGGCATATCCAATTTTCTAACCTTGATAGCTTTGGAGGTAAAACAGTTTAAGTCATCAAATATCAAAGAATATCTATAGAGTTTGATTTTTCATGATGGACATACCATAAAGTAGTGGTATTCCACATAGATAGATGTTGTGGGACTATCACACAACTCATTAGATGAACTTATACTCTTTGGTTTACGTATCTGCCAACCAAGTCATACCATATGGCATCAATGGTATTTTTAGCCTACTACATACTTTATATTATAAGTCTTTCACCAAGTCAATGACTTCATGTGTATGTTTTGACTAGAAAACATAAACATTAAATATTTTATTATACGTCGTAAGTGTACATGTCTTTAACAAGAAGACATAACAAGTTAACGTCTTTACTTTACGTTATAAGTCTTTCAACAATTAACGGAATTGATGTTTTTGTCTTTACAAGAGACCTAAACATATTCAACTAAAGTAATTATGAGTGCCGACAATTGGCTATAATATTAATTTCAAGTTAATTTCATACTTCATGATTATGAATTTACAAGAAGACATAATCATATTTTACTAAACAATTCAGCGAATATGTTGAAGTAGCTTTTCATGTTATCTTGACATTTGTTCTAATTAGGGCAACATACATTTTATGTGTATAAGTCCTAGTAGAACCTTAGTTTTCTTACCTTGTAGTCAAGAAAAACCATTAGTCATATTGTTATATGTTGTACCTTGCACACAATTAAGATTTCTCCCACTTGTACATGGCACAACATCGTGCAAGTAAATATGACAGTGTCACAGATAACATATGGTTTTAGTCAAATCAAAATATAGATGTGTAGAACTTTTATCGCTTTTATAATGAATCATGCATAACAATTTTATTGATAACATTTCAGGAAGCAACATCAGGAACGCGACAAGTTATCTTATAAAATTTTATGCAATGGTTCTCATAAAAACTATGATGCTTCACATGTGGAAAGTACTATATTATTTCAAGAAAATCAAGAAATAAGATGGGCAACTTGTAAGTTATAGAGCTTATAGCTCCCTCTGGATTAGAGAACATTACATGTGTTTTGTCACCAGTAATACAATCACGTATCTCCCACTGGATTAGACAACATTATAAGTGTTACGTCACCAGTGGAGAGTGTGTGGCGATTGGATACTTTTCTTCTTTCTTTGAATATCTACACATTATTGCTAACGTGAGTCATTTTGACTAGTAAACATGTACTTAGGTATTCAAGGAAGTGCATCAAGTTCTAACATATAGATGATGGGCTAGCCATCATTTTTAACGTGAAAATAGTCATGCATTTCCTCCATGTTTATTGGGTTAAGATACATTGCTAGGTAATCATGTTAGTAATTACCTTTACCACTTAGCGGTTTTTTAATATTTCCGTTTTCTAATTATTTAAACTCATTTTAGTTTGGTAGCTATAGAAAATGTGTTTTCTAGTTATCCAAATATCTTATATTTCTTCAAGGTTTCAAAACCGGAACTAGGGTTATAAAATGAACTTGATTGAATAAGATGTGCAACCATACTTAACCGTTTTGACTTTTATAAGACATCACGATTTCTAGAGTCTGTGTGCTTTGAGTTTGATTAGAATTAGGACAATTCAAATATTCCTATTATGGCTTTTTCTCATAAAGAAAAAGGATAGGAACAAGTCTCTTTCTTACAAGGAAAGGAAGACTTAGTTTGATTCTTTTAATAAGAAAAAAACAAACTTTTGTTTACGTTTTGTGTTGCATTAATTCATTAATTGAATTCAAAAAGTTCATATTTAGTATTTTCGATAATTATCCTTTTATAAATTAACTACCTCATGTTTACAATTTAAAACAATTAATTTACGAAAAAGGCTAAGATCCACATTGTGGTTCTACTATCACATCAGTTGATCTGCTAGCAATAGTAGATTCAATTGGTAGGCGACGATCACCAATTGCATTACATGTACAACTCTTAGATCCTTATGGGACTGATGGCATCTAGTGTCAAACACCTAGTGTCATGTAGGCATGTTTAGTCCCATCTTTGCCTCGGGTCAAGGTCTCACCGCTTAACTCGATTAAGTCATCCAATTTGAGAATGTGCGAGAATATATCTAGGTCTCACGCATAGAGAATAGTCACCTTAGGTTACAATTCAACCTAGGTCCCACGCATAGGGAAAAGGTAATTGCAAGTGTTCTCAACATTGGACGGCATGACTTAAATTATGACGGGTAAAAGTTTTGATGTGGATCAAAAGGTGTACGAAAGAAGCATGCATTCATCCTACGTAGCACAAGTTAAAAACTTTTCTTAACTTAAGTCTAATCATTGTTTTAGTTTATGTGTGTTGAGTTGTCCATTTTCATGACTAATATTCATCCTAGGTGGATAATTAAGTTTGGACAATACATAAATTGAATAACATATATAAAAAGTTTAAGAGTTATTAAAAACAATGATTTCAAGTTTCAAAAGACATAGTTTTGAAAATGGTTTGTGTTTCGTTTTAAGTTTTTAGAAAACTATTTGCAATTTACATATGATCACAAGATATATAAAAAGCAAATCACAAAGACACAACCACAATATGCAAAGCCTCAACCGATGAAAAAACCTATGGTCGGTCTCGTGAGCCATCACGAGAACCAAGAGTCAACTAGGGATAGAACCCAAAACCACACGGAGGACTCCCACTTGCTCCAAGACAATCAAGAGCAATTAGAAAGCCCATTATGCACATGAAAAGTAGTTGTTGTCCTTCCAGAATTTCTGTGTTCGGGGGACCAAAAGACCTTGAAGGAGGCTTCCCCGAGCTTAGCTCAAAACTAAAAAGTTGTAGGCCCATGTCTTGTGTACCTGAAAAAACAATTTTAGCCAAAAACTCATTACCAATCATCGGGAAACTCCATTTTGCCAACTGGTGTTCCAGCAGTCATTTTCGGCAAAAATGTCTTTAACTCTTTCGCCTTTCACCACCAAGCCACGATTACATGATATTGAAAGTAAAATACAACTAATCTACTTTCTACCTACTGTAAAAGTGCCCAAACAATAGCTACAACCAAAAAAAATATCATTACATAAATGCCGAAACAATGGCAAAAACCCCAAAACACGAAACTAAACAACTTTCACAACAATTAAAGGCACAAGTGGTCTAGGTTTTCATCGGCTTTGCATATACACATAATAATACCATAATATTATGATGAAAACAAGGTGTTGGCTAACTCCATGGACAAACATGCATGTATTTTCCATGGAAACAAAATAAATGACAAGAAATAAATTGTTAGACAACGAAATCGAAGAAATAATTAACAAGAATTAAAACCCTGATTGGTACGCATGTCAAATGGCTCAAGGATCAAAACCCAATGATATTAGGACCTTAAAAATACCATTTTACCACAGAAAAATTGGGCTATGGGGCTGAATCAAAACCGTTTCAAAAACCGATAAAAAAAACAAGCATTTTATGACTTTTTACACGTACCCGACAAGTAACCAATTAACATATGCATAAAAAATGGCCATGGGACCAAAAAATGCAGATCATAAGACCCCTAAAGGGTCGTTCAATGTGAAAAAAATGGAAGCCCTATGGCTGTTTTAACCATGACTTCAAAAATCATCAAAAAAAACACCCGTTTTAGCCATTTTTATGCATACCCGATAATCATATGGCACATATGATGGCTCGTGATACAACTATAGGTGATGATGAATATAAAAACATATAAGAATACATCAAATGCATCAGAAACCATCACCTAACAAGGATCCATATAGCCATATGATCAATCAAAGAATAAACAACATAGTTATACCTTTGTAGCGTGCACTGGGAGTCACCAACAATGTCACCACCCACGAAAGGAGTAAGAAACCAAATGATCAAAAAAGTTGATCATCTTTATGTTGAAACACACTACATATCAACAATAACCACTTGATGCTAGTCAAAACTAGTAACCTTTTGTTTAGAACATAAAGGTATGTAAAAAAACTAAGAGAGAATCAAAACCAAAACACACCCTTTTTCTTGGGGGGGGGGGGGGGGGGGGGGGGGGCGGCCACAAAGAGAGGAAGAGAGGGAAAGATGGGGTATTTCTCAATCACATTAATGTATCAATCATTCCATTTAATGACTAGTTAATTTAGTCATTCAAATAAATGTTACACACAAGTCCTTCTAAAGTCACTTTAGCTCTCTTTGGTCCTTCATATGGTTGGTCATGAGATAGGCCCACAATGGGCTCGCTCATTGTTGGCCTGGTCCAAAAACACTAAGTCCAACTTCGCGTTTAACGGCCCATTATTGATTCCAAGTTACGTAGTCGTTTATATATTGTAAATACGATAAATACAATCTATAAAATGGTATCTCTGTGTATAAGTGTGTGACCCCATAAGCTCACATATGTCTCTCGCCATATAATTATTCATTATGACACGAGCATACTCCAACCTTATACACTCCTTTTAGACGTAGCCTTACTCCCCCAAGCAGTAATCGTATCTCCATCAGTAACCTCATTCGATGTTTTCATTCAGTAACTAGTAAACTTAATTTAATTGCGTACCTTTACTTATTGCTCTAGGAACATCATTCATAGAACATTCACGTCTAACCCTTAATCCACAATCAAATTCAAAACCTTCTTTACCACGAACTCAGCTTGTATCCATAATCGTTAGCAACATCAGCGTAAATTGTCATAGAACCATAGCATCAAAAAAAGCTAAGGTTTATCACTGAATAACTGAATTGTTACTAAGAGTCTCCACCTTAGGGTTTTACAATACCTTAGACGCCATCTGTGAAAGTTTATAGAACAATAACACAGATTCTAAGAGTAGTGTTATTTAACTAAGTAACAGATTTGAAACCCTAAGAAACAATTTCAATAAAAAAACCCAAAAAGTGATCGTTCGATCATACAACAAAGCTGCTTCCATTCGTAAATAATAGACACCAAACAAACATGTATCCAAATTTTATTATGAATTAGAACAAGTATGCACGACTACAGAAAGTTGAATAGTATAGAAACCCTAAAAAATCGAAAAAACTTGAACTTCTTCTATAGCAGTTTTCAAATATTAATACCTGACGATTTAGAGCTTAGATGGAAGATCCCTCCAGTGAGAATATACCTTGATATATAGAGAACCTCCATCAAAAATTTCAGCCCGATCAAACGGCTAACGAAAGAGAAATCGCCTTTGCAAAATAGCACTGTAGAAAGGTACGAAAATTGAACCAAAATCGATTTTCTTCTTCATTCTTCGACTAAAAACCTTGTGAATCCCTAGGTAACGAGCTCCCCAAGCTCTTATACCAATTGTGGATCCCAGTTAAACACTTGATCGAATTCTCTAGCTTGCAAAGAGTTAGTTGTTTTAGATTACTCTAAAGCAACTAGGTATAGGAACCGACTTAAAACACTTACTAAACACAATGTGGAATATTATACTTAATCTTAAAAAGAACAATGAATGAAAATAGTTGTTACTCACAAAACACTTGAATATATTAATATAGAAATACTCTTAAGTATTAGGGTTTATAACCTTGAAGTGATAGGCTCTATAATGATACGTACTCTATCTCTAACCCTAGAACCTCCTTCTATAGTCTAAGGAGTCATATTCGGTTTACAATAACTTTCTATACAAGATAAATCTATTAGAATCTTTTCTAAACTTATATAACTGACTATACATCATTATCACTTAAGCAGTAGAAACTATAAGCTAGTAGTAGTAACATAACTCTAGCAGCAGTAATGTAACTCTAGCAGTAGTAACCACTATACTAGCAGTAGTAACACACTTAGAGTATTTTCTATGTTGAACACTTGAGCAGCAGAATCATTCCTGAGCAGTAGAAAACTCAAAACCCAACACAAAATATGCATGTTTTTTATCATGGATCGCATATAATCACATATTAACAAGTAATAAAGGTAACAAGATCGTATTTAACGTCAAATGACCCACAATTATATGTTACAAACCACATAAAATATTGCATGCATCCTATATCAGGGTTTCTACAATTTTTAAAACTAAATTTTTTTTTTATTTATTTATGGGTCAATCGGCCCAATAAGGGTTTTAAAAAAACAAGAAATCCTAATTAACGTGCAACAATCAATAAGATTTAATTCTTATGTGTTTAGGTAATTAATTACACTATATAATGGCTCGTGATGCCACTTTGAAATATGTAATCCATTTATCATATAAAACACATATAAGCATCAACAGTACGTAGCGAAATTAAAAATCATATAATGTAAATAATTAACCTAAAAGAATACGTACCTTGCTAGCTTTCACGCAAATCAAGTCAAGATCGAATAATCTATAAACCCTAAAGTTAAGGTTTGTAAAAATCGTCCCTAGTTGGGATCGATCACCACTCACCACCAAAATTCCTAAACTGGATTCTCTACGATCTTGCACATGCATATTATAGCGATTCAATTAGAGTGCTAGTTCAAGGATCACAATAACTAGCTTAATCACTTTAGTTTCATTCAAAGTCAAATGGAAACCCTTGTGGGTATGTAGTTCGGTCGACAAAGACAAAAGAGGGGAGAAGAGAAGAAGAATAAGCTAGCTAGGGTTTTTCAAGAGTACCAAATAATGAATACAAGGGTTTGTATTTATAAGGTGGGGTTTCTAGAACCTTCTCCTTGTCTAATTACATTCTAGTCCCTTTACTTGCCCTTTAACGACCGTTAGTTAACCTCCGTTAAGTATAACGACCGTTAGTGATTTATTATTGTGAATTAATAATTAATATATAACTATTATATATAAATTATATAATTGAAATTTCCAAAAATCCCCCAGTTTCTCATTGCTATTGCTTTTCTGGATGAAATCTTTGCTCCTTCCGCAACTAGACCAGGGCAACCTGTACTTTTTGGGCAACTAAAATCTGCAAGTGACATGTGTGACATTACGGATTAAAAGGTAGGGCAACTTGTGTACTTTTGGGCAACTGGTATACTTTTTGAGCAACTAGTGTACTTCATGTCGGAGAAGTGGCAACACATGGGTGGTTAATGCAAGTTGCCCAGAGCAACTGGTCTAGAAAAGCAAAAGCAAATGATTTTGTATAGAAAAGCAAAAGATTGGGCAACTGAGGCATTTAGGAAATTATCCCAAATATATAATTGAAACTCATACGCAACGCTTGCAATCCCATAGGCTCGAGTTTGAAACCAAACATACGTTATAAAATATGTTCACAAACTAACAAAATCTACGCTAGCAATGGAATTTGTGTGATTATCTTTTCTGAAAAAGAAATAAATAAGAAAATAGAAGATGATTATGATTATGATGAAGGAAAGCAAAGAAAAAAAGGAGGTCTATGTGAATGATATTGTTAAGTGTTGTTTGACATGTACCAAGACAAAACATCTAACCTATTACACCCTTTACCGGCTTAAATGACTATTTTACCCTTATGCGTTGATATAAATAATGTATAAAAACGTTATTAATATAAGAACATTAAACGCAAAGTTAATACGTAAACAAGTTTTAAGCAAGTTTATATCATCTCATCCAACATAATCACTTAAGGTATGAATAAACAAGTGACTAATACATTTTATGATCAAAGGGATGTTTATTTAAATAATACAAAGTTTATAAAATTAAATAAACTTATTATATATTTTTGACAAACATTTTTGGTAATAAAGGAAAATGTTTTATTCATAATAAATATATGAATTCAAAATTTTAACCAAAATCAGTTAGTTTTTCACCAAATAAACTTTCCCCAGAAAAAGACAAGAAAACTGCAGTTTTCGTCTGGGCGGCACACAATTAAGGGGACCGGCCACGCTCCCCTGTCAGATTCTGTCAGAAATTTTTCCCTATAAATACTACCTCAAACCTGGTACTTTTACTACCTCTTGCCCGAAAATTTTTAGATCCAAATCTCTCTAAACATCCTCCTAAAAATCCTTTGATCATATAATTGTTAATCCTTGTTTCAAGTGATTCATTCCCTCACCTCTCATCTCTCAAAGTGCAAGAGAAGAATACTCCTTCAACATCAAGTTGTGAAGTATTGTAGATTTGTGTATATAGTCTAGTTGTTGTGTACATTCATTGTAAATGTGTGATAGTAGTGTAACTAGATAGATCTAGGAGTAGAAGTTGTGAATAGAAGTAGTGAGATATATGATGAGTGCTCAAACACTCATCATTTTTGGTCAAATCTGAACTGCAAAACATACAAAAACACTCAGAAATGCATCAAAATATTAAAAATATTTTAAAATTGTGTTTTATATGTTTTAGATGCAAAATGAGTAAAAACAGATGAAAACGTACAAAGTTTGCAAAATTGGCAGTTTCAGTCCCCCAACTTTCATAAAATGTCAAAACTAGTCCCTGGTTATTCTAAAAATATGAAAAAGTCACCAAAGGTCCTTTAAATCACAAATAAACATTATTAGTCCTTTGGTGAAAAATCTCAAAAGTTTTGGAAAATTACAATTTTGGTCCCTGAAGTTTCAGAAATTGACGGATTTGGTCCCTGGTGGGAAATTTTTGGAAGAAAAACCATTTTTAGTCCTTGGAAATTTAAAAATGTTCAATATTGATCCTTGGATAAAATTTTTCATGAAATGGCAAAACAGGCCCCTCAACTTTACAAACTTGTCAATTTTGGTCCCTGGTGTTGTAAAATGAAAAAATAAATTCATGGTCCTTATATTATTGGAAGGTGGCAATTTTTATCCTTGTGAGCACTTTGGAGAATCTACATTTTCAGTCCACCACCTTTCACCAAATTACATATATGGTCCTTGTGATTAAACTTAAAACCAAATGGACCCTTTTGTATTATTTCCACCCAAGCCTGATCCACAAATAAACCTTAAGCCCAACAAAACCGGCCCACTCCTCTTTTGATATCTCCCTGGTCAACACACCAGTCAAACCCAACACCCCTACCATCTCCTTCCCCCGTTTTCCTAAAACCTGTCTCCCCCCCTCCTCTCAAACTTTCACCAAACTCCACCAACTTCAATAAATGTTACTCACCTGCACCCAACCTTTCCCCTCCTCATAAATGTACCCACCAAACCCACTATCCTACCCTCACCTGTTTTCCTGCCATAACAAGATTTGAAGGCTGGGATTGATTTGAAGCCATCCTAGGGCTGAGATGGATGTGGGAAAGTCAAGGAAACCCTCCAGGACTTATTTAAGTAAAGAAAAAGATGGAAAGAAGGTGTGTAGTGTAGTAGCAGTTCAGTAGAGTAGTTTAGTTTATCATTTTCTTGTACTCTCAATTTCATAGTGTAAAATTTAGCTTTAAAAGTGTAATTTCAAGTATCTCAGTGTAATCAAAACTTGTTTTAAGTTTCAATTTCAGATAATTTAGAAGAATTTAGTTTGTACCATTTTTAAGTGAAATATCAATTCAAATTTAAGTTTGTTAGAAGAGGTTGATCACTGTTTCATAAGCTTACTTAAGCTCATTTACAAGTTTCCACAAGCTCAAATTAATAATTAAAACAGTTTTACTAAATTATTAGAAAATAAAAAAAATAGATGAAAAATTAAAAATTAGTAGAGATGAGGAAAGAAGAATGGAGCAGAGTTGGTTTTGGAAATTTATAGTTTTAGAACTCCAAGGGGAGTGTTAGGATTGCTCTTGGTTCCCTGGTTCACTTATTCTAAGCATGGCTCAGTTGTAAGCAATTTGTCCAACTTTTTTATGTAATCTGTGTTTAGTAGTATAGAGGTTAATTATTGTTCAATCTTGCTTAATTATACTCATATTTGATTAGTATTAGTTAAATTTCCAGTTTCATGGTTTAATTCACCATTTTATTTCACAAACCACCTTAACTGTCATCTATAGGGGTGTTTGGTTATGTTTGGTTTGACCTGTGGTAGTGGTCATTTGCTTGTTTCTATTCATCCTCAGTCTTCTTAAGTGATTTTAGGACTAGTTAAACCTTAACAACTAGTGTTTGTTTATAAAATAGTCAAAAAGCTTTTGATCAACCCTCATAAGTCCACTGTTGGACTTTTTAAGATTGCAAGGCCACCATATCAGTGCATATGATTGTGTTTTAGTTAAATTTGTCCTTATTTAAGCTTAATACAACTCTTTCAGTCAATTATGATCAACACAAGTTCAAAAAGGTCAAAGTTACAAGTTATATCAAAAAGTCAAAAGTTCTTTTGTGCAGAAAATCTCTAAAATGGCAAGATTTATTTTGAATTTTCTGTTTGCTTTCAGTAATTGATCTTTTCAGGGATTGTAGTCCCTTAGCTAAACTTCAAAGTTCCACTCTTACTTTATTTTTGAAAATTTTTTTGTGCATCCCACAACTGCCCAAAGTCGGCTGCAGGGAGAGTATACTCCCTTGATGCAACAGCAGACCCCCAACTGTCTCAACTATTAGTGGACCCACAGGGCACCTCAGTGGGTCCCACTAGGTGTTATTCGGTACCTTAAGTAGCCTTACTTGCAAACTTCCTTGTTCTAGCAACCTTAGAGCTTTAGGTGCCTTTGCCCCCACCTTTATTTAGGCTGCAAGTTTGTGCGGTGGCTTGTTCAATATCAAGTGGTGGTAATTGCTTATTCATGCTTATCAGCTTATCAAGGGAACACTTTTTGCTGTTTCATCCTCAAACAGGTTCCTTTAACTAGTTTTCACTTTAATCCACCCTTGTGGACCCCACATAAGCCAATTTGAGCTTATTTCCTTACTTGGTCAACCAAAGTCAACTGTCTAGCAAATAAGCACTCATAGTGCTTATTTTTGATTTCCAAACAAGTTTTTTTTTTTGTAAAAGTTTAATGTTTTTAGGTATAAAATAGATTTGTAAAAGAAAAATCCACAAAAAATAATTTAATTTCAAGTGATAGTTTCTATTTAATGTAATTTAAATTTTAATTTTCCTTTTTAGATTTTTATTAAGCACTTGGAATTTTTATATTTTTCTTAAATTTCTTTTATATTAAAGTAATTTTAGTAATTTTCTCATATTTTTATTTTGCAATTTAGTATTTATTAGATTTAATATTAGTTTAATTAATAATTAATTAATAATTAAGTTTTAAATAGCAAAATTAGTTTTAATAAAGTAAACCCTAGTTTTTATATTTTTCCTATCTTTTATATGTTGTAAAATAATTTTAGAAATTTTCTTGTAATTTCTACTGTTCATTTGCTAGTTTTTATAATTTATTTAGTTTAATTAGTAATTAATTAATATTTAATATAATAATTAGTAAAATAGTGTAAAAACATATAAAACAAACTTTTTATAATTTTTTAGGATTCCTGTGATGGTTAATTAGGTTTGTAAAATTTTTCTTAATTTTCTAAGCCTTTTTAGTATTTTTAATAATTCTAATTAGTTTTATTAGGTAATTAATATTTAATTAGTAATTAATTAATATAAAAACCACAAAAAGACAAAAAGACATATTTTTAGTTTTAAAACTTGTTTTTAATTATTTTATAATTTTAGAAATTTAATTTTCATTTTTCTAGTGTCTAAATAATATTATATTGTATTTACGTATTTTAAATATAAATAATTATTATTAATTAGTATTTAATTAATATTAAATAATTAATTAGTGTAAAAATTAGTTTTCTTTTTTCTAAAGATTTTCTTTTATCCTTAAGTTTGTGAAAAAGTCATTTTCACCCCCTGTGGGTTTTCAGATTTCAGTTTTCACTTTTGTACGTTTACGTAAATTTAAATTAAACGTACGCTTTTTTAGGTTTTATACGTTTCTGGTTTTTCTAAAATTCTAGTCTTGTTCATATAGCTTATTTAAGCTATTTTCTTGTAGATTCCTTAGTTTAATTAAACACAAACCCCTTTCTGTCTAAATTCACCCGATCACAAACCCGTTTTATAACAATTCACACCTCGTCGGGACATAACGACCCGGGGAAACCCTAAATTCCGCGGAGATTGATTCTAGGCAGTTTGACTTTGTTGACCATTCACCTGGTCAATTTAGTTGACCGTTTGGAGCCAATCAATATAAGTAGTGGTGTGAAGAAGAAGTAGTGGAGTAGTGTGAAGTTGTGAAGTAGTAGTGGTGTGTACAAGTTGTGAAGAAGGTGTGCCAAGTCGTGAAGAAGTTGTGTAGAAGGTGTGAATAAGTTGTGACGAAGTTGTGGTGTGTATATTAGTGTGTAAGGTTTTCTCCGCCATAAGGGAGCTTGTTGACATAGTGAAGAAAACTCTCGAGTAGGTGACTCGAGGAGTGGAGTAGGGCAAGGAAGGTGTCCTTGTAGCCGAACCACTATAAATCCTTTGTCTCGCGGTTAGATCTTTCCATATCTTACTTATTATCTTGCTTATATAGTTATTACTTTTGTAGACGTAGACATATATGTATAGTTGCTCATATAGTGCTAGTATTGATTTTACTTAAAGATTAAACAAAAGTTTTCTTCACAAAACAAAGTTTTTACAATCAAACTAAAAAGGTAACATACATTTAATTGATCATTTCGATCAAGTATAGTTTTCATACAAAATATAACTAAGGATTATAAAATAAACGTTTACTTACTTATCTCTCGTATATAGCTATAATTGTTTATATTATGCATGTGTTGATTTCACATACTTAGTTTACATTATTATTATTGCTCATACTTAGATATAGTTATTCATATTGTTCAAGACTTGAATTCACATAAGATCGAATCAAAGTTTTAAAAGTAAACAAGACTTTTAAACAACTAAGTTTTCATAAAACTAAAAAGACGTAAAACTATTCAACCTCCCCCCCCCTTCTAGTTTTCGACAATTGGTATCAGAGCCAGGTTATACAATATTTTTAAAATAAACTGTATTTTAAAACTTGAAAAGATCTATGGAATCTGAAAAATATTTAGAAGGGAAATCTATGCAAAGACCATCACTATTTGAAAATGATGGTTTTCTATATTGAAAAAATAGATTCGAAACTTATGTGAAATCGAAAGATCTTGATCTTTGGCATGTCATTACCTTTGGTGATTTTCCCCCTATTCAATATAATTTTGAAACTAAAATGGATGAAATTGTATCTTTTGAAAAACAAAATGATGATTTGAAAATGAAACTAGCAAAAAATAATGAGGCTAAAATGGTAATTTATAATGCGTTACCACGCAAAGAATATGAAAGAATTTTTATGTGTAAAACCGCAAAAGAAATTTGGGATTCTTTACTAATCACTCACCAAGGTAATAGTCAAGTTAAAGATAATAAAATAGATCTTCTTGTTCAACAATATGAACAATTTACGATTCCGGAGGAGGAATCAATAGATAATGCTTTTGCTAGGTTTAACACTATCATCACAAGTTTAAAAGCACTTGATGAGAATTTTTCTAGAAAGAATTTTGTTAGGAAATTTCTTAGGGCTCTTCATCCAAAATGGCGAGCTAAAGTTACGGCGATTGAAGAATCGAAGAACTTGTCAACTCTTCAACTTGATGAGATGATCGGCAATCTGAAAGTCTACGAAGCAATAATAAAGAAAGACTCCGAGATGGTCTATGGAAAAAGAGAGCAAAGCAAGTCAATTGCGTTCAAAGCTAGGAAGGAATCTAGTAACGATGATAGCTCAACCTCCGAAAGTGATGACGAAGAATATGCGATGGCCGTAAGAGACTTCAAGAAATTCTTCAAAAGGCGAGGAAGATTCGTTAGACAACCGCATGATGAAAGGGAAGCAAACCAAAGAAATAAAGATGACAAAAATGGCAAAAGTGATAAGAAGTGCTTCAAATGTGGTGATCCAAATCATCTCATCAGAAAATGTCCAATGATTCCAAGAGATCAAAATCAAAAAGCATTTGTTGGAGGAGCTTGGAGTGATAGCGATGACGATGAGAAAGAAATCACAAATGAGGAGAAGTGTCTTACGGCTAAGACATCAAGCGAGGTACATTCCGAAACCGAATACTTTAGTGACGAAAATTTATCATTAGACGAAAAAGACCTAGATAGTGAATATAATAGGTTATGCAAATTAGGTCAAAAGGTTATAGCTAAAAATAAGTCACTAAAACATATTAATAATCCATTAGAAAATGAAGTACTCGAATTAAAAATTAGACTACAACATTTGGAAAAAGGAAAAGAAGTTTTTATAGAATGTAAAACATGCATAGAGGTTAAAAATGAAAACGAAAAACTTAAAGATGAAATTTTCAAACTTGACAAGTTTAAAAATAGTAGTAACCCACTTAAGAAAATGATAAGTGTTCAAGAAACTTCGGGAGATAAAACCGATCTAGGATTAACCTCAACTAATGTTTCTACTAGTGAAAATAAAAGTATAAAGTTTGAATGTGAATCTAGTAAACAAAAATCATTAGAATCAAAACCTAAGTATATACTTACAAAAGATAGAAAAATACCCATTGCGTATGATGAAAAAGTAAAAACCTTTTATAAACCATCCTTAAAGACCGAAGTATGATCCTCTAAATCTAAATTAAGATCTAAAACTCCACCACCAAGAAAACCAAATAATCTTCATACTCGATCTAAAACACCTTGTAACACCCCGAAATTTTGATAAGCAGCGGAAGTCTAATCGGGGTCATTACAGTTTAGTACACAGTCATACTCAAAAAAAACAATTCAAAAGATAGTCAATATCATTCCATGAAAACTCAAATAGTCAGAGTTACAAACATTTTTCCAAAATGTTAATTGTTTCGCAAAAGAAGTGATGAGTTTGAAAAGAATGATATAATTATTGAAATAAAAAGGGAGGTCCTGTGTGCCCTTTGCCAGCTCCATGCCGCCATGCTTGCTAATTTCCTGAGATAAACATGCTCAAAAAGTCAACACAAAGGTTGAGTGAATCCATAGTAGTTTAAATAGTAATAGTGTGAACACAAGCCAAGCATTTGAAATAAACAAGCCAAGATAGACAGGTCTTGACTAAACTGGTGAAATATTGCTCCTAAGCCTCACGAAACGCAAGCCTTAACATTGATTTGACATATCATAAAGATAATAACAATCACCTGCACCATAGCGGATGTAAATGACAAGGGGGCCCTCGGTGACAGGAAATGTGCCAAATTTCCATAATACCTCGAATATAGCACACCTCCTGCCAAGTGATCACCTTGACAGAGGTGGGCTGCCATTCCAATAGATCTATCAACTATATTCGTGCTCACTCACAAGTGATTAAGGTTCGTGATATGAGGGACTTGTAGCACGGGTGTCAACTTAGGCAATATCAGGTTGTAACAGCATACAGAAAAATACTTGTGTTCGATTTATAGCATGTATCTCCCCACGGGGTTTAAAAACAATTAAAATGTGGGACCATGAACTCACCTGACAGGTGTGTGTGAATCACAACGGTGCTCAAAAGTGATGGTGTACTGCTACATCTAGCAATGAAATTCCTCCGACTTGCGACCTATAAATATATAGTCATCGGTGTTTTAGATTCGTATCGTAATTGACATGTCTCGTGTACGGTGATAATCATTCGGGTGTCTTAATATATTCCAAAATAACTTTACGTAGTTATTTGTATCGTTGTTACGAACCGGTGTTCAATAAATGTTAATTCTTTTGTGAAAATAATATCGTTAAAAATATTTATAATTAAATATTTTTAGTAAAGTTATATATTTATTTTTAAGTTACAAAGTATATACATATTTATATATAAAAATCAAATTATACAAAATAATTAATTAATAAAGTACCTTTGCCATATTTGACCTTTAACTTTAATGAAGTTACACTTTTTACCCTTTGGTCAAAAATAATTACATTTTAGTCCTTGTTATAACTTTTACACTTTTACACCTCGATCTTTGGAAAAATTACAGTTTCTACCCTTCGTTTTATTCAAAATCGACAGTTTCCAAAGTGGTCCGAAAGTTTGGTGGTTTTATCACTTTTAGTCCCTTAACGTGGGACTTTGCAAAAATAGTCCAAAATCTAGTTTTTGAAAAATTAACTTTTATTTTTATAAAAGTTACCATTTTTATCTTCTAAATTTATAAAAATCAGTTTTTATAAATTAAATATCATTTCGAAAATCTTAAGTTTTCAAATCGAAAATCCTTAAGGAAAATCTGTTGGGCTTGTTAGCCCGGTTAAGGCCCAAAGTGGGTTTTACTTGTTTAAAAACATAGCTCGACTAGGATTTGGTTTTGGCTTCGTTTATGTAGTATAAGATCGTGTAGGGTTTGCATATTACGTTGGTTGGTTAAGTGTGAGTCAAAGAATTAGAGTGTCGAATAATGTACATGCATCGTACGTGTGAAAACGAAATGGCGAGGCCTTTCTTAGTGGTGTCGAGGTAGGTGCTAACATATTGTTATAAGTATAACGAAAACATGTAATTAGATAATAATGTGTGTCATGTGAAGACTATACGTGATATGCATGAAATGATTAAGAGTAGAATATGAAAAGGGTGATGATAACTTACAACATCAAAATGGTGGTGAAGAGTTCGTGTGGTGTGAGCAAACGAGAACAAGCAAACATTGCACCCTCTTCGTCTAACGATCCCTTATCCAAAATAGTTACCCAACTCGTTCCTAACCCAAAACCTCACTCGTACGCCTTCTTGGTCTCGACAGCAAACGAAAAAGAAAGAGTTTTGTGATATGAGTTCTTGTGGATTCTTGCAAGTGTGAGGAAGTGCATTAAATGTGGTTTATATAGGATGGTTTTGGGTGGTTCGAATGTTCCTTGTGACACAACACCATCCGTGTGGTCATTCATCTCTCGACAAAGTTGTCTAAGTTTCACTTGTATGGTCTTGTCGAGTTGTAAGAGTTGAAGGCTACAATCATATTTTAATGCTAGGACTTAGAGAGTTTTAGGCCATGTGTGTCCCTTAAAAATCTTGTTTATTGTTTGTGTTAGGAATTTAAGAAACATATTACCTAGTGGTTTAAGTGTTTTAGTGTGTAATGTTGTTACTCAAAGGGTTGATGGCTCCAAATGGTGGCTCCTTGTCTCAAGAAACAAAGTCAAAGGGAGATTGCATGCTTAATGTCGAGCTTGAAGGGAACCAAGGAAATAAAACGTGTACAATTTCATGTTGCCCTTATCCTTGTTCGTTTGATTCGCATGAAGTGCAAGGAAATAAACAGCCACATGGGCTTGAGATCCCAAGGCCCAAACGTATTCAAAATGAAAATGTATTTGGTGTGGTGGGCTTGAAATGGTGCTCGGCCCAGCAGTGGGGTAAAAGAAAGGGTAGCTTTGGGCTAAGGATGATATACGGCCCAAACAAAGAATAGGGTGTCGGTGACTAGTTCGTTTGTAACTTTAGTTTCGGTATCGGTGTCGGTTCATGAAAACCATGAAAATATAATCGGTGTCGTCATACGTATACATATACTTATATATACATAGTGATAATAATTTGCTATAATTAATATATATATCGTTATATATATTAATAATATCTCGGTGTCCAATTAGGGTATCAGGTCGCAAGTGGAAGTTACCGGTGTTAACCTCATTGGGTGACATCCAAGAGTGACAATCGGGTGATATCAGGTGACAAAACATAATCGGGTGTCAAACAAACGGTGATCAAAAATAATCGGGTGTTAAACATATGGTGTCTCATATAAAAATTTCAAATTAGCCCGCAAAATGGCTTAGTTTAGAATAGTATCGATGATTAGCATTAATAAATGACCTGGGATTTTACGGAGTATTAAAGTACCCACCCGTTAGATTGGATTCGTCCAAGAATCCAAAGTTGAATCGGTGTTCGGGGTTGTCTCATCAAATAATTGCGGATATTTGGCACGAATTTGATCCTCGCGCTCCCAGGTGAACTCGGGTCCTCTCTTAGAGTCCCATCTGACCTTAACAATGGGAATGCGACTATGCTTAAGTCGTTTGACCTCCCTATCCATAATCTCAACGGGTTCCTCAATAACGTTCAACTTATCGTTGATTCTGGTCTCCACCAACGGAATCACAAGGGTTTTATCCGATAAACACTTTTTCAAATTTGACACGTGGAAGGTGTTGTGTACTCTACTGAGTTCCTCAGGTAATTCAAGTTTGAATGCTACGGGACCGATCCTTTCAATGATCTCGAAGGGTCCAATGTATCTTGGGTTTAGCTTTCCACGTTTTCCAAACCTAATCATCCCTTTCCAAGGTGATACCTTAAGCATGACCTTGTATCCAACTTGAAACTCTATTGGTTTCCTTCGCACATCGGCATAGCTCTTTTGCCGATCCCTGGCGGCTTGTAATCGTTGCCTAATCTTTATTATTTTCTCAGTGGTTTCAAGAATCAACTCGAGACCTGAGAGTTGTACATCTCCAATCTCAGCCCAACAAACTGGTGATCTACACTTTCTTCCATAAAGTGCTTCAAATGGTGCAGCCTTAATGTTAGCGTGATAACTGTTGTTATATGAGAATTCCGCTAATGGTAGGTGTTTATCCCAGCCTTTTCCAAAATCAATTACACATGCCCTAAGCATGTCTTCCAGGGTCTGTATAGTCCTTTCACTTTGACCGTCGGTCTGTGGATGGTAAGGGGTACTCATATCTAACTTAGTTCCCAAGGCTTTCTGTAAAGATCGCCAAAAGTTAGACATGAAACGGACTGTCTCGGTCGGAGATAATCGAAATCGGCACTCCATGCCGGGAAACTATCTCCTTTAGGTACAAACGTGCAAGAACGTCCATATCATCAGTCTCTTTGATTGGCAAGAAGTGCGCTGACTTCGTGAGACGATCGACAATAACCCAAATAGTGTCAAACCCACTCGATGTCTTGGGTAATTTCGTAATGAAGTCCATTGTAATCCTTTTCCATTTCCACATTGGTAGCTCGGGTTGAATCAAAAGTCCGGATGGTTTTTGATGTTCAGCCTTTACTCTTGAGCAGGTCAAACACTTACCGACATACTCTGCAATGTCAGCTTTCATGTTTGGCCACCAATACAACTTCTTTAGATCGTGATACATCTTGTCCGAACCAGGATGAATGGAATATTTAGACTTATGAGACTCATGCATGATGAGGTCTCGTATTCCTCCATACAATGGGATCCAACTTCTGTCCTTGAAACACAGCCTTCCATCTGGTTTCTTGACAAATCCATTTGTGCTTTCTGGCATGCCGTAAATCTTCTCGTGCGGTCTATTCTCTTCCTTAAGGGCCTCAGCTTGAACTTCAAGAATTTGCGACGGAAGTGGTGATCTAATTGTCATACCCAATGATCTAACTCTGAGGGGTCTAAGTCGTTCCTTTCGACTCAAGGCATCTGCTACAACGTTTGCCTTCCCCAGGTGATAACGGATTTCACAATCATAGTCACTTAGTAACTCTAGCCATCGACGTTGCCTCATGTTCAACTCTTTTTGATCTAAAATGTGCTGAAGACTCTTGTGATCGGTGAAAACCATACACTTGGTTCCACATAGGTAGTGTCTCCAGATCTTAAGAGCAAATACCACCGCTCCTAATTCTAGATCATGAGTAGTGTAGTTCTCCTCGTAGGGTTTAAGTTGTCTAGAAGCGTAAGCGATTACTTTAAGTCTCTGCATCAATACGGCATCCAAACCTTGGATTGATGCGTCACAATATACCACGAAGTGCTCACTTCCTTTAGGTAGTGCTAATATCGGTGCTTCACAAAGCTTCTGCTTCAAGAACTGAAATGCCGATTCTTGTTCATCTCCCCAGTCAAACTTCTTCTTCTTCTGTGTTAACTCAGTCAAAGGTTTAGCAATTCTTGAAAAACCTTCAATAAACCTTCGATAGTATCCGGCAAGACCTAAAAATTGGCGTATCTCGGTAGGGCTCGTAGGTGACGCCCAATTTTTAACAGCTTCGATCTTGGCGGGATCAACATGTATACCCTTACTGTCAATAACATGCCCAAGAAATTGTACCCTCTCAATCCAAAAATCACACTTTAAAAATTTGGCGTATAATTTCTCTTTTCTGAGCAGTGTTAGTATAGCCTTTAAGTGTTCTGCGTGCTCTTCCTTACTACGTGAATAAATAAGGATATCATCGATGAATACAATCACAAACTTATCCAAATAGGGTTTGCATACTCGATTCATTAAGTCCATAAATACAGCGGGTGCATTTGTTAGACCGAATGGCATTACTTGGAATTCGTAGTGGCCGTATCTTGTCCTGAATGCCGTCTTAGGGATGTCTTCTTCCCTAACTCTCAGTTGGTGATAACCCAATCTCAAATCAATCTTCGAGTAGACACTCGATCCTTGCAGTTGATCAAACAAATCGTCAATCCTTGGCAACGGATATCGATTCTTCACCGTAAGTTTGTTCAACTCACGATAATCGATACACATCCTGAAGGTTCCATCCTTCCTCTTTACAAACAACACCGGGGCTCCCCACGGTGATGAACTTGGGCGAATAAATCCTTTATCTGACAATTCCTGCAATTGCCCAGATAACTCCTTCATTTCCGACGGTGCTAGCCTATAGGGTGTCCGTGCTATGGGTGCTGCTCCTGGCATCAAGTCAATTTGGAATTCCACTTGACGAGTCGGTGGAAGGCCAAGCAAGTCCTCAGGAAAAACTTCTGGAAAGTTTTCGACTACTGGCACATCCTCGAGTCGCTTCTCTTCCGACTTCTTCTCGGACTTGAGCCAGGAAGACTTGACATCCTCGTTCGATGTACTTCAAAACTTTGACGCAAGAAATGATGCTTAGACGTGTCTTACTTTGCTCGCCGCGAACAATCAGGGTTTCGTGGTTCAGGGGGATGTGAACGACCTTTTCGTCACAAATGATCTTAGCGCGGTTCTCGGATAACCAATCCATTCCTACAACGACGTCGAAACTACCAAGTCTAATAGGCATAAGGTCAATGTCAAATGGGGTGTCTAGTAGTCGTAGGGTGCAACCTCGGAGTATAGTGATAGTACTTACTAGCTTTCAATCTCATACGTGGTGTCTAGTTTGGTCGGTGTAATATTAAGTAGAGGTGCAAGGGAAATAGATACAAAACTTTGATCGGCTCCGGAATCAAATAAAACTTTAACAAGGCGGTTGTTTAGAAAGAACGTACCCGTGACTACGTTAGGATCCTGATGGACATTCCCATCTCCCAGCACGTATGCTCTCCCACGTGCATTGTTATCCTTATTAGGGCACTGACGCCTGTAGTGTCCTTTCTCTCCACAAGCATGGCATACTACAGCCACGAGTTGCAAGTTAGCTCCTGTAGCCTTGCAATCTTGTGTCATATGTCCAGTCCTTGAACATTTCCCACACTTAGCATAGCAAGGTCCAGTGTCATGCATCTTACACTTATCACAGAACGGAAGAGGTCCAGCATACCTAGCATCCTTAACTAGTGCGGCGACATAAGCTCTGACAGCTTCTTGTCGTTGGTTCTGTTGATTGTGGTGGGTGTTTCTGTCATGGTGATAGTTACGGTTGGGGTTACGGTTGTTGTTGTTGTTGTTGTTGTTGTTGTTGTTGTTGTTGTTGTTGTTGTTGTTGTTGTGGTTGTTGTTTGTCTTCCGATCATCAAACTTCCTTTTGTGATCGTTGTTCCCCTGAGCAGAGTTACGCTTAATCTCCCGGTCTAGCAGTCTTTGGGCAATAGTCATTGCTTCTTCCAAAGATTGAGGCTTCGACGACGTGACGTTTCCCTCAATGCTCCTGGGTAATCCCTCAATGTACCTCTCCAACAACTTTTCCAAATCGGGAACCTTGGAAGGGCAAAGTGTGGCAAGCTCCTGAAATCTCCTATCATAAGCCCTGAGATCATTTCCTTTCACAACCAACGTGTGAAACTCATCTTCTAACTTCTTGATCTCACCTCTAGGGTAGAACTTCTTCAGCATCTTCTCCTTAAAGTCAGCCCAGGTGATCTGATAGGCCTCTTCCACACCTATCTTCTGAGCAGTTGCATTCCACCAAGACAACGCGTCTTCCAACAATGTTCCAGTAGCAAACGAGACTCTGCTTTCAGCGGCACAACCGCTCCTTACAAACACAGTCTCAGTTCGCTCAAACCATCGAGCAAGCTCTGTCACTCCTTCAGTCCCTTTGAAGTGAGATGGTTTACAAGCTATGAAGTCCTTATAGGTACACTTCCGAGTCGCAGTGGACTCGCTTTCAGCAGTGGCTCGGTTATTGCTACTAGTTCGTGCCATTGCAGCAGCCTGCTCTTCCAAAGCTGCAGCAACACTGTCGGCAACCAACTTTCTGATAGCAGCCTGGGTCATAGCGGGTGACGAGGAAGCAGTAGCGGTTTTCCTTGGGGCCATAACTCTATAAAATCGCAAGTGTATAAGTACAAATCCCAAACATTAATCAATAATAAGAGAAATAATGTAACCAAGCTCATAATAGTCGAGAGCATCACAAAGTACATATCACAACCACACCATGAATACATACATCAACATAAACCATATCATTCATAAATAATCATCACGACATGTAACAACACACACGGAATTTATAATATGAATCTCAATATGGGAGCATAATAAAAGATCAGACAATTAGAACATCATAAATCAATATCAATACAGTACAATCATAACCAACATAAAGTTTTAATAATTTTGAATTCATTGTTACAAAACAATAAGATACAACATTATTAATGCCATAGGCGGCAAGTTAAGATGTCTCTTAATGTAATGACATGTCATAGATCTATGAAGGTCCAGGTGCGCCTCCTGATCTCCTCTCCAACTCTCTAATGATCCTGATCATCTTTAACATCTCCAAATCCCTGGATCTCTCACGGGCCTGAATCTCCTCAATAATGGCTGAAAGAGTGTGGATGGTAGTACTAGATGCGGCCAACTCCTGTGTCTGATGCTCTAGCATCTGCTGCGTGATGATCGCTATCGCTCTTAAATCCTCCATCTCATGCCTCTGAACATCTAGTCGATGACCAAACTCAGTGATGGTAGCCTGTGCCTCCTCGATCTCTGTCCCCATCATCTCAAATACCATCTCTAAAGCTGTCCTATGTACCACGAGGTTCTCGACCTCCTCCTGCATACACTCAATCCTCTCCAAGGATATATCCTCAATAACTCCCAATAGCTCATCAAGACGATCCTCATGTCTAACTAATCTAGCAGCCAAAAGAGGGATAGTATGGTGTATCGGCTCCCCAGTGATCGGTAACACCGCTGAAGAGCCATCTCCAAGCTCAGCAGCCCTAGGCATCCCTCAACCAACCTCCATCTATGAATGCAATCCAACAAAAACGACCATCGGTGAGCATCAACCAATCTATGAATGCCGGGTGGGGTGGGGGTCTCAGTGGGAACAGGTGATGGTGATGGAACAGGTGTTCGATTTATAGCATGTATCTCCCCACGGGATTTAAAAACAATTAAAATGTGGGACCATGAACTCACCTGACAGGTGTGTGTGAATCACAACGGTGCTCAAAAGTGATGGTGTACTGCTAGGTCTAGCAATGAAATTCCTCCGACTTGCGACCTATAAATATATAGTCATCGGTGTTTTAGATTCGTATCGTAATTGACATGTCTCGTGTACGGTGATAATCATTCGGGTGTCTTAATATATTCCAAAATAACTTTACGTAGTTATTTGTATCGTTGTTACGAACCGGTGTTCAATAAATGTTAATTCTTTTGTGAAAATAATATCGTTAAAAATATTTATAATTAAATATTTTTAGTAAAGTTATATATTTATTTTTAAGTTACAAAGTATATACATATTTATATATAAAAATCAAATTATACAAAATAATTAATTAATAAAGTACCTTTGTCATATTGGACCCTTAACTTTAATAAAGTTACACTTTTTACCCTTTGGTCAAAAATAATTACATTTTAGTCCTTGTTATAACTTTTACACTTTTACACCTCGATCTTTGGAAAAATTACAGTTTCTACCCTTAGTTTTATTCAAAATCGACAGTTTTAAAAGTGCTCCGAAAGTTTGGTGGTTTTATCACTTTTAGTCCCTTAACGTGGGACTTTGCAAAAATAGTCCAAAATATAGTTTTTGAAAAATTAACTTTTATTTTTATAAAAGTTACCATTTTTATCTTCTAAATTTATAAAAATCAGTTTTTATAAATTAAATATCATTTCGAAAATCTTAAGTTTTCAAATCGAAAATCCTTAAGGAAAATCTGTTGGGCTTGTTAGCCCGGTTAAGGCCCAAAGTGTGTTTTACTTGTTTTAAAACATAGCTCGACTAGGATTTGGTTTTGGCTTCGTTTACGTAGTATAAGATCGTGTAGGGTTTGCATGTTATGTTGGTTGGTTAAGTGTGAGTCAAAGAATTAGAGTGTCGAATAATGTACATGCATCGTACGTGTGAAAACGAAATGGCGAGGCCTTTCTTAGTGGTGTCGAGGTAGGTGCTAACATATTGTTATAAGTATAACGAAAACATGTAATTAGATAATAATGTGTGTCGTGTGAAGACTATACGTGATATGCATGAAACGATTAAGAGTAGAATATGAAAAGGGTGATGATAACTTACAACACCAAAATGGTGGTGAAGAGTTCGTGTGGAGTGAGCAAACGAGAACAAGCAAACGCTGCACCCTCTTCGTCTAACGATCCCTTATCCAAAATAGTTACCCAACTCGTTCCTAACCAAAAACCTCACTCGTACGCCTTCTTGGTCTCGACAGCAAACGAAAAAGAAAGAGTTTTGTGATATGAGTTCTTGTGGATTCTTGCAAGTGTAAGGAAGTGCATTAAATGTGGTTTATATAGGATGGTTTTGGGTGGTTCGAATGTTCCTTGTGACACAACACCATCCGTGTGGTCATTCATCTCTCGAAAAAGTTGTCTAAGTTTCACTTATATGGTCTTGTCGAGTTGTAAGAGTTGAAGGCTACAATCATATTTTAATGCTAGGACTTAGAGAGTTTTAGGCCATGTGTGTCCCTTAAAAATCTTGTTTATTGTTTGTGTTAGGAATTTAAGAAACATATTACCTAGTGGTTTAAGTGTTTTAGTGTGTAATTTTGTTACTCAAAGGGTTGACGGCTCCAAATGGTGGCTCCTTGTCGCAAGAAACAAAGTCAAAGGGAGATTGCATGCTTAATGTCGAGCTTGAAAGGAACCAAGGAAATAAAACGTGTACAATTTCATGTTGCCCTTATCCTAGTTCGTTTGATTCGCATGAAGTGCAAGGAAATAAACAGCCACATGGGCTTGAGATCGTAAGGCCCAAACGTATTCAAAATGAAAATGTATTTGGTGTGGTGGGCTTGATGTGGTGCCCGGCCCAGCAGTGGGGTAAAAGAAAGGGTAGCTTTGGGCTAAGGGTGATATACGGCCCAAACAAAGAATAGGGTGTCGGTGACTAGATCGTTCGTAACTTTAGTTTCGGTATCGGTGTCGGTTCGTGAAAACCATGAAAATATAATCGGTGTCGTCATGCGTATACATATACTTATATATACATAGTGATAATAATTTGCTATAATTAATATATATATCGTTATATATATTAATAATATCTCGATGTCCAATTAGGGTGTCAGGTCGCAAGTGGGGGTTACCGGTGTTAACCTCATTGGGTGACATCCAAGAGTGACAATTGGGTGATATCAGGTGACAAAACATAATCGGGTGTCAAACAAACGGTGATAAAAATAATCGGGTGTTAAACAAATGGTGTCTCATATAAAAATTTCAAATTAGCCCGCAAAATGGCTTAGTTTAGAATAGTATCGATGATTAGCATTAATAAATGACCTGGGATTTTACGGAGTATTACACACCTCAACTTAGAAGAAACCAAAATAGACAAAACTACAATAATACTAGTCATCAAATGTGGAATTATCAACCAAGTTACAATCCTTGGGGAATATTACCACCATACATGCATCCTATCCAAATGTTGAATATGTTTGGACCAAACAACTTTGGACCAATGAAACAATGGGGACCAAGTGGCTAAGCTGTCAATCTTGGAAGTAGTTGGAATATCATCTACTAATGACTTCTATAAGTCAACATGGTCACTTGAAGTGCTTGAAGATATTCCATTTAAGACTAAAAGGTACGCGTTTCTTTTAAGGTCATCACTATAATTTGCATGCTTAGATAAATGTTTAGTTATATTAATGCTTAGTTATACATATATATGTACATAATAGCTTATATTCTTATAACCTAGAAACATCATTGGTTGACTCTCCTAGGAATAAGATAAAATTGTTCATTGCCGAACAAAATAGAAAATGGAAATCTTCTATCTCCACTATTAGCAAACTCATGGTGATGAAGTGAAATGAGTTAAGTGGATCGATCGTTAATATAGAAGTAGGATTAGATCCCTCGCGTAAGAAAACTATGGATGAAACAAGCTCTCGTAGACTATGGCATTAAGTTAGATAAGCGTGCGAAAACAAAGGAACTATAAATTTTAGGTTATACCCCATTGAACACTTTCGCATCTAACATATATATTATCGTCTTCATTTCCTTTAGGATCATAGGATATGTAGAAACGATAGCATGAGATAATAATAGGCTTAACCAATCCTCTTGAGCCTGAGATTTTTAATAAACATTTTTTAAATATTTGATTTATGATATTTGTTGTCAAAAATCTAATTTCTCTAAAAGTATGCAAAAAACCTCACATTTTGGAAAATAATTTTTCAAATAACTATCCCACTTTTAAATAACATGTTTTCACTATCAATATCCACAATTTTGTTTTGATCAAAACTAAAGATTGGGAAAATATCCTTTACCGTTCATTCACACATTTTGAAGTAAAAACCCAATCTATCTTATTCAAATAACTCTCACATCTAAGTGAAAACCTATTTTCAAACATTTTTGAATAATGCTAAAAACGTCTCTTTTAAAATCATGCATGGTGATCTCATATTTGTCATCTATATTTATATAAATGACACTTATAAGTGAACTAAATCAAATCGAGAGGACCATGGTTTGTTTATTAAGACTTTGTTTGTAACAAGTCTAGAAATCCATGCTATCATAACTATCCACTTATTGCACATTGATACACATTAGGATTAATCCTCCTAGTTATGTAGTTATGAAATACTTGATGTCGCTTATTGTTTCCTAGCACTTATATTTTACTTGCTTGATGAGTATGTTTACATGCTAGATGAAATTGCTTACTTAATCTCTTTGGTTAACATGCTTTGGCTACATAATTGCCTACATAATTAATATATGCTCTATTGCCTCAAAGAGTTGGACTTGTTTAAAACCAAAAACACAACCTTTCTGCAATTCACTACCAAAAAAAAAGAAAAAAGAAAAAAAAAAGAAAAAAAAAAAGAAAGAAAAACCTTTTCTGGCAATCTGGGAATCACCAGATGGGCGGCCCCCTTAATTATTAAGGGGACCGGCCTCCAATTAAGAGGACCGGCCATCTGATGGTCGAAGGTGTTGTTTCCTTTTTCTACTTTTTAGCCTATTTCATCCTACACTTCCCAAAATTCACAAACTGATTCTATCCTAAACCCTCCATCAAAGTTTATCCATCATTGATCCTACATTATTAACACTCTCATTCCTCTCAATCTCCACTCATCTCATCATTTCCTCTCCCATTAAACCAAAACCACAAAGAAACCCGTTTGGAGAAGAAAGCCTAACTTCCATTAAAAGCCCGTCATACCAAATGATGTTGTCAAACATCCAACACCAAATTCCTCCTATGTTTTCTACATTACATACCTAACACCTCACACTCCTTCTCACCAACATTACATATCAAAAACCTTTACTTACCCATATCCTTCTACATTACACTCAAACCTCATAATCTTTATACACTCAAACCTCATAACCTTTACTCACATCAACCTCAAATTTCTTCTCCTAGTGCACCTAATGCTTAATCTATAACACCCTCCTACCTAAAAATCCCTTCCATGAACATCGCTCTTTCATTCTAACCAATCACATTACTTGATACTCATTTTCCATCTTCACCAATAACTCCACCTAGTCATCCTCATAAAAAGATTCAGCCATATAACCATTCCCTACACTCTACAAAGTGTGTCATCACCACTACAACTTAACCCATGAAGGTCAAACCATATTTCATGATACACAAAGCTCATGTTCACTCAAATGAACCCTTTCACAAACCTCATCATAATAACCAAACATCCATCCTTGTTCCCAAAAATACACCTTCATCTCACCCACATAAGCCATATGAAGAGCATGTTCAATCTCAAAACAACAATCTCAATCTCATTCCTAACACCTCACATTATGTTCAACCTACCAATCCAATCATCCATCCCTAAATAACAAACTCACTCCACCATCATCACCTTCCTTCGAACACTTGATGTTCATTGAAGAACTCAAGGAAGCCCATGAGCTTTGTGCTCTTCTCGCCTTACACCTTGCTAAATGCAACTTGGAATAATTTTCCTCTAGCTCTCCTTCATCATCCCAAAACTTGAGACAAGTTGCAAAACATGTCAACAATTTTCCTTGTTGCATCTTTCTCCAAAAACAAACCATTTCATTGAATGAACACTTCACTTGGATTGAGTATATTCTCACTAGATCTCATCCAAAACCCTTGCTTGAACAACATCCAAACTCTCAATCAACCTCTTCCGCTCCTAACTCTACACCTCTAAACTCTCCACCACCAAACTCTCCAACACTCATGCACCCAAACATATACCTCCATTAATCCAACAATCTTACCCTAACTTAACCATTTTCATTCCAAACACTCAATCATCAACCATCTAAGCATAATATATACTTATGATTTTCACTTTCAAATAAGAATCAACCAACCTTTTGTTACAAGCAAGTCCGATGGCTCTCTTTGGCAAATTAGGATCTTTAACATAATCACTTTGAATTAATTGTTATGTATCCTTAATATTTATTTGCTATGCTTGTTATTTGTATATTGCATATTTTTCTATGTTGTTTGTGCTCTAAATATTTTTGCAAGCATTCCTTATCTCGATCTCTTATGACCTCAAAACGAGGGGGAGCATACTTCAAGGGGGAGCTATACATTCGTCGGGATAACCTTTTTGATGTTAACAAAAAGGGGGAGAAGTGATATAAACTCACACTAAAAACTTGCATATATATTAATTTTTAGTTTAATGAGTTTAGGTTGTTGGGATCAAAGTTTTACTATTTTATCAAGTCTCGGTCATTTGTAGTAATAGGTTGCTTAAGTTATTATTTACTTTCATTAATGTTATGTTTACAAGCTTACTAGACTTAAGTTACATAGTCCATGGGCCTTAAGCCCATACGAATTGCAAGAAGGGAAGGAGTAGGAATGTTGCCCTAGCTCCTTACCTATAAATACTAGTCTTAGGTCTCATGTAATACTTGGTTGTTTATTTGATATCTTAAGGAAACTCTTGCTCTCATTTTTCTCTTAATCAAATATTCACCCAACTCCTTATATCTATCTCATTCTTGTTTGTGTGAAATCAATATGGTGACCTAACAAGTGGTATCATTCGCCATATGAAGGTGTAGTTATTGTTTTTCCTTTGAATTCGATCCTTAAACCCTTTTTCAATTCGTTATTTTGTTAAAAAATTGTACTCTCATGTTTGTTTCTTGGTTTTTATCACATCTTTGCTTACAAACTTGTGCTACAAATCATATCAAACAAAAAGTATCAATCTTTCTTTCATAATTTACGATTTGATTTTTGTACTCATTTTCGAAATTATTAAAATTTTTTGAAAAATTTTGTCAAGTTTATAACTTTCTTCAAGATTTCATCATTTTACAACTTGAAGTACAAAAATCTTGGATTAAAAACTCGTTTTTGGATTGCTTTCCTTGAAAAACAAATTTTTGCCAAGTTTCGAAATCACACCCCTAACCAAGTTTCGAAATCACAAGAAGGTGCTTCAAATCGACTTACGAATTGTGGACTCAGTCTTTTCTCTCTTGTATAAGGAAGAAAAGTACTTCGACTTTTGGAAAACTTTCGAAATTGTATAATTTCGAAAAGTGTGTTGGTGACTTTTGTGTTTTCAAAAATCATTCATTTTTTTCGAAATCACAAATTTTCGAAAACTCTCCATAGTTTCGAAAACCTAAGTTTCGAAAACTCTCTTTAAGTTTTGAAATCACACTAAGTTTCGCAAACCTTTGTTTTCAAATCCCAAAAGTTTCGCAATCACAAACATAAGTGCTAATTTTCGCAATCACTGCAAGTACTAAGTTTCGCAAACACTCATTTGTGTCAAGTTTTCGAAGCTTTGGCTAAACCTATATCTTCTACAAGATCCATCTTTTCACACAAGTGTTTCAATATGTCTCAACCACCGTACTACAACTTTAACCATCCTCAACAATATCAGAATCAACAGTATCATCTGCAACAGCAACAGTATCAACAATCACCACAATATTATCAACAATCGGTTTACTCACAACAACATATTCTCATGCAACAACATCAGATGATTCCAATGCAACATAATTATCCCATGTCACCACAACAGAGCCAACTTCCACCAAAACCTACTCACTGGTTTGACAGGATGTGTGAAGTCATTTCAACTCAACAATCCAGACACGAAGCAGGATCTATTGACACCCCACCAATGCTAACACCGGGAAATTATATTCAGTGGGCAAGTCGATTCTTAAGGTTTATTGAACTCAAGAAACCCAATGGTAAGTACATGAAACAAGTTATCCTTGAAGGACCGTTTCCTTGGCCTGTTAACTACGTTGGCGGTGACCCATCTGCTGATCCTCCAGTAGCTCCAACTGTTGTGCGTGTTCCTGAGTCTCAACTTACTGCTGAACAAAACCACCATCGTGAAGCAGATGAGTATGCTATGTCTTACATACTTCAAGGGATACCTAACATCATATTCAGAAGTGTTGATGCTCAAACAACTACAAAAGCTATGTGGGAACGCGTCCATCTACTGATGCAAGGCACACAACTGAACAAGGAAGACATGGAATCTAAACTTTACTTGGAATACACTAATATCATGATCGAACCAGGGGAATCCCTTGAGTCTTACTTTCATCGTTTCACCAATGTCGTCAATGATTTAGAGAGACATGAAGTACCCCTTCCAAGAATCGCTGTCAATACAAAGTTTGTTAGTAGTCTGGGTCCTGAGTGGCAAAAGTATGTGACATTTGTGAGACAAGCTAAGAATCTTCATAGAGATCCATATGGTTTGTTGTACGACTATCTCAAGCACTATGAGTCTGAAGTTGAAAAAGATAAAGCCGCACGAGGAGGATTTACACCACCACCTACTTCTAACCCACTCGCACTCGTTGCTCAATCTCATGCTACACATCCTCCGATGTCTAATCATGCTTATGATCAGGAACAGAATTATTTCAGTCACCAGCAACCTCCTACTTCTCAACACGCTTCTACTCAACTTGCTCCATATGACAACAATGATAGCATGTATACTCTAATCAGATTGAAGATGATGATGACGTCAATACGTTGAATCAAGGACTTGCTCTTGTTGCTCGTGCTTTTAGCAAATTCTCCAACAAAACCAACAACCGTCTTCGTTCTTCATCAAATACAAGAAACCAAGCTGTCATTCAAGATGGTCGAGTTGAGATTTAGAACCGTAATTCTGGATGTTCAGGTGGGTATACTGGAAATTCTGGGTATGGACAAAGAGTCAACAACAATGGGGGATTCAGAAACAATCCAGGTGCTCCTCAGCGAAGTAATGACAATGTTGCTCATAACAATACAGTTTCTGGGAATGCGATATGGTGCTACAACTGCAACGAAAAAGGTCATATTGCAACAACATGCCCTCAACCAAGAACCCGCGGCAGTCAGTTTCACAAGCAGGCATTACTTATGGCTCTCAAAGATAAAAAGGAAGGAACTTTCAATGCTCATGAGAACAGTTTCCTTGCTAATGCTTACAACGATGATGATATGGAAGATCTTGAAGCCAATGCAGCTATGATGCTTATGGCCAACATGCAGGAACATCAGTTGAATGATTCAGGCCCAGTGTTCACCACTAATGGTTTATCTCAAGTAAATGACCTAACTACATGCTCCATAGAATTTAATGCATCACCCTCTGTTTCTGAATCAGATCAGGCGCAAGTTATTCCTTCTGAACCATTTTTATCTTCTCAAGAGGATGAACAATTAGACACAGTTGTTATATTTGATGATGACACTGTCGTCTCATTTGATGATCCTATTGAGCAAAACGAAAATGACTATATTGAACAACATGAACCTTCTTCTGATCCAGCTCCTGACTGTACAGTTATGGCCAAACAATTTCTTTCTAATCACATAATGGACGAGCAAACTAATGTTTCGAAAAAAAATGCCGAGTTGAAAAAGGACATTGAATGTTATAAAAAACAACTTTCAAATTTTCAAAATGCAGTTCATCGTGAAAAGTGCTTTGAAAAGTCATTTCAGGAATCATATGTCAAAGAACAAAATCTTCAAAAGCAAATATATGACTTAGTTGAGTCAAACGGTAAATTGGTTTCCAAACTGGAAAATGACAAACATGATCTTCAAAAACAAGTTGTTCAACTCCAACAGGAACTTTCAAAAACACAAAAGGTGACAACTTACAAACAGGAATTTTATGAACATAAAGTGCAAAAACGAGAAAAAGAAAATACATTAATTGAAGATAATCTCATTCTCGAAAGTCAAATTAAAGCTTTTCAAAATATCATTTATAAACATGGGGAATCTGTAACGACAATTCAAAAGTTTACTTTAAAACCAAGACCAGATAAAGGTTTTACCCTCAGCGATTACAGATCCTCTTCTCTTCGCACTGCATTCAAAACAATTCCTAAGCTGTACAGTATGGACCAATTGATGGATAATAATGTTGTGCGTGTTATTGTACATAATATTGAGGAAGAATACGAACTAAAAGAAAAGAGTCGATCAAAAATGAGTCAAGTTGAATATTGCAAACCATATGATTACTCAAAAGCTCCTCACATTTCAAAATCTTTTGTTCCGTCAAGAGAAATACTTGAGAAATCATGGTATGTTACTGAGTCTTATGTTTCATCTTCCGATGGAGCTCCTGTCAAACCCGTGGCACAAGTAAACGGTCCATTACCATCTTCCAGCAATGTGACACCATTACCTACACGCTGTAAAGTTTTAGACTATTTTCAAACATTCACGAAAGGCATCGATAATTTGGAAAACGTCATTGAACATCATTCGCAAATTAAAATTGCAACTTTTCAATCAGCCTACGAGCGGGAAAAGCGTGACATTTTTCAAAAACAAATTCTGCCTTTAGTTCAACATTTGCGTTATTGTACTACTCGTTGGGAACAGGAACTCCACAAAGAAGTTAATGATATGAAAGATATTTTCGCTTTTAATGAAAATGCAATTTTGGTTCAACAACACAAAAACCGATTTTTGAAAACAGATTATGATCGACTCTTGGAACAACTTCTTCATGCTGATATTCATAGTCTTCTCATGAATGATCTCTATTATTCCAGCAATGCTGAAGTATTTGCAGATTACTATGCTGATCTTGTTTTGTTGAAGTCACAAAATGAAACATTGAAACATCAATATGAAACGTTGCATCAAAATAGTGATGATGTGATAAACAAACTTTCAAACGAAATTTGTCAACTCAAACAAAAGATTGATTGGTGTCAAGCTCAAAATATTGAAACAGAATTGCAACTACGAACCAAGATTGAGTTTCTCAAAAACAAATGTTTTCAATTTAAAAATGAAATTGTGGAGTTAAAAATTGAAAACGCCGAATGGCAACAAAACCGCGATGACATTCGTTATTGCAATGGTTTACTTGAGTCTGATATTCAGGACAAAAAACACATCATCATTGATTTGAAAGAGAAAATTAAGCTACTTCAAAAAGGAAAGTTTATTGCCACCACTATGATAGCACCAGGAATGTTTCAAATAAACAGAACAGATATGGGTAAGCATTCTAAGAGTTCTAATGTTAGCTCTTCCACTTCTACAGGTCTAGTTTCCCCTAAGAGCGTTAGCAGCCCAAAGCCAAAAAGCGTTAAGAAGACTAAAAAGAATAGGCTCTCGCAACGTAGAAGAGGAACACTAGAAGTGCAAGAAGTAGAAGCTCACCTTAGGAACTCGAATAAAACTCATGTTGCATCTGATTTGGATTCTAATCTGGGAAATTGTAATCCAAATCTTAGTGTAACGAATGCTGAACCGTCTAATGTTTTGAATATTAATGCATCTTGTGTGTTTTATCGTAAAAGTGTGTTATCTGGTGATCATACCAAATGTGTAGCTAATAATCTCTTACATCGTAAAAAGAAACGTAGATCCGGCTTTCCTTCTAGGTCCACTAATGCCTCTAAGTCAACCTTAGGAAAAACGCCTACTACAGTTTCAAATGATGTTGTAGTCAACCCAAGAGCAGCAATCAACAATTCTAGGAACACGCCAAAAGCTAGTGCATTCACTAAGAACAAAGCAAAAACTAGTTGGAACTGGCAACGTTGGTTACAATAGAAACCAAATTTTAAATGGATTCCTAAATTGTTAAATATTTGTGTTTCTAACCAACAGGAACCCACAATTTCCTCGGGTTCCACCCTTACTTCTGTTCCATCTCTGTCGTCTTCTTTTGATGCAGGTGGTTCAGATTGTTCTCTGGATTGTTGATAGTGGTTGCACCCGACATATGACAGGCAATCTCAAACTATTAAAAAACCTTGTCTCAAAGTTTATTGGAACTGTCAGATTCGGGAATGATCAATACGCTTTAATCATGGGTTACGGAGACTATGCGAATGGGAATATTGAAATTAGCAGAGTATATTATGTTGAAGGCTTGGGTCACAATCTATTTTCAGTCGGTCAATTTTGCGATGGAGATTTAGAAGTAGCATTTCGAGAGAAAACCTGTTTTGTTCGTGATCTACAAGGCAATGACTTGATGTCAGGCAAACGTGGCACTAACCTTTACACAATTTCAATGTCTGACATGATCGCTTCATCTCCTATTTGTCTTCTATCCAAAGCTGAAACGACTAAATCCTGGTTATGACACAAACGCCTTTCTCATTTGAATTTCAAAACGATGACTGATCTCGCTCGTCACAAATTAGTTGAAGGCTTTCCAAGATTCCGTTACGCCAAAGATCATCTATGTCCAGCCTGTGAACAAGGAAAAAGTACTCGTGCTCATTTTCCTTCAAAACCTGAACACAGTACTAATCATGTTTTACAAATGCTTCATATGGATTTGTGTGGTCCGATGCGTGTTCAAACGATCAACGGTAAACGCTACATTTTAGTAATTGTTGATGATTACTCTCGCTGGACTTGGGTTTATTTTCTTCGAAGTAAAGATCAAGCTCCTCAAATGATCATCACCTTTCTCACCAAAATACAAGTTCAGCTACGCAACACAGTCAGAATAGTAAGAACTGACAATGGCACAGAATTTAAGAATCAAACTCTAAGGTCGTATTTTGAGAAAGTGGGAATTGAACATCAAACATCTATTCCATGAACACCGGAACAGAATGGAGTTGTCGAAAGACGCAACAGAACGTTAGTGGAAGCTGCTCGAACTATGTTAATCAATGCTCAATTACCAGATTACTTATGGGCAGAAGCTGTTTCAACCGCTTGTTACACTCAAAACCGTTGCATGATCACTAAACGCCATCACAAAACCCCATATCAGATTGTTCACAAAAGGAAACCGAACATCAGTCACTTTCATGTATTTGGAGCTTTATGTTACCCAGTCAATGATCATGATGATCTAGGTAAACTTAAAGCTAAGGCTGACATTGGAATATTTATAGGATATTGTGAAAATTCAAAAAGCTTTCGGATATGGAATCGTCGTACTCGGGAAATTCAAGAAACTATTCATGCTAATTTTGATGAACTCACTCATATGGCTTCTGAGCAAAATGGCTTAGGACCCGCAACCAACCGTCTTAACTTTCCGGTATCTTTGGCTGAACCATTGTCACTTTCTCGTAAAGAAGTGGAAACCTTGTTTGCTCCATTGTTTGATGATACGCCTGTTAACCGTCCATCTGAGGCCACACCAAATTCCGCTGCACAGCTTGATCAACATCAAGTACCTGATACACCTAAACAAACAACAACTACTATTGGAAGAGACGGTCCTCCAGTCATATCACCTACAACAACAGAACAAACCGGGTCCAACTCACGACAATCAGCTGGAGATTCCATACCATTATCAATTCCACAACCCGCAGAGCATGACCCAGAACCATTCATTAACCCATTTGCAAATGCTCAACCTGTCCCCGACATTGCTAAGTCATCTACACGCAATTTGGGTCCTGCTCACTTGCGAGATACTTATCAACTTCATCCCTCGACACACAAATGGACTAGAGATCACCCCCTAGTTCAAATTATTGGCCATCCAGATGCACCAATTATGACAAGACAACGCCTTCACACAGACGGTGAAACTTGCATTTATGCACTCACAGTTTGTGAAACCGTACCTAAAACGTCAAGGAAGCAATGACATATGAAAACTGGATTGAGTCTATGCAAGAAGAATTCGAAACCTTTCAAAGATTAGAAGTCTGGGAATTGGTTGAAAAACCAGAAGGAATCATTGTCATTGGATTAAAATGGATCTGGAAAAACAAACTGGATGCAGAAGGCACTGTCATACGCAACAAATCACGCTTGGTAGCAAAAGGTTATTCTCAAGAAGAAGGTATCGATTTTGAAGAATCATTTGCTCTAGTAGCTAGACATGAAGCTGTACGGATATTCTTAGCATTTGCTGCTCATCAAAATATGATTGTTTACCAAATGGACGTGAAACGGCTTTTCTAAACGGTCAACTCCGAGAAGTGGTTTATGTCAATCAACCTGAAGGATTTGTTGATCCAGAACGTCCCAATCATGTCTACAAGCTTAAGAAATCTCTCTACGGTCTCAAGCAATCCCCCAGGGCGTGGTATGATAAGCTTTCTAAATTCCTGTTTGCTAATGATTTTACTCTAGGTTCGGTGGATCCAACACTGTTTACAAAAACATACGGGATGGACTTATTAATCGTTCAAATTTATGTCGATGACATTATTTTTGCTTCAACCAACAAAAATTACTCAATGGATTTTGCAAAATTAATGACAGATAATTTTGAAATGTCCATGATGGGTGAACTTACGTTCTTTCTAGGACTACAAGTTCATCAATCACCCCGTGGAATTTTTCTAAATCAGTCCAAATATGCTCTTGAGATTTTAAAGAAACATGGAATGCAAAGTAGTGATACTATGAATACACCGATGGCCAATTCCACTAAACTAGATGCTGATATACATGGGACTCCAGTTGACCCTACCAAATACCGAAGTATTATTGGGTCCCTCATGTATCTCACATCTAGTAGACCTGATATTGTATTTGCTGTCTTTATGTGTTCTCGCTATCAGTCTAATCCAACTGAAAAACACCTCAATGAGGCAAAAAGAATCCTTCGATACATAAAGGGAACCATCCACTTGGGGATCTGGTATCCGAGGGATTCTGGTTTTGAACTAATAGCTTTTTCAGACGCTGACCATGCAGGATGCTTAGACTCGCGAAAAAGTACATCAGGTGGCCTACAGTTTCTTGGAGATAAACTTGTGTCTTGGAAATCAAAGAAGCAGGACTGCACTTCACTGTCATCTACAGAATCTAAATACGTAGCTATGTCTGCTTGTTGTGCTCAAGTCATTTGGATGAGATCACAACTTAAAGACTATGGCTACCTATTCAATAAGATTCCGATCTACTGCGATTCAAAAAGTGCCATTGCAATCTCCTGCAACACAATTCATCATTGCAAATCCAAACACATTGATCTCCGATATCATTTCATCAAAGAGCATGTCGAGAAGGGTACAGTTGAATTATATTTTGTAGGTACTGAGTACCAATTGGCGAACTTACTTACAAAACCCTTAGCTCCATCGAGGTTTGCAAGTTTAGTTCACCAAATTGGTATGCGATGTTTGACACCAGTGGATCTGGAAAAGTTTTTAAAACAAAAGTAAAGTGTCAAACATCAAAACTTTAACTATCTTTGTAAAATAAATTTTTCCTTTATTTTTCATAAACCTCTAAAACACAAAAATATTTTTCTATTTCACTTAAAAAAAAATTAAAAAAAAAAAAAAAAAAAAAATTGCAAGTATACCGCTTTCTTTCAACACCTTGTTATTTTACAATGGTACTTTTACTACCTCTTGCACGAAATTTTTCCCTATAAATACTACCTCAAACATGGTACTTTTACTACCTCTTGCACGAAAATTTTCAGATCCAAATCTCTCTAAACATCCTCCTAAAAACCCTTTGATCATATAATTGTTAATCCTTGTTTCAAGTGATTCATTCCCTCACATCTCATCTCTCAAAGTGCAAGAGAAGAATACTCCTTCAACATCAAGTTGTGAAGTATTGTAGATTTGTGTATATAGTCTAGTTGTTGTGTACATTCATTGTAAAGGTGTGATAGTAGTGTAACTAGATAGATCTAGGAGTAGAAGTTGTGAATAGAAGTAGTGAGATATAAGTAGTGGTGTGAAGAAGAAGTAGTGGAGTAGTGTGAAGTTGTGAAGTAGTAGTGGTGTATACAAGTTGTGAAGAAGGTGCGCCAAGTCGTGAAGAAGTTGTGTAGAAGGTGTGAATAAGTTGTGACGAAGTTGTGGTGTGTATATTGGTGTGTAAGGTTTTCTCCACCATAAGGGAGCTTGTTGACATAGTGAAGAAAACTCTCGAGTAGGTGACTCGAGGAGTGGAGTAGGGCAAGGAAGGTGTCCTTGTAGCCGAACCACTATAAATCCTTTGTCTCGCGGTTAGATCTTTCCATATCTTACTTATTATCTTGCTTATATAGTTATTACTTTTGTAGACGTAGACGTATATGTATAGTTGCTCATATAGTGCTAGTATTGATTTTATTAAAGATCGAACAAAAGTTTTATTCACAAAACAAAGTTTTTACAATCAAACTAAAAAGGTAACATACATTTAATTGATCATTTCGATCAAGTATAGTTTTCATACAAAATATAACTAAGGATTATAAAATAAATGTTTACTTACTTATCTCTCGTATATAGCTATAATTGTTTATATTATGCATGTGTTGATTTCACATACTTAGTTTGCATTATTATTATTGTTCATACTTAGATATAGTTGTTCATATTGTTCAAGACTTGAATTCACATAAGATCGAATCAAAATTTTAAGAGTAAACAAGACTTTTAAACAACGAAGTTTTCATAAAACCAAAAAGTCGTAAAACTATTCAACCCGCTTCTAGTTTTCCACATTATGCTAACCCAACGAGGAATGTAATATGCAAGATATTTGACCTCCTAAGGATGATTGTTGCGAATAATATCGGTAGTGGATGATTAGTGTCAAATTCTACAAACTACGTGGATGATTTTGGCACTTTACTATTTTTTAATAAATACATGTGTGTAAGTGATATTTTTGTTGTAAAAGTAAATAATGGTCACAATGAAAATCTGACATGAGAAAAGTCGTTAGAGGTTAGTCGGCTAGTCGATGTTAGAAACTAAAAAAGGAAAAACGACGTTATACTAATGTGGTGTTGGTCATCTTGGTTAATCACGCACATATTTGATGCTTTTAATAATAGTTTGATAATACTTGGCAACTATTCATTCTCTCTTCTATTTTCTCTTGCGATGTTTCCAAATGTTATATGACGATGCTCTAAGGCTTAACACAATGGTGACCAAGGTCATCCAGGTTTTCCGGTTGTCATGTCAGCTTTCTCTCTCCAGTGACTAGACATGACTCATGTGCCACAGTGGTGACCGACTTTTTTTATTTTTTTTTACAACAAATTTATAAATATAACAAGGTTCAAATTTAAACATTGCATATATTTCTTGGAATTTAAAAAGTACATAAATTGAAAACATTACAGAAATATAAAATAAAACTTCAGTTGTAATCCGGGTGATCTCAGATTTGCGATTTGTTGAAGTCGTAACCGTCGTCGTAAGGATCAAAGCTCGCAAACTCATCGGCTTCTAACTGAGCTTCCAACCTGCTCAGCTCCCGCTCCTTGTCAGAGTTTCAGCCACCATCATCAGTTGCCACACATTTTCCTCAAAGCTTAGCTGAAAGTGATCCAGATGAGGTTGTTGCTCAACAACTCTCGGTGCAGCAGATGAAGTGGATGCACCAGCATCACCGGCTGCCACATTTTCCACATAACTCCAACGAATCTTGTTGGAGATTTGGGACTGTATTTGACAAACATAGCCCCACAGCGAGTCAGCAATAGCAGCGTCCTTGCAATATTCATAGTACAAGAACCGGTCGATCACGGCTTTCCTCTCTGCTGAGATATCTTCGCACGCTGCGTATCGTTCTCTAAGTCGGTTTTTTAGTTTTTTGGCAAGCTCAAACTGTTTGATCATTTCGACGATAGCATTCTGGCGACCCGTGTCGCCTTTCTCGGTCTGTTTCTTTATGTATGTTTGCAATTCTTCGACGGTGTGAGGAAGTTTACAAGCTATTTTTTTTTTAATTGGTGTTTGAAGTGTGTTTGAAATTGTGTGTGAAAAATTGTGTTTGATAGTGGTATTTATAGGAAGTAAAATTGGTAAGTTTTTATGATTTTTTTTTAAACGGTAATAAATAAAAAGTGACATTTGGCTTTATGCGGTTTGTGACTTCGGTCGAATTTGAGACCGAGGTTGGGAAATTTGCTAGCTCGACCGATCTTTGACCCAATTGCCACATTGGGTGTCAACCAATGTTCACATCGATCATCGGTGGTGTCGACCGAACTTTTTACGGCCCATTGTGGCTAGCCTAAGGTGTTGATTTCTTAAAAAGATCAACCATGAAATTACAGTACTAGGTAACATGTGATAATAGATTTCTTATCTCTATATAAAGAGAAACCCATTTTTTAAAAACTTGAAAAATAGAAGGTTTAATTACTAATATACCCTTTACTGAAAACTAGCAGGGTCCCCGCGCGTTGCAGCGGCGGGTACCTTGTGATTAAAGTTTAGACGCCAACAAAATAACAATGGCGAACTCATTAACCGGTGAAAAACATGATCCCAATCCGACCCAATTCCCCCATTTTTACTGATTCTGACGGGTCATCTTCCGTTTCGTTTTTGAACGGATTTTATTAGCTAGCCGAACCAATGGCGACTTCGGGTTCCGGTTGAACTCGTTGGTCCGGTCCGGTTGAGCCCGTTGGTCTGGTTCGGTTGAACCAGTTGGTCCGGTCCGGTTGAACCCGTTAGTCCAATCCGGTTTTCAAAATCATATGTACCATCAATGTAAATTGTATAAAGCTCTGTGTGTTTTATTTGTTTGTACAATGTGTATTATAACATGTTTTTTTTATTATAGGGGTGCTTTAAAAATAATATTAATTAGTGTTTAATGTTTTATTCTTAATTTTAAGTTTTTTATATGTATGTTTAATTGATTTGTACCAAGTGCTTTATATGTTGTATGTTTTAACTTTTAGACTTTTGATTATTAATGTGTTTAATGTTAAGTAATTAAGTTAATTAAGAGATATTTAATGTTTCAAAATTGTGTTTAATTTACTTGTACATATTGCTTTGTTAGTTGTATTACTTCATTTTAAGATATTTAATGCCATTAGTGTGTTTAAATTACTATTTTAAGTTTAATGCTGTTAGTGTGTTTAAATTACTTGTACTTGTAGCTTTGATGATTGTAATGTTTAATTTTAAGTATTCTAATATTAGAAGTCCTTTCTCCATTATAATATAGTATGATAATAACAAAATTCAATACTTTTTAATCCTCGAACAATTATCATTTTTCGTTTTTATCCTACATACTTTTTCTCTCACAATAACACTATAAATTGAACTCTGTAACGTCACACTAAAATCACGAGTTTGCAAGTATAATTATTTGTTTCTATATAACATCGCTATGTGCGGATGCTCGTCTATTACATATAAGAGATAATTCCGAAAATGCTCCAGTTGCCTAATGCTTTTGATTTTCTAGACGGAATCCTTTGGTGCTATTTTAGACCAGGGCAACCTATAATTTTTGGGGAAATAAAATCTACAAGTGACAAGTTCGACTTTACGGATTACAAGGTAGGGCAACTTGTGTACTTTTTTAGCAACTGACGTACTTCATGTCAGACAAGTAGCTACACATGGTTGGCTAATTCAAGTTGCCCAGGGCAACTAGTCTAGAAAAGCAAAAGCAAAAAATTCTGTCCAGAAAAAAAAAACATTGGGCAACTGGGGCATTTATAGAATTATCCCTATATATAAAGATTATATATAAAGAGGAAATAATTTTGCTTAAAAACTCTCAAAATGAAAAATGTTAAATTATTATTATGTCCTTATGTCTTATCTCATAATGTTGTTTCTAAAATTACCTATCTTTACCACTGCATTTTCTGTTTTTACATATTCATCTATGATCCGCTTTTCATCTCGATCCATATTTGTTGTTGCTATTAAAATTTCGTTTTTATTCATGGCTACACGTCTAGAAAAGGTTAATGCGTCTAAAATATGGGTATCATCTTAACCAACTGGGTTAGCTCAGCTGGCCACCAAGATTCTTTAGGGGCTTGGGGACGGAGGTTTGGCTAGGGAAGGTCTCAAGTTCGAGTCCTACCCGAGACTTTTACCCCTTCAGGCGGAATAAGAGGAAGTATAGGCGGAGTTCAGGTCAACATATTGCCCAATTGGATGTCACTGCTACCTGAATCACTAACAAATAACAAGCCGTTCAAAAAAATAATAAGAGCAAAGAGAGTCATAACTCAAGTTAACACCAAATTCCATGCCACATCAGCGCCACATTATTTCAAAATCAAATAACATAACACCAAAAAATACATGTTATCATAACACCAATTTTTGGGACCCACCTTTTTTTAAAATTATAATTTACAAATTAACCCCTCAATTATTTTCATTCATTAAATTAATATACAAATAATATTTTTATTTAAAAAAAATACAAAACTAAGATAACAAAGAAAGAAAAAAAAAAGTTAACATTGTTTGGTCCACGTTTCCAAGCAACTATCCATCCATAGTTGAACAAAAAAAAAATAAAATAAAATAAACAAAAAATCTTCTTCGTCATTATACTGCGCGCGCACACACATACAAAAACAAAATACAAAACGCAACCTCAAATTACAACGCAAATCACAACGCAGGGGTGTGTTTGTAAATTTTTTGAGGTGTGTTTTTTGTCACCTAGCACGTTCCAACGTGCGTTGGTTAACCAACGCAAATCACAACGCCACCATAACGCGTGGATGCTCAGAGTGGTAACATATGTGTAACGCATGCCAGCTAGGACAAAACTACGTTGAGGCTTTATGACTCCGAGTGCTCTAATTGTATTTTACTTACATATATAATTTAGGGGTAGGTTATAAGGACCCCTGTTTTAATAAGTTGTGCCTCTGGATTTTTCGGTTTTTTATATATTTTTATTTTTTATTTTTATATTTTTTTTTTTATATTAAAAAATTATAAAAATGAAAGTATGTAATATAAAATATAAAGTTTAACAAATCAAAAGTATTAAACTGACAAAAAGTATGTAGCAGAAACTGATAAAAAAAATTGTGTCGTACTGTAAACCGGGGGATAAAAAGAACCTTTTGTACTTTTACCCTCATTTTTTAGTGGGCCAGAGGTACCTATAACAAATCACATATATTTACGCTTACTTGGATTAGTTTCTTGTAAAATTTGATTACCAGTTTTGTGTCAGCTTATTGGGATTGGTTCCTATGAATTATGAGTGTTATATTAAGGTTAGGGGAAAAAATGCCATTTGTATAGTGCTAAACACTGCATCAGCGTCAGTAAGGAAAGATGAAGCGCTTTCAGTTGACGCTCGGAGAAGATGGGGCAGACCTAAACTCATGTGGGAGGACAGGCTTAAGCAAGACATGAAGGAGTTTTTCTTTTCCGAGGACATGACCTCAGATAGGAATGCGTGGAGAGATATGATTAGAATTTGCAGGTAGTTTGAGATAGGTTGTTCGAGGGTAGTCTCCCTTTAGGCCTTAGAGCTTTTACTTTATTTTATTTTATTTTTATTAATTTCCCCTTAGCTTTATTTTTTGTTGCTTTCTTTGGCCTTGGTCTTGTTTGCTCTTTGCCCATTTTCTTTGCATGTGTTTTCCCCCCTGCCCCTTGCTTTTGTGTTTCTGCTTTGTTGTTCTGCTTATCTGCTAGGTTCTTGGTTGCTTGTTTTCCTCCTTTTTTTCTTTGGTTTTGTATCATTTATTTTTTATTTGCTTTTCTATTGTTATTTTTGCCTTTCTGCCATGCTTCGTATGCTTATTTCTTTACTTTTGTCTTTTGTTGGCTTTCCCTTGTTTTGTGTGATTTATCTGCTCTCTTTCGCTCTTTCTCTTTTTGTACACTCTCACCGCACACACTTGTCAGAGGTCTTCCTGAAGCAGTCACCTTACTTTCGGGTGTATCCCGAGGTATGGGTAGGATTTGTCTACATTCTCTCCCTTATCCCGCCATGGCAGAATTAGATAAGTTGTTGTTGTTTTGAAAAGATTTTAACCTTTTGCATTTTCGTATTTCTATATCGAAATAAATTGGACTCTTAGAATCCATCTTAAGATTTTAAGTTCATTTAGTATTATGAGCATCACTAAATTTTGGGCCTGAAGTTTAGACTCGAGCTCGTATAGAATCATGAACACAATTAGGGGCCCGTTTGGTTCATAAGTGGGTTTAGATTAGGATTTGGATTTGGTTTAGGATTTGGATTTGATGTTGATTTATGAGAGAGAAATTACATTTATTTTATTAATTTTATAATAAAATTTGATTTAAAAAGTATTATTTAAAAATAGAAGAATGTGTATATGTGTGAAAGAGAAAGAGTGATATAATGTTAAACAAATATGTCTGAGAGAAAACCTAAGCTTGCCCTCTACTTTTACTTTTAGCGGGCCCTTTTCACTATTCAAATACCAATCCCACATACCAAACAACAACTTACCTCATTAATCCCAAATCCAAATCAAAAACCCACCCACCAAACGAGCCTTAGGTTTCGTTAATGGAGCATTAAATAAATCTCGAGCTCGTTCAACCTCTACTTATTTCAAACTTTTATTGAGTTGATCATGAGGGGTTGACTTATTTATAGCCATAGTTAATGGATGAGGGATGCCTGGTATTGTATTTTCATTTCCTTTTTTTAAGATCTTTAATTTATTGTTGACTTTCTAATAAAATATTTATAGCCCTAGTTTCTTTAAAGTAAAGTAAAGTAAAGTAACTCACAATACCGTCTTTCACAGGTTATAGGTCCCAATACCATCTTTCATGGTGTATGAGAGATGTTGAGATGCAAACAGTCTTAACCCTACCTAAGGTAGAGAGGCTGCTTTCGGTTCTACCAAATGTATAAAAATACCTTCGGCCTTACAAGAGGTGAGGATCCTTTTCTATAAATGTTTAATGCTAGTTTTAGTTTTTGTGTGGTTATTGTTGGTGAATTGGTGTTAACTTTCTACTCTAAAAATGTTCTTTATTATCTTACACATTTAGTTGACAAGTCATTATATATATTTATTTTTAGAAAGGCTAACAAGTCATTATATGATTTATTTGAATATAATTTTGTAAACCTTTTTTTTTTCTTATAGTTCCATCTCGGAAGCTGGTTTATAAGTGGATAATTAGGCTCAAGCCCAGTTTATGGGTTTTGGGTATTAGGGTTTCACTATTATATATAGTGGTCAATAACAAACTTATACATACGGGGGTGTTTCATTGTCTAACATGGTATCGGAGCGGGTCTGATCCTCAAACATAGGTGGCTAAGTTGAGCCGCCTCCCTATATCACCCCGTCAATTAAAAAAAAACGATTGTCGAACCTAAATATGCCGTCATGTAATATTATGCATGCAACAAAATATATATTCTCTTAGTGACTTATGGAAGAAGGCAAGCAAGATTAAGGGTGATTGCGGAATTCTATTGATGGGTCCGTTTGAGTTTGAAGTCCTTGTTTGAGTTCAAGTTTTGATCAATCTTACTTGCGTTTAAGAGTTTAATTTGTTTCATGTTCTAAAAAATTAAAAAAAAAATGAAAAGAAAAAAAAAAGTTATAGTTATTTAATTGTTTGTTTTTTATGTCGAATCCAGGGTATCAATTTTTGAGACGACTTGTGTTGATGTCGAATCCAGAGTATCAATTCCCGAGACGACTTTTGATGGTGTCGAATCCAGGGTATCGATTTTCGAGACAACTTTTGTTGGTGTCGAATCCAGTGTATCAATTCCCGAGACGACTTGTGATGGTGTCGAATCCAGGGTATCAATTCTCGAGACGACTTTTGTTAGTGTCGAATTTGCTTTCTTCGTTTATTTTGGTTTTGGGTTATCCGTTTTATTTTGGTTTATTGTTTTAAATTTGCTTTCTTAGTTTTACTACTCCAGTTCGAGCTTTCGTGATTTTGTCGCTCGAACTGCGGGGGAGTATTAGTGGATAATTAGGCCCAAGCCCAGTTTGTGGGTTTTGGGTATTAGGGTTTCACTATTATATATAGTGGTGAAATAATAAAGTTATATATACGGGCGTTTTAAGGTTCTAACAGGTTTATGTCATCGATTTGGCTCTTGTTTTGTTTCGTTTTAGTATATTACATTGCTTTTAACAACAGGTTAAACACATGTAATATAGTACTACTAGATATCTTAGCAACACAGGTGATCAATAGTGTTTAGTACTACTCGATATTAACAAATTTCACTTCTTTGTTAAACACGTTAGAATTGCTTAGTCTGTGACATCAGTTATCATATCGTCATCGTGGGTAAAGATACAGTGAGAAGAAAACTTAAAATGAGAAGAATGAGAAATAACAATAACTGCATATTTGAGATGCAACGACTTGAATTAGATGCATCTCTATTCATTTAGATGCATCACAATTAGTTTCGAATGTGATTTTGAAGTGAAAACGATGCAAAGTAGTACTAGCAACAAATTTGACCCGCATAAGACGAAAAATACATAGTATTCGTCTAACTTGATGAAACGCATCTAATATATGTTTATACATCTAATTTTTAGTTAAAAAATATGTTATCATGCATCTAAAAGATTATAGATGCATTTAATTCAAATCAATGCATCTCTAATATGTAGTTATAGTTATTTCTCATCCTTCTTATTTTAAGAATTCTTCTTATTTGATCCTTATTCATCGTCTAATTAACTCGCCATATATTTATTTAGTTCTGTAAACACCACATTAAAAGATCGATAGATGGTCAGTTCCATTTTTACGTCTTTGATTACGTACTTATTTAAATAAAATCAAACGATCGAGTTACTATCATATCCTTTGAAAGGTCATTGTCTCCCTTCTCGTCACAAAAAAAGAAACGTAAAGAATTCCATGCACGTAACCATAGCGATGTGTTCAACTATAAACTATACAACCAAATGTAACTTCTTGTCAAATTTGAACTGCCCATGGATCCTTTCACATCCATGAAAAGTCCATAATTCCTATTCTTTTTTATTTTTTTATTTTTTTTGAAAATTGACTTTCATTGGGGAAATTCAAGTCCAATTTGAAACCCGATGGGGGGAAAACCTTCAACTTAAGCCGCCCGAAGACACGACACTTAAATTGAAGTAAACCCTGCCTTCTCCAGATTCGAACCCTTGTGGGTTGAAACCTTCATTGAAGGACTTTAAAATCGTACCAACAGGGCAGTGGTCCACAAGGGAGGACTTCCCGATTTGGTCACCCAAACCAGTACTACTCTCCACTAGGCACGCTTAACTGAATAAGACATGCCCAGTGGACTACAAGCCCATTGGTCCTATTCTTTTTTATTCAAGGACCATTTTAATCTTTAAATATATGATTAGTAATTGATTTTAGAAAGGTACTATTTGATTCTTGTATTATTATACGGATTATAAGAAAAACCTTATATGATATAACAATTGTTTGTATGTTGGCTTCTTTTTTTTAACATGTTATTTTTATAACTCAAATCAGCTTTGAACATATGGCCTCTAAACTATGATTTATAACATATAAAATTTGTTAATCTATAACGCTTCCTTGTCATGAGATTTTTTTTTTTTTTTTGGGGGGGGGGGGGGGGGGGGGGGGGGGGTTAACCATGGTTTCTAATCTACGAGTTTGAGCTCACAGTCACACAGACTCAAACCAGGTATAGCGCTCGTCTTTTCATGAAGGTTAGCGTGACCACTTTTTTGTTGCAGCTAGCAAACTTGAACATGTTGATAAACATGTTAACAAGAAATATAACACACGAGTATGCAGCGGATTAAAGATCATGTATAGTATACATTAATTAAGATAAAAAATTACCTTGTTACCTTTTCTTGTTGTAACATATTAGATCAAGAACGACTCAAGAACACGATATAAATATATCTTAAGATCTCACAAGAAAACTATAAAGATTCAAAAGTATGAATCCTCTATAGTCTCACACAACACGTTTAATAGCAAAACATTTCGTATGCTAGTGCAAAACGAATCACTTTGATTCATAACCAAAAGTCGAGACCCTTGCCCTAAGGGTGGGTGTGAACGATCAGCCAAAGAGAGGGAAAGAAGATGAGAAGAAAGGCTTTACTTAAGGTTTCAAGATTAGTGAATAATAAATGCATGAGATTCATTATATAGCTAATAAATCTTATGGAACAAGCTAAGCTACAAAGTTTCCTAATCTTTATCTAACACCACCTAAGGGCCGGCCATACTAAAGAGGGGGATTCTAGATCATTCCATTATTATATTTTACAATCGAGTCATCTTTATAGTTAACATTTATCGACCGTTAGTAAAATACCGTTAAGTAACTAGTTAGTTAATGATCGTTATATACTTATTGTTAAATATAATTAATATAATACTTTAATATATTAATTATATCAATTGTTTCTACGTGATAACGTGTGTGAACCCATAGGCTCAAGTAATTTCCAGGCATCTAATTATTTGTGATTTGGACATATACAAACAACTTCCATTTCGACATGTCTCAATTAAATATAATAACATTGGTAATCGTCAATACGTCAATGTTCCTAGAAATACCTGAGTGTAGTTTCGTAAAGTCTCAGTATTTACTATCCCTTTCTGATACCGTATCAAATATGGATATGGATCTAGGTCATTCCAAAATTTAACAATTATGTTTCTCGCTATGATTGATTAAGATTACCAAATTCATCGGGACATATCCAGATCTCCTTTGGGTGTGGCTACACAAATATCTGATCAACCCCACGAGGGGCCCAGTGGCATCATTCTTCAAAAAAGTAGTTGAAGGAACAAATTTTGTATTAACTGCACGTGTCATTAATGTGCTTCACGACACTTCTAAAAATAGCCCTTATAACTACCTTATTCAAGATAACGTTAGACGATAACAAAAAATGGGATCCACACATGCAACATGACGAGGCGAAATTTGTTACACTTTTAAGGGGTTATTTAAGCCCTAAGTCGCGATATCATTTTAGGTACTTTTAAAGAGAATTCTGAAAAAGGAAGCATTTTGGACGTTTTTGGAACAAAAAGTGAAGAAAACGACAAGGTCAAGAATCCATGCTGGAATTTACACATGACGGCGTCAAGATATTCAAGGGGACGGCGTCAGCCTTTGTGACAAGAGGTGGATATTACATTTATACTTGACGCGCCAGAAGACAATTTGAGGTTCTACAAGTGACGGCGTTACGTTCTACCAAGAGTAGGCCGTCATGTGTAACACTAAAGCGTGACGGCCCAGAAGTAAAAAAGAGTGACGGGGTCAAGAAGTTGGATTGGGCGACAAGAAACCCTAGCCGCGGCGAGATGACGGCATCAACCATTAAAAGGTAACGCCATCATCCATGTAAATCTATATATAGTTTTTGATTTTTCATTCATTAGGAAGGGAACTTTTTGGTGGAACACACACACACAAACCCTAGTACGAAATTCAGAACTTTTTAAGGGTTTCATACCCTTGTTTCTTCCATGTTCAATTAAAGATGAGTAACCCATTAATTATTCAATATGTCTATGTGTTGTTTGATTATATCTTACGCTTGTCTTTCTTTTAACATGCTAGGCTAGGTTTATTTGTGTTTGCTCAGATGTAATGAAACCTAGTTATTGATTGATTGATGGTTTGTTATTAGTTGTTGTTGGGTGATTGATAATCGATGTTATGCTTAAGAAAACTGGCTAATCTCCTATACGGTAACTTGCTTGAACGTCTTAAGAAACATGAATCGGATGTGTACTACGATTTTAATGGTTGTATTTAATGTGTAAGTGACTATTAAGGAGGCCATGGTTAGGATACTTAACGTGTCGCCATAGGAAGAGATAGAAGCTTATAGAGTTGGGGAAGATCGTACACGGCCCCATGAATGGTATTAAGGAATGCAACCCGTCACCCACGCGATTGTAAGAAGCTTATCAATCAATAAAAGATAACTAGGGAGTAATGAAGTCTAAGTAAACACGTTTTCTCCATATATAAGTTTTCACATTTTATTTTCTTGTTTATTTTATTTTTATTGCATTAGTAGTTAATTGGGTTGGTTGACTAACAACTAATTCCGCCCACTCTTCCAATACCCGAGATTTTACTTGCTTTCCATAAAATATAAAAATACAAAAAGAATCATCCCTCACCTCTAGACCAAGTTAGATTAATTTCAATCCAAGCGAACACTATTCCCTGTGGAGAACGATCAATCCCCCGGTACTTGCCACTTCACTATACTACATCGGTCAGGTACACTGCCTGGTTGGGATTGTAAGCTTCTCAAGATCCCTTGAGAAGTAAAACTTTTGTGTAGACTACAATCCAGCACATCAAAATTTTTGGCGCCGCTGCCGGAGAATAGTTATTGTTTAGGTTGAATTTTATCTTTATTAGGTCTACTCACTAGATTCCTTTTTAGTGAGATTTTTATTTTTATTTTTATAGGTTTTCTTTAATCTATCTTAACCATTATCATCCGCCATCATGGAAGGTGGTAATATCTTTGATCCCATCAACCCACCACAACAAGACCCACCACAACCAAACCAACCTCCTAGAGCCCGAACTTTAGGATAATACTCCCGACCTAGCCACCAAGGCTATTGAAACACCATTGACCTCACTCAAGGAGCCAATGTGTCTCCCTTGCGATCCGACACCATCCGGTTGGTGCAAAGCGGATGTGCATTCCATGGACTTTGTTCTGAAGATCCAAATCAACATCTCAAGGATTTCCTTAAAATCGTAGATTCCATAGACCTTGATGTTGGCACTCGAGAGACGACCCGATTACGTCTCTTCCAATTCTCTCTACGTGACCAAGCTAGTCAATGGCTTGAGCGTTTACCCGTGGGATCCATTACATCTTGGGATGATCTCACTTCTCGTTTCCTTGCTCAATTTTTCCCACCGGGAGGAACCACCAAGTTAAGGAATGACATCTTGATGTTCCAACAGCGTTAAGATGAAACTCATTACGAAGCATGGACTCGTTTCAAGGACTTACTTCAAAAAGTCCCTCATCACGGCATAGATCTTTGGCTCCAAGTTCAAATTTTCTGTGACCATATCAATCTCCCCACAAGGCGAACCATTGACCAAGCGGCTGGTGGTAAGCTACGTGATCGAAGTGCGGAAGAATCATGGGAACTCATAGAAGATCTTGCTCTCTATGACAACGAAAGTTGGAATGATCCTCGTGATTTGAACAAAACAGTCAAGGCAATATCTTTGCCTTCGAATAATTCAAGTACTTCCGACCGTAGGATCATGGAACTTGAAGACCAAGTCAAGTTTCTCATGAAATCCTACGAAGCTCCTAAACCTTCATGCCAAGTGAACAAATTCACTTATTCATGTAAATATTGTAGTGGTCCCCACGACACTCGTAATTTCATGGAACTCCCCGAACAAGCTTTTGCGGACTACGCATCCTCGCGTACCGATGGAGCAGGAGACAACTCGTACACTTTCAAACCCGAGCCAAACCCTTACGGTGATTCATACAACCCCTCTTTGAAATATCATCCAAACTTTAGGTGGAAACAAAACCAAAACACTCCTTAAAACAATTCTTCCAATCCACCTAATCATTTCCAATCAAACGGTTCATCCTCAAACTGTACCTTCAACAACAATCCTTCCAACAACTATGGTAGTACCAATAATCTTGAAGGATTGATGTCCAATTTTATGGCATCTCAAGAAGCCCTCATAGCTAGGTTTGAAGCCGAATTCAACTAACAACAAACAGAGATGACCAATAAAATTGACAATTTGTTGAAGGCTCTCAACAACCAAGTGTTGACACCGCCAAATAAGGATGCTAGGAACACAAGTAGCGAAACCCAAACTAAGGACTCCTCAACATCCAAACATGTCCACTTTGTCAATGTTGTCACTATCAAGCCAATCGATAAGGATAGGGAAGAGAATGATAGGGATAGGACTGAAGTTGAAAACGAACCTAAGAATGAAGTTAAGGAAGTTGAGGAGGATAAGGAGAAAGAAGTGGAGGATGTAGAAGACTACTTTGATAGGTTACCAACTAAGGAAGAACGTGCATACCATAGGGATTTATTCGATGACCCCGAGACACCATACTTCCTAGGATCACCAATAATCAAAGTGGGCAATCCATCTAATATCAACATACCATGCAACATTAGGCATGTGCATGTATGGAAAGCTTACATCGATCTTAAATCTCCCATAAACATTATGACTAGGATCCATTACAATTGGATAATGAAAAAGCAACTTGGACCTAGGATATTTCCTAACATATGTAGGATGAGTAACTTTGTAGGAAGAGTTAAGGGATTGCATGTCTTAGTAGGAAACTTCACATATGTTACCGATTTTGTGATTGTAGAAGATATTCGTCCGGTAATAGATAATTGTTTAGCTCAAGTAGTGTTTGGGAAGCCATTTGTTGATGTCTCTAAAATGAGTTATGACCCATATCTAGGGATAGTTAGATTCAAGGAGGAGACCGATGAGATAGCCTACCAACTGCCTTATAAGATAGAGCAATACCGACTTCTATCGGACCTTGAGAAGGAGCATAAGCAAGCGGTCTACTATAGGAATGATAAGGATAGACGTAGAGGAGTAGATCACGTAATGAAGAAAATACTTGGTTTCTACAAAGAATGCTTGCAACTAGGTCCGGAATACAAACCAAACCAGAGGATGACCTAGAGAATGTGACCAACGACGAGGTCATGTAATAGGGCGTGACTTTAAGTCAAGCTACAAGACTCGTTAATAAAGAAAAGCGCTTCTTGGGAGGCAACCCAAGCTTTATTTGTTTGTTTGTTTATTTGATTTTATTTGTTTCCGTATGTATGTTTTGTTTTTATTGCTTATTGCTCATGTATCAAAAATTTTGTGAAAATGCTTTATTTTGTTTTTAACTTCGACTTGAATACATATAAAGGTATTTTGCAAAAATTAAGTGTAAGGGAAAATCTAAATTTGTTTTTAAGAAAGAATTGGACATGAACAATAACGATGAGATATAAACATACATATTAGTATTTGTTTGAGTCAAATGCTTGTATCGAGTCATAATGATTGTTTTGCAGGATTCCAGGAATTAGAACATAGGTTTTTCTATAAATTTTCCGGAAACAAAATAAAAGAATTTTGTCAGGTCAATTCTAACGGCGTCAGGCATCACCTGACGATGTCAGGTGTAATTTTCTGGGAATTTTCTAGGTTTTGTTTTTCTGCCGGAATTGTAAAGTTTCGTGAAATCTGTATTTTATAAACTCCAGGAATCTGCAAACATTCATTCCACAAGCATTATATCTTTACTTGCTTTCTAGGATTTAATTTTATGTAGATTTACCGCCGATTTTACGCGAGGTTTTCTTGTTTGTTTTCTCAGCTAATTAACAGGTTATATTGGACAAGAAGATATACATGGAAAATCAAGCTTTTGGCACTGCTTTAATTTTGAAGTTTTCACATTTTCTTTTAGGAGGATTTAACCATGTTACTACATCATCCACCATGAACGAATCAGGGGAGTATTTGTTTCATTCTTTCATTTTCCTAACTTTTACTTTCTTTTAATTGAACATTGGGAAAAATGTTCGGTTTAAGTGTAAGTGGGTAAATGAAGATCCCTTAGAGATTACAATTGCACTTGATTTTTGTCTTGTCTAATAGTACATGTGTAATAAAACTGAGAGAAACACTTGTTAGGGTAATTTTAGCTCCAAATTTTAAATTTTTTTGCGACATGTAGGAGTAAAACTTTAGTCTTAATAAGCGTCTCATGGATAGGAGTTATATGACTAGCAGAAAAAAACCGTACCACTCAAAAATTTTCACCCCAAATATGTGAGGTTCGCCCCTAGATTTGTTAGGAAAACCCTTAGTGCTTATGAGTGTACCGGTAGCATTTAGATTCTAGAACTAGCGTTAGTGATTCATTCCAAGACCATATGTAAGACTACGTATAGTTGGAACTACTACATGATAAGAGGCATTAAGCCTGTTTCTTTTTATATAATTACATTGACTTCATTGGTCAAGTAATTTTCCCACACCTTCGCGATCATTGTTAGTACACGATACCCTTAGTGCACCCCTCAGAGCCTATCTTTTTCGTTTCTTACTTTAAGCATTTTACTTAAAGAAAGAATTTTTTAACAATCCACCCCCAAATGTACACCCAAATCGCCTTAGCCTTCCTTGTATGCACTCATCTTTAAGTGCATTATTGTCGCAACATTTGTTTAAACCCTTTGTTAATTGTCTAATTGATTACATGGTTGCTAAGTCGAGTCATATCTTGTACATATTGTTTTGGGACGATTGGGACTCATGGGTAAAGTACTATTGTTATGGAGTAATGGGGAAGAACATCAATTATTACCCCCATATGTGCGTTAATATTTTAAAGTACTCCAAGTGTTTTAATTATCTTAATTCGAGTCATTAGATTAGTTACATATAAAGTATGTAAAAGTATAAGTGTAAGGGGAGAACCGAGCCCCCTTGATGTATTATTTTGGATGGTAGGGCAAGAGTGTATGAAAAACAAAATTGAAAAAATAAAAAGTAAATAAATAAATAGAAAAAGAAAAAGAGAAAAAAAACATACGGACTACCATCCCGTTTCCTTTTATGTTTATTTAAGTTTATGTTATTTTATTATTAGCCTAAGTTGAGTCGAGTCTTGGCTTAGCAACGCCGCATTGTACATGTAATTAACAGATAATTAACTTGCCACTAGTAAAATATCCTTTATCCAACTAACCGTTTTTCCATATCCCTACATTTAACGTTATAACCCTTTAAAAAGACGTCTTTGATAGTTTTCTTAGGTGCTTACGCCAAGTGGTGGAGGTTTTTGATCCTTTCCCAAGCCTATGGTAATCTATTTGCTATGACAGGTAGTGAGTGATATTTTTCCATTTCCATTAGTTATATTTAGGTCTGTAACACCCGAGAGATGAGAGTATCCAAACACTATTTGTGAGGTGCTAGTATATAAACTCCGTGCTTGTTTCGATTAAGGTGGAACGATCATGTGTTGTAATTACTTTTATATTAATGCTAAATGACCCCTAGCTTGTATTTTGATTAGAATAAAAGCTCATTTGCTTGAGGACAAGCAAATCCCAAGTGTAAGGGTATTTGATGAGGCGAAATTTGTTACGCTTTTAAGGGGTCATTTAAGCCCTAAGTCGTGATAATATGATCAATTATTACCCTAAATCGTTCCTTTTATCATTTTAGGTACTTTTGAAGAGAATTCTGGAAAAGGAAGCATTTTGGACATTTTTGGAGCAAAAAGTAAAGAAAACGACAAAGTCAAGAATCCATATTGGAATTTACGCCTGACGGCGTCAAGATACTCAAGGGGACGCCATCAGCCTTTGATACAAGAAGTGGATATTACATTTATACTTGACACGCCAGAAGACAATTTGAGGTTTTACAAGTGACGGCGTTACGTTCTACCAAGAGTAGGCCGTCACGTGTAACACTAAAGCGTGACGGCCCAGAAGTAATAAAGAGTGACGGCGTCAAGAAGTTGGATTGGGCAACAAGAAACCCTAGCCGCGGCGAGATGACGGCATCAACCATCAAAAGGTGACGCCGTCACCCATGTAAATCTATATATAGTTTTTGATTTTTCATTCATTAGGAGAGTAACTTTTTGGTGGAACACACACACAAACCCTAGTATGAATTTTAGAACTTTTTAAGGGTTTCATACCCTTGTTTCTTCCATGTTCAATTAAAGATAAGTAATCCATCAATCATTCAATATGTCTATGTGTTGTTTGATTATATACTACATCGGTCAGGTACACTACCGGGTGGGGATTGTAAGCTTCTCAAGATCCCTTGAGAAGTAAAACTTTTGTGTAGACTACAATCCAACACATCACAACACCTGCTTGCTTTTAAAGTCTAAGGATTAGAAAAGAAATCACTTACAAGATTCACTTGATGACACAGATCCATAAAGTGATAATCTTGTTAGTTTAAGTAGTCCGATATGCAAACTTGTGAATATCATGTGAGTTTGGCGAACCTATCCTTTATTATTCCAAGACTATGACCAATCACTTAGATTGGTCTTAATTCAACTATACTCCCATATAATTTATCGACAATGGACAATTTAGAATAATATAAATCATTTATGGATTTAAACACACAAATATAGGATACAACTTATTATTAAATGAAAACAAACATACCAAGTACTTTAATTCACTGAATAAATAATAATTGTTTAAACATCCCTTATCTAAGTGCCAAACACAGATTTACATTAGACTATTATCTAAACAAAGTCCAATGCTCTCAGCATGTTGAGTAAGCTTACCCTTAGGCAAAGCGTTCGTAAAAGTTTCAGCTAGATTGTCATCTGTGTGAATTTGACTAGGTTGAATTCACCTATGTGAATTTGGGTAAATTGTTTTCACCAATTTAAATTTATTCTCAAACATAGTGATATCTTCTCGGATAGTGTCTAGCGCCTTTCATAACCTAGGGACATTGGCTATAATGATTGCTCCATAATTGTCATAATAGATTTCCATAGGTTTTTCATTTTTGGGAACAATACCTAGCCCATAAATGAATTTCCTAGTCCAGACAGCTTCCATCGTAGCTTCTGAAGCAGGTATGCACTCTGCTTCTGTTGCAGAACTTGCAGTAGTAGTTTGCTTGGTACTCTTCCAATCTATTATGCCTCCATTCACCACAAAGACGTATCTTGTATGAGATTTTGTTTCATATATATCGGTTTGATATCTAGCGTCGTAGTAACCAATAACTTTAAGCTCCACACCAGGATTTACACCATAAACAAGAAACATATTTCTAGTAGCTCTTAGATACTTAAGAATCTTTTTCACAGCAGTACAGTGAGTTTCACCTAGATTCTGTTGAAATCGGCTTGAAAGGCTTTGGGCAAACGCCACATCAGGTCTAGTGCATCTTACCGCATACATAATAGATCCTACCGCCGAGCATAAGGAACTCTTTGCATACGCTCCACCTTTGCTGGTGTAGAACCATATTGTGTACTATTTAAGTCAAGTCTTTCTTACATTGGGATAGTGCCACACTTGGAATTTTCCATTCTAAATCTTTTCAAGATTTTATCAATGTAAGCACTTTGACTTAGTCCAATTAACAGCCTAGATGTATATCGGTAGATCCTGATTCCGAGAATATATGCTGCTTCCCTCATATCTTTCATAACAAAGAACTTTCCAAGATAACATTTTATAATGTTGAGTCTAATTTGACCAAAATTATAGGTATTTGAAACATTTAATCAGCCTAAGTTCAGGATAGGTGATCACGTCAGAGATCCAAACTCTCTCTCTCTGACAGAGTCCACAAGGTAAATCATAGAGCAAAGTTTACCATTGACTGGATGAATAGCATAGCTGGACTTCATCAGCTATCCATGAGCGAACCTCAGAGAAGTTAGAGTAAAAGACCACTGAATGGAAGTACAGCGGCCTAAAGGGACTCACTGAGTGTTCACATATCTGATGATAAACACATCAGATATGCCTTGTACCTTCTCAGCCACAATAAGAGTACTTTGCAGAGACAAAGTCTGAACCTAAATACTTTGTAAACTAATAACGGAGTCATATATAACAAAGAGCAGAGAAGTGGCTGATGCAGGATTTCTGACCAGGTTTTAATATTTATAATTTTCTCATCTACCTAAGGTCTACCTAATGCACTAACAAGCAGTGTACCCGGTCATGTGTAGTGTAGTATTCGGTAAAGCCGATGTCGTCCTAAGAGCTATGAGTGTGGATCCTAATTTAAGTCTAATGTCACTAGTTTTAAAGCAGGGTTTTGATTGAATTATATTTAAACTAAGAAATGAAAATAACAAAACACGAACTTAAAATGATGAGAATTCAGTAGGGCGAAATGTGCTAGTCTAGTTACTAATCTTATTTAGCAATGATTACGTTTTCATAATAGTGCCTTATAATGTTTTGGGTGGGGGTAACAGTCACTAGACTCCTATAGTCAATTCGTCTAGCCTATGTCACATAAACTCCTACTCCGGCTCAAAGGTCAAGACCTTTATATCGACAGAGATCGTGGGTAATTTATGCTAAGTCATTAAGTACCATTGAAATCTGGACGTTATTCAAATGAAACCTGGCCTCTCGTAACTTAGGTTCCCTCTAACTTCTTAAGCAAATCTATGTGGAAGGTGATCCTTTGGTCAATTCACATGCAAGGGGTTCGGTAGTCCTATGGTCAATTCTTACCAATCCTCACAACCAATTAAGCTAGGATCCTATGGTCAATTCTTATGGCTTACTAGATACAACCACATATCAATGCTACCCAAAACAAGAGGTTCTACGAATAAAGCCAGAAAACATGTACTTAGAAGCAATAAGGAAATCGATAAAACATAATCAAAGCGACTAACACCAAAGGTGTTTAGCCAATCATACTAAACATTATAGCAAATTTAATGTTTGACCTAAAATGAAAGGCATGGAATTAAATAACAATGTTCGATACGAAAATACAAAAACTTATTGAGTAATGTCGTGAATTCTCCCTTGAAAGATGCTTGATATGCTGCTGGAACTTGTCACTTGGAAACCCTTCTTCGTTCTCTGGTGATTTGTGGTGTAAAAGTTATATAAAAACCGGATTTAGGGTTTGTATTTATAAGGCTCGATCCAGTTATGACGTAACCTAAGGAAGTGGTTACGCCGTAACTTTTGTATCTCTGATGATCTTATCCAATAATAAATTTTTACGGCGTAACCTTATAAATAGGTTACGGCCATAGTCTTTGAAATAATGGCTACGCGGTAACCTTAGTAGTGGGTTACGGCGTAATCTCTACTGGATGACTTTAACGCCGTAACCTTGTAGATTGGTTACGGCATAAGCTTCTTGATCATGAAATCCTTCTAAGTCCTTGGATTCCTATGGCATAACTTGTAGGATAAGTAACGCCATAACCTTGAGTTACATTGACTTAGGTCTTCATAGTGTAAATCCTTGTTACGACGTAAGTGAGAGTGGGAGTTACGCCGTAACTTTTTTTTAGTCAGCATACTTGCACATATCTTTGATAATAATCTTCCAATTTCGCGTCTTTACGTCCCAATGTTAATCCATGACCTAGAAATAAAATACAAAGAAATAAAAGCATATATCCAAGTATAATGATACTTGGAAATTGACACTAAAATATTAGGACTATTTGATGTCATCAGTGATAACAACCTCAGAGACCTCAAGGACTGACAAGTGCCCTTGAGACTCTGACATTGACTTATCATCTTAAGCTATGCAGAAGTATCGGTTGCAAATAGCAGATACACTCAAAGTATTCAGCCACATACTCTAAGCATATCCTTGAAGATGACTGGAGTACTCAGCCACACTTAGGCGGGAGTAATTCAAAGATAAAGCAGAGCGGGAAAACCGTTGGGAAGATAAGGCCACGTGGAGAGCAGGGAAAGCTACTTGCACTTACAAATGTCAGCACATTAAAGCAACCCTAGCCACACAAAGTGCATGTGTACCTTGACTATCAGTTTGCTTCTTGTTTAGTTATTACTATTCTTATAACTACTAACAGTGTATCTCCATTTGTCTATAAAAAGGGAGGTTAGTAGTAGTGATATGTGACGATTCCACATCTAGAATACACTTCCTCTTCTAAGTGGAATGCACCTCTTCATAACTTGAAGAGTAGCATTTGTCATTACTAGGGATAGTATTCCACAACTATCCATCGTAAAAGCCTTCACCTTCAACACCTAGTGTGAGACCGTTACATTTGTAATGTACAACTGGGCATTATTAGTTGATCATAGTCAAGATCGTGTAACCATGCCCTTATTTATAACAAACATTAGTTTCTTTCATTTTCTCAAACTCTTTCTTTATTCTTTTTTGGGTAAAAGGGTTAATTCACCCTGGTAAAATATATTATCCAAAAAAACGTTGAAGTACAAAGGACGAGGGTGATTTCCCTCGCCACAGTCCCTTAGGACACTTACAAACACAAATATAAGAACGACAAAACATTCTTACAACTTACCACTAACCACTATATAAGAGTGACAAACCACACCTATAACGAATAATAGAACATAAAACTACGACGCCTAATAAACAAAACAAGTTAACCGCTTCAAGTAGACACACTTGATTCTTCAAAAGACGTCATAGAGCTCTAACTTCCAATTAACCAACCCTCAAGGACCTCATGATCAGAATTATGTCCAAGAAAGGTGATCGGTAACAAATAGGGTGAACCCCTAACTTCCCAACGTCTAGATCTTGTTAACTTCCACATTCATGGCTCGTCAAAATTGAAATCAGTTCACAAATTCCACACAACGGTTGGTGAGGGACTCTAAAACCACGGATCGAGCAGCATGGGCAAACTTGCTCCAAAGATGTATGTTTAGATGCAAAACCAATCCCAATAAGCATCACCAAAGAATACGAAGAAAAACAACTCTAAAGACCAATTCACAAGCCTCATCCACCAAGTCTGAACATGCACAAAAAATATCATTACGCACCAAACCTGTGTATTCAATGGACTTGTACATATAATAGGGTTTATCCCTAACTTCCAATAATGATCGTAGGAGCTTTATGACTAAGAAACCAATAAAACTAACCATCCCAAACGACCAGTAGCAACCCAACCATACGAACAATCCTAAATCATTAGGAACCTGAATGAACACAACCACATCACACTACACCAACAACGAGCATAAGGACCATTGTGTGACTATCATAGGGTTAACAAAACCCTACCTTGCAGAATATACCAATCACCAGACCACATAATTAAATAAGCAGCAGCAGATCTTGTGATGGTAAAGATAAATTAGGGTTTTTGAACAAGTTACCCAAAAACTTAACTGACAATAGATTAGTAGCAGCACCCTTCAGCAACTAATCACCTAATCGAATCAGTAATAAGGAAGTAGATCAACAAACAATGGATTAAAACCCTAACTTCAATAACGTTGCAGCAGTCAAGATAAACAAACCCTAAAAGTTAGGGTTTCATGTAGAACTGATCAACACAATTGCCAACGAAAGAACACAAGGGTTAATCAAAACCCTAACATACATTCAACCACGATCTCTCTCATCAACCCACGAACACAGCAAGCGAATCCATAAGGAACATACCAGGAACAAACCCTAAAAAGGGTTACTTTCAGTCGATTATATGAAAACCAAAGAGGTTTCCGTTTAAACAATTAAGAATGACAAACCCAATCAGTAAATCGCTCCTTATATAATTAAAATTAGTAGCAAAACCGACTTATGAATAATCAGCAGACAAGGAGTGATTTAAATACCAAAAGTCGATTCAAAAACCCTAAAGACACGATTCACCCGAATATGATGAAAAAAACGAATTAGATGGTTAGGGTTTCAATAGCACGCCACCTAAATAGAATAAACAATCCTAAACACGATTGCATACCAAGATACGAAGTGGTATAATGGTAGAGAGGCGGATTTAGGAGTTGTTATTGGCCGGAATAGTGAATAGGTGGCGGCTGGAATACCTAGAGAGAGAGAGAAAAAGAATTAGACGCTTAACTCTTGTTTATTCAACTCATGGTGTTACACAAGTTTATCACGGACCAAAATACATCTTGTAACATTAGAATGTAAATGGATACGTTTTTGAGGGGTTACTTTGCCTCTAAATCCGTACATATTCGATCAATTATTACCCTAAATGGTTTCTATTTAAGTTTTAGGTACTCAGGAAGTAAATGCTGGAAAATGGAACGTTTATGGCTCGATTGGACAAGAAAACGAAGAAAAAGACAAAGTCAAGAAAATGTCACAAAAGGGGTTGTGACGGCATCACAAACACAAGGTGACGCAATCACTTGAAGACTAACGAAAATGATCAAGTTATAAATTTTTCAAGTGACGGTTCAGGCGATAGAGACGGCCTTGAGCTGACGGCGTCATGAAAAATAATTTGAAGAGCGACGGCGTCATGATTTACAAGGTGACTCTGTCACAATAAGCCGGTGCCAATAACAAAACCCTAATGACGGCGAGCTGATGGCGTCACACTTTGCAAGTGACGTCGTCACAATTATAATACTATATATATATATATATATATATATATATATATATATATATATATATATATATATATATTCGTATGAATTTCATTCTAAGAGTAGAAACTTTGTATGGAGAGGTCCGAATTTTACAGCTATTATAACGGATTTTAGCCCCCATACTCCATGTTTTATTGAAGATAAGTTATTCAATTCTTAATCATTACAATATGTCTATGTGCTGTGTAACTATTTGTTTGTCTTTTCTTCAATTAAACATGCTTGGCCAAACTTATTAGTGTTTATTTAGGATTATATGAAACCTAGTTGTTGATTCTTGATTGTCATCTCTTGTTTAATTAGTTGTTATTCGCGTTAGGAGTAGCGAAACTGGCTAGGTCAATTAGATTACTAGCTTGACCGTCCGATTAAATGCCCCGCTATATAATTAGTGTGTTGTTCATTGTACTTAAGGCATGAATTGCGTTTGCTGACATTAAAAGACTTGAAAAGGGCATTCTTAGGCGCCGCTTAACGAGAACAAAATTCATAGAGTATGGAATAACTAACCCTAACTGATATTAAGGAATAAAACGCTCCAATTAGACAAAGATGTGACAATTCGACTAATTAATAGGAGATAACTATAGAGTAATGAGATTCTAAGTAAATACACTTTACCAATCATACGAGTGTCTATCAATTTACTTTTCCGCATATTTAGTTTATTCAGTTTAATTATTAGTTATAAAGCCAAACTCTTCAAAACCCCGAGATTTTACATTGCTTTCTATAAAATATAAAAATACAAAAATAATCATCTCTTAACCCTTAGACTTAATCCGTTATACACTTCAAGCCTACCTAACTATTCTCCTAGAGAACGATTAATACCATGTGTCTTGCCTATACCACACTACAACGGTTAGGTACTCTAAGTAGGAGGATTATAAAACTTATTTTTGTACAATCCGCCGCATCAAGTTTTTAGCGTCACTAACAGGGAATAGTCTAGGTTTTGATTTCTATCTCGTTTAGGTCTATTTTCTAGATTCCTATCAAGTGAGATTTTTCTTTTTATGTTATAGTTTTCTTTTACTCTATCTTTTCTTTGTTTCCTTTGTTCATAAAACGTGTCATTTGCCACCATGGCGAATGATATACCTTTTAAGCAAGATCCACCACATCAAGACCCACCACACCAAGACCCACCATGCCATGACCCACCAGACCCTCCTCGAGCCCGTGCTCTAGGTAAGTACTTCAAACCAAGCTACCAAGGCTACTGTAGCACCATTGAGCTTCCCCAAGAATCCAATGTGTCTCCCTTGCGATCCGATACCATCTGGTTGGTGCAAAACGGATGTGCATTCCATGTATTTCATTTCGAAGATCCAAACCAACATCTTAAGGATTTTCTTAAAATAGTTGATTCTATTGACCTTAACGTTGGCACTCGGGAGACGACGTGCTTGCATCTCTTCCAATTTTCTCTCGTGATCATGCTAGAAATTGGCTTGAGCGTCTACCTGCGGGATCCATCTCAACTTGGGATGATCTTACTTTTTGTTTCCTCGCATAATTTTCCCTATCTTGGAGAACTACTAAGTTAAGGAATGATATTTTGATGTTCCAACAACGTCAAGGTAAAACTCTTTACGAAGCGTGGACTCGTTTCAAGGACTTACTTCAAAAAGTCCCTCATCATGTCATTTATCTTTGGCTCCAAATCCAAATTTTCTATGATCATGTCAACTACTCCACAAAGCAAGCCATTGACCATGCGGCCGGTGGTAAGCTTCATGATAAGAATGCGGAAGTATCGTGGGGCATTATAGAGGACATCGCCCTCTGTGACAACAAATGTTGGAATGACCCTCGCAATCTTACAAGCAAAACGGTCAAGGTAATATCCTTGCCTTCCATTGTCTAATGCATTCCCGATTGTAGGATCATTGAACTTGAAGATCAAGTGAAATTCTTGTTGAGTTCCGAAGAAGCTCCTAAACCCTCACATCTAGTGAACAATATCGCTTCTTCATGTGAAATATGTAGTGGTCCCTATGGCACTCGTGATTGTATGGAAACTCCTGAACAAGCTTTTGCGGATTATACGTCCTCGGGTACAACGGAACGGGAGAGAAGTGGTTTACTTTCAAACCTGAGAAAAACAATCTTGGTGATTCATACAACCTTATTGGAAAAACCATCCAAACTTTAGGTGGAGACAAAATCCACATTCGTCTTAAAACAATTTCTCCTACATACCTATTTGTTTTCAACCAAGTGGTTCATCCACGAACCGTACCTTTAGCAATAATCCTTCCTTCTCCAACAACTCCAATAATCTTGAAGGATTGGTATCCAATAATCTTAAAGCTTGTTTATCTAAGTTTTAAGCCGATTTCAAACAACAACAAAGCAAGATGACAATTAAATTGGCAACTTGTCAAAGGCCCTTAATAATCATACGATAGCCCCATCGACTAAACCAATAAGAAGCACAAGTGGGGATTTTGAAATCAAAGATCCTTCCTCATCAAACATGTTCACTTTGTCAACACCATCACTTTAATACCACCACATAGGAATGACATGGAAGAAGAAAGTGAGACCTTTATTGGAGAAACAAGTGACATTAAGGAGGAAACAACAGATGCTAAAAGTGAAAATTGGAATTAGGTATTGATTACTATGACAAATTTCCCACAAAGGAAGAACTAGCCTAGAATGGGTACTTAGTACATGATCCTCACCCAAACTATTATAGAAGACTCCCAATCATAGGAAGAGGCGATCCTTCAAATATTAGTATACCTTGTAATATAGGACATGTTCATGTGTGGAAAGCCTACATTGACCTAACTTTCCCCGTAAACATTATGACTAGCGTGCATTACAATTGGATTATGAAAAAGCAACTAGTGCATAGAAGGGATCCCAAGGACTCAAGGAAGATAAGTAACTTTACGGGTAGAGTTAAAGGGATCCATGTATTTGTAGGAAATTTGGCTTACCTCACGGACTTCTTGGTAGTAGAAGATATTAGTTCGGCGATAGATCCTTGTTTGTCACATGTTGTGTTAGAGAAGCCGTTTGTGGAAGTTTCTAATATGACTTATGACCCATCACTAGGAATAGTCAAATTCATTGATGAAAATTGTTAGGTCACCATTTTGTGAATACACAAGTTATGTAATGATAGAAATGAGATGAGGAGAAGAGATGGATGATTACTTCAATACGAGAAATAAAATATCAAGAGTTTTCTTAAGATATGAAATAACCAACAAGTATTATGAGTTACATAAGGTCCTATTTATAGGAGAAGGAGCTAGGGCAACACTCCCTACTCCCCTCCTTTCCATTTGTGTGGGCTTAAGGCCCATGGGCTTTCATAAGCCTTACAAAATAACATACACTAGTACAAAAAGTTCTATTGGTCATGCATGGTCGATTTTGAAATGTCACACTGTAACATTTATACGTGACTAAATGTACCAGAATAAAATGAACAGCCACACTTGATCCGACTTGTGTGACCATTTCGGAATTCTATTGTCACACATTTGAATATTTATGTGACTAGAGGTAACTGGAAAAAAAAATTGGATTATTTAGTCACTTTTAATTCGAGACGTGTGACAGATACAAATGAGCTCGAAACATTAGTCACACTATAGATATACATATATGAGAAATATATGTCACACAATTTAAAAGTGTGACCAAAATAGATATATGGTCACATGAGGTAATTGTGTATGTGGATAAATTATATAGTAAAGTTTGTTACACATTATTTAAACGTGACTGCTATTCTTTGCGGAATATTTAGCCACATAGCGTTTGAAATGTGTGACAACGGAAAAATAAGTTTGAAGCATTAGTCACGTTTAAGAGTGACAAATATATGTCACACACTTGAAGAGTGTGACCAAATGTCATATATGGTCACACTAAACCATAGAAACATGATTAAGTGCAACTAAAATTCGATACATATGGTCACGTAAGTTAATATGTGTGTCTAAAGTTTAGTGTGTGTTTGTTTGCCAAATCCTAATGGGTATTATATGTGACCAATACATTCAAAATAGTCACATTGTGAAATATTCATGTGACTATTATTTATAGCAAAATGTGAAGTCAGTTATCATTAACCTTGATATTAGTCACATTGAGTTTTTGTGTGACTAAATTAAATATGCTATATATATGGTCACATGAAGTATTTATTTAGGTGGCTAAATCATAGTGTCATATTTTGTCACACATTATTTAAATGTAGTCACAATTAGATACATATGGTCACACATTTCTGATAACTTATGTATACGTACTCTACCTAGCTAGTTTGAGTCTAATTTGATATTCACTGCATGAATTGAGTTCAGACTATTAGTCATGACTCTTCATTTGCCCCATTACAATGCTCCTAGTTATACTTAGAACTGTTAAGTATATTTAGATGTTGGGATGATTGTGCATATGTTATGGATTGTATTTTCTTTGTTTCTAAACTAACATTTTGCAGGAAAAGCAAAGAAAAAGTTGTTTTGATTGGAATATGGGTGAATGCTAGTAACTCCGAAGTTAATGCTGCTAAGGCAGAACTTCATGCTGCTAGGCAGAACTTAATGCTGCTAGCTCATAAGTGCCCTACGTGCTTTGCACGTCAGGGTATTTTCGTCACTTCACTGTTCCCGCTATAACACATTAACACACTTCAGCTACCTCCCTTTCACGAAAATCGACGAGGATATTTTTTGCAAATAACAAAACTAAGTCGTGTTTAACACAACAAAATCACACTCATATAAACTCTCTATCTTCTTTCAACCTAATATCTCAAACAATACAGTTGGTGCTCAGCAGTCGTGATTCTTCAAAAAAACACACGTACCAGGTAACCACATTTACTTATTTTTACTTCATTCAAACGGTATTTTGCATTGTTTTATAACCTTAAACGTTAATGCAGTAACCATGTTTGGTAATCAATTTATTTGCGCTGTGGACAATCCTGATGTTTTGGATGAGTTTGTAAGTTAACACCATTATTGACAAGCTGTTATTTCTCTAATAAACAAGTTTAATTACTCCTTCCCATAATTATGGTCCACTGTTGACTTTTGAAGTCTTTAGTTTTCAACTTTGACCTTAAATATTTTTATTTGTGTTATATATTACTTGATGCAAAATATATGAATGGATTAAGTTTTGAATGTATTTTCCATTGGTATAATTTTTATCAACTATTATATAACACAAATAAAAATATATAAGGTCAAATTTGCCAAATGAAGACTTAAAAAGTCACACATTAAGTGTCCACTATGACTTTTTCAAGTCTTTTTTCTTCAACTTTGACTTCAAATTTTTTTGTCCGTGTTATATAGTACTTGATGCAAGATATATGAATGAATTAAGTTTTTAGTTGTGTTTTCATTTGTATACTTTATTTTCATATACATGAACTGCATAATGATTATGTTCTAGGAGGTTCCTATACTGGCAATGGTTTTATTTTCTTAGTTAACTGTGGGGGGGGGGGGGGGGGTGTGTTAGATGGAAAGTTCGTGTAAGGAGAGTCTCACAATTTAAGTGTGTTGTTGAGGGAGCAAGGTTGAATGATTTTTTCATTCACAACATCTCCTGTTCTGCTGTTGAGTACATACATTTTGTTGATTAGGGTGAGGATGTGTTCTATGTAACTTGCTATGGTGAGAATGGGTTGGAGTTTCACAATTTTGAACCCGAGAGTGCCCCATTTTGGAGATGTTTAGTGCCTGTGACTGACACATCTCTGCTTATGCAGTCGTTAGTGGAAGACTTTCTGAGATATCTGGATGGTCCAACCCCTACTGATTCGATCGTGGTTTCCACTAACACGACTGACTACAATGTTAGGGTGGCCAGTGATCACTCCTTCTTATATGGCGGTGGTTGGGTGACACTCGCTCGAGACTTGAATTTGAAGGCTGGTCAGTGGATGGTTTTTACTCAGGTTTACCCGGGCCAGGAATTTAATGTGATGTTGTTTGAACCTGATGGAGGGGCCATCACAACTGTGGAGACATACAGCACCAATATTGCCATGAATGCCTTGTGTCACCAACCACATGACTATGGTATTTTTTCCTTTATTAGCTTTAACTACATCAAGTATATGATATCTTTGTAACATTTTGGATTATCTATAACTTACTCATTTTGTAATATTAAATTCAGATTTTGAAGCCCGACGGATGAACTGGATGTGCAGATGGTCGTTTCACACTGTCCACGACCAAGAAGATAGGGCATTCTACAGACCACTGACTTCATGCTTCTGGAGAAATGGACAACTAGTAAGTGTCTTGAAAACTTTGATAATTTGTCAAATAGTAATTATGCTACAATTTCAATGAGATTACAAACTAAACAACTATCAATCTATAGCAGTTGTAACTTTGTACATTTTGTAACAGATTATACCATCAAAAATTGTGCACAAGTACAACTTGTATGGGTACTCTGTCGCTGTTGTGAAGCACCAAATGATACAGAAAGTGTTCCAAGTACGTGAGAGAACAGTGGTGGTACCTGGTCGAGGGAAGGTGAGGAGGAAGGTGTTTATTGTTTCATGCTCTGGTTTCAGGGAGTTGAGACAGGAAGCCGGCTTTGGTGCAGCTGCAAGGGTCCGCTTCTTTTTAACATATGACACAAACTGGTCCCAAAGAGTCTTAATGTTTGATGTGTGTTGATGGTTTGATGGTTGTTGATGGTTTTATGTTTGTTGATGGGTGAAACAATGTTTGAAAGTTTTTGTAAGTTGGATAAACCTTTTTGTAAGTATCTGATGTATGATAAACCAAATGGGTTTGTCACTAGACAATGGTATGTAATTAGCTAATGTAGGATGAACCATATGGGTTTATCCGTAGACAATGTTATGTAGTAAACTATGTAGGTTGACATTTGATGCATGGGGATCGCACCAGGCTTTACCTCTCAAGGGATCTCGAGAAGCTTACAACCCCCACCAGGCAGTGTACCTGATTGTTGTAGTATAGTATAGTGACAAGTACCGGGGGATTGATCGTTCAGCTAGAAATAGTGTCGCTAGGATTAGAAAACCTAATTATTAGTGCTAAAGGTGAGAGATGATTCTTTTTGTATTTTTATATTTTTTAGAAAGCAAAGTAAAATCTCGGATTTTAAGGATATGGGCGGAATTAGTTGCTAGTCAACTAACTCAATACTAAGATGCAATCAAAATAAAATACTAGAAATGAAAATAAAACTAAATTAAACTAAGGTTGTGAGCAATAAGTGGAGAAGTTGTGTTTACTTAGATTTCACTACTCCCTAGATATCTTTTACACGTTAATTACTTGTTATAGTTGCGTGGATGACGGATTGTATTCCTTAATACCATTCATGGGGTAGCGCACTTAACTCCCCAATCCTATGAGTGCCTACTTCACTCCTATGTCGAGCCGGCTAAGAAGCTCTTCTCCTAATCGACTACTTATCATAATGAACATTCCAAAACTAAAAAAAAGCCCTTTCTCGGATTTGAAGCGATGACTTAAGCCTCTTTCTTAGCTTAGGGCCTTTAAAGTGAAAGAGCGTGACTCTTTAAAATCAAACCATTTGATTCAATTCATGAATTAGCCCACTATGAGTCTACTCTACTGCATTTAAAAAAATAGATATATAATTATTCAAATATAATATAGTATATCATTCGTGTTTCTGTTACAACACGGCGAAAGTCAATAGTTCGAATGAAGAGAAAAAAAGTGGAGGCTGTACACCTCATTTTCCTGGGATTGTGATCATTAGAATTTACTCATGCATTAAATACAACCAATAAAACCTAGTGCCCATCGGTTCATGTTTCCTAAGACGTTCAAGCATGTTACCATTTGGAGATCTGCCAGTTTTCTTAAGCCTAACATTGAAATCATTCATCTAATACAACCATAACCAAGTAATCAACACATAATTAACATCTAGGTTTCATTAGATCCAAGCAAACACAAGAGAGATCTAGCCTAGCATAGTAGAATTAAGACAAGAACAAGATATAGACAACCAACACATAGACATATTGATTGAATTAAAAGAACACTTATCTCAATTATACTTGAAAGGTTTCAAGGGCTGAAAACCCTTGAAAAACCTGTAAAAATCGTATTAGGTTCGGCCTTAGGGTTTCTCCAAAACTTCCTTTTTTAATGTGTAAAAATTAGAAAACTATATATAGGAAATAGGGTCTGACGGCGTCAAGACCAAATTGGTGACGCCGTCATCTCGCCGCCAAAAGAATTCTCGGACTGCCTTGATCTATATCTGACGCCGTCACGTGTTATGTGTTTCCAGGCCGTCACGTATTTTACTCTTGACGCTCTTCCTTGTGACGCCGTCATTTCTGTACTGGGTAGTCATGGAAATTACTCTTGACGCCGTCAGGAAGTTACTCTTGACGCCGTCACCTACTGTTCCCAGCTTGGAAAATTGAGACTTTGCCGTTTTCTTCACTTTTATGCTCCAAAAACGTCCAAAATGCCTTCTTTTTCAGATTTCACTCCCAAAGTACCTAAAATCACAAAAGGAACGATTTAGGGCAATATTTGATCAAATAAATTCTATTCCGGGCTTAAATGACCCCCTAAAAGTGGTTCATTTTTCGCCTCATCATATACCCTTACACTTGAGATTTGCTTGTCCTCAAGCAAATGCGCTTTTATTCTACTCAAAATACAAGTTAGGGGTCATTTAACACTAATATAAAAGTAATTACAACAAATAATCGTTCCACTAAAGACCAAAGACAAGCACGGAGGTCATACACTAGCACCTCACAAATAGTGTTTAGATACTCACATCTCTCGGTTGTAATAAAGTATAAATTACAATATGGAAACGGAAGATATCTCTCACTACCTGTCATAGCAAAATAGATTACCATAGGCTTGGGAAAGGATCAAACCTCCACCACATGGCGTAAGCACCTAGGATAAACTATCAAAGAGGTCTTTCAAAGGGTTGTAACGTTAGGTGTAGGGATATGAAATACACGGTTTTGTTGGATAAAGGCAGTTTTTACTGGTGGCGAGTTAACAATCTTGGTCAATTACATGTACAATGTGGCGTTGCTAAGCCAAGACTAGACTCGACTTAAGCTAATAAATCAAAAATAACAAAAACATAGAATAAAAAGGGATGGTAGTCCGTATGTTTTTTCTCTTTTTCTTTTTCTATTTTCTTTTTCTTTTTCTTGATTTTTTCGATTTTTTTTTTTTTTTTTTTTTTTTTTTTTTTTTTTGCATACACTCTTACCCTACCATCCAAAATAATACATCATAGGGAATGTAAATTTCCTTTACACTTGAATCTTTACATACTTTACAATAAACTAATCTAATGACTCGAATTAAGAAAATCAAAACACTTGGAGCACTTTTAAGATTAACATACATATGGGGTAATATATGATGTTCTTCCCCATTACTCCATAAATAAGTACTTTACCCATGAGTCCCAATCGTCCCAAAACAATATGTACAAGGATATGACTCGACTTAGCAACCATGTAATCAATTAGATAATTAACTTAGGGTTTAACAAATAACAATAATGCACTAAAAATGAGTGCATACACGGAAGGCTAAGGCGATTTGGTTGTACATTTAAGTGGGGTGTAACAAATTCTTCCTTTAAGTAAAATGCTTAAAGTTAGAAACGAAAAGATAGGCTCGGAGGGGTGTACTAGGGGTTTCGTGTACTAAAAATGAGTACAACGCTAAGGGTGTGGGAAAAATTAATTGACTTAAGTAGCCAAGTAATATGACTTAAATGGTCAAGTAATTATGATACGGGTTTAACACAAGGGTGATCCTAATGCCTCTTATCATGTAGTAAATCCTACTACACGAATGTAGTCTCACTAGCGGTCTCGGGATGCATCACTAACGCAAGTTCTAGAATCTAAATGCTACCGGTACACTCATAAGCACTAATAGTAAATGCTTTTCCAATCAAATCTAAAGGCGAACCTCACATATTTGAGTGGAAAATTTTTCTGAATATACGGTTATGTGCTAGTCATACAATCTCCTATCCATGAGACGCTTGCTATGGCTAAAGTTTCACTCCTAAATGTTGTAAAAAATTTTAAATTTGGCGCTAAAATTGCACTAACAAGTATTTCTCATAGTTTTATTACACACCTACCATCAAACAAAGCAAACTCAAGCGAAAGTGTATTTGTAAGGTATCATCATTTTACCCTCCCCTTACACTTAAGATGAACATTGTCCCCAATGTTCAAGTAAAGAATGTAAAAGTGAAATAAGTAAAACAAATGAAATCAAATACTCCCCTGATTCGCTCGGTATGGATAATAAGGTGGCCAGGTTAGATCTTCCTCCAAGAAAATGAACAATCAAAGCTTCCCTTCTAGAATATAAATCATCTTCTTGTCATACATAACCTGTAAATCCTGAGAAAACAAACAAAGCAACCTCGCATAAAATCGGCGGCATCCTACATAAGTTTCTAAATCCTAGAAAACAAGATAAGATATAATGCTTGTGGAATGAAGTTTGCAGATTTCCTGGATATTATAAAACTTAATAATTCAACAAAAACCTTAAGATTCCGTTAGAAAAACAAAACCGGTAAAATTTCCAGATTTTTACCCATGACGCCGTCAAGAGCAAGCTCGTGACGCCGTCAGGATTGACCTGCAGAAATTCTTATGTTAAGTTTCCGGAAAATTTTTGGAAAAACTTGGTCCTACTTCCTGGAAAATCCTGCAATACTTTATTGTGACTCAATACAAGCATTCGACTCTAACAAATACGAATACACATGTCCATTTAATATTGTGGAGAATCATGATCGGTTTGTTTCTTAAAAACATATTTGGGGTTTCCCCTTACACTTATCTTTTGCAAAAATACCTTTAGGTGGAGTTAAGACTAGGCCAAAACAACAAAGTAAAGTATTTCCACATTTTAGCTTAGAAACATGATCTACCAACAATAAAAATAAAACATGCATACGGAAGCAAATAACAAACAAACAAAATAAAAATCACACAAAGCATGGGTTGCCTCCCAAGAAGCGCTTTTCTTTATTTATGAGTCTTGTAGCTAGACTCAAGGCCATGGGTTACCGTGTATCGCTTATGCTCACATAACCGAGCGTGAGCCATCTAATAGTCGCCTCATCTTTCTTATAATCATCTCCTACCTCTAAACATCCGCGATAGTATATTTTATTCTTTTCATGAGTATACTTAAGCCCTTTTCTCTTATCATTCTCACTTAGCATTTCTATGGGCGGATACCTACTACACTTCTCCATGGAAAAATCCTTGAACCTAGGGTGTGTGCGGGGCATTTGATAGACAAAATCTTCAACCCCGTCCGAGAATGTAATTAACCCTTCTATGAGTTTTTCATCGAGGTTGGTCAACCGTTTGAAAGTTTTTCCAAACACAACTTGGGTTAACTTATCATCAATAAATTCTCCTAGACTCTCCATAACCATGAACTCAACAAGATAAACAAAGCTTCCTACAAACACATGCAATGGTATTGCCCTAGCAATAATGTTTCCTCCTTTGTATTCTAACTCATCTACCATGATTTTATTATATTCATTACGCGAGATTATGTTCATTGGGAGAGATGAGTTAAGATAGGCGTTAAAGCTCTTAAATCCGATCTTACAAGGAAATTGCATGTTAAATGAACTATCACACTCAATCCTAGTTCTAGGGTCGACATACCTAAGAGGGTTTATCTCCTCTTCCATCCTATTCTCATTAATCACATCACCATCATCAAGATCCTCATCGGAGTCTGAATAGTAAAAAGGACTAGCCCTACGGTCATCATCATGATCAGACTCCTCTAACTCAGAATTATTGTCAAAGTGGTGGTTGGGCGAGAGGTTAGGTGGGTTCTCATTCTCAACTAAAGGGAGTGTTTACTTAGATTTCACTACTCCCTAGATATCTTTTACACATTAATTACTTGTTATTGTTGTGTGGATGATGGATTGTATTCCTTAATACCATTCATGGGGTAGCGCACTTAACTTCCCAATCCTATGAGTGCCTACTTCACTCCTATGTCGAGCTGGCTAAGAAGCTCCTAACATGGGATCATTAGAATTTACTCATGCATTAAATACAACCAATAAAACCTAGTGCCCATCGGTTCATGTTTCCTAAGACGTTCAAGCATGTTACCATTTGGAGATCTGCCAGTTTTCTTAAGCCTAACATTGAAATCATTCATCCAATACAACCATAAACAAGTAATCAACAAATAATTAACATCTAGGTTTCATTAGATCCAAGCAAACACAAGAGAGATCTAGCCTAGCATAGTAGAATTAAGACAAGAACAAGATATAGACAACCAACACATAGACATATTGATTGAATTAAAAGAACACTTATCTCAATTATACTTGAAAGGTTTCAAGGGCTGAAAACCCTTGAAAAACCTGTAAAAATCGTATTAGGTTCGGCCTTAGGGTTTCTCCAAAACTTTCTTTTTTAATGTGTAAAAATTAGAAAACTATATATAGGAAAGAAGGTCTGACGGCGTCAAGACCAAATTGGTGACGCCGTCATCTCGCCGCCAAAAGAATTCTCGGACTGCCTTGATTTACATCTGACACCGTCACGTGTTATGTGTTTCCAGGCTGTCACGTATTTTACTCTTGACGCTCTTCCTTGTGACGCCGTCATTTCTGTACTGGTTCGTCATGGAAATTACTCTTGACGCCGTCAGGAAGTTACTCTTGATGCCGTCACCTACTGTTCCTAGCTTGGAAAATTGAGACTTTGCCGTTTTCTTCACTTTTATGCTCCAAAAACGTCCGAATTGCTTCCTTTTTAAGAATTCACTCCCAAAGTACCTAAAATCACAAAAGGAACGATTTAGGGCAATATTTGATCAAATAAATTCAATTTCGGGCTTAAATGACCCCCTAAAAGTGGTTCATTTTTCGCCTCATCAACATTATTGTACGAAAGCGGCTTATACGGCCTTATAACTAGTTAATTGGGGATTTAAACCCTTAAGTGTAAATGTTACCAATCCACCCCTGCACTCTCATATCTAGCAGTACAAACCCACCTGCAGTAACGTTTTCTTAGCAGTAGAAACTTTTGATTTTGATAACTTTTGATTAACATGATACAAAATATATTCCAAGTTCTTGTTAATGAACACAACAATCATAATATTGTAACAATTAAGTGTAAATGTTACCAATCCACCCCTGCACTCTCATATCTAGCAGTACAAACCCACCTGTAGTAACGTTTTCTTAGCAGCAGAAACTTCTGATTTTGATAACTTTTGATTAACATGATACAAAATATATCCCAATTTCTTGTTAATGAACACAACAATCAAAATATTGTAACAATTAATGAGAAAATTTAGCAATGACAAAGTACGTGAATTAAAATTAAACATATTCCATTAATACTTGAAATGAAAAATTACAAAATACTGGTAACAAAAGGTACACATTCTTAAATTTTACTAATCTAAAAGGATTACAACATGTTTATTCATAAAGTCAAATAAAGTAGTACAAAAGGATTACAAGGTTTATTCAAATTACTTCCTAACTCAACTAATACATTTTCTTTTTACCCTTCCCTTTTGAACAAACTTTGGGTAATTTTGGTTCCCATGGTTTTATAGCCTTGTCTTCACAAGTCTTACCATTGGGCAGGCCAAGCACCTGAACCCTCTCATCAAAAAGCTCTTTGGCAGTCTTTTTTGGAGTTTTAACCTTCCTAGCATCTTCCCTTTTGTGCCTGATCCAGAATATCCCTTTGGAAAGTAGTCTGCTCATGTATTTGGAGGACCTTCAGAACTGCTTGATATGTGAAATGAACTTGAGTCACTGCTGTCAATTTTAATGATTTCTGCAAAAAAATAAAAAATATAAAAAGGGGTTAAACTAGGATTTGTGATTTGAGATACACATGGAAGCGAGTATAAAAAGGGGATATAGGAAAACCAAACTACCTATGTTTAATGCAGGAAAGGATTGATGTTTCCCACTGGTGGCTTGAACCTTTTCAACATCTTCGGGCCAATCATGATCCATTGGGACGAGCGTTTTCCAGGGATCAATGCTTATATATAACTCTTGACAGAACTATATACATATTAGTCGCCAACAAAGACTAGTCACAATGGAACATGATTGACTTTGAAGAACTCTGCAAAATTTCGTGATTGACCTGATCCAAATATCCCTTTGGAAAGTAGTCTGACCATGGATTTGCTGCAAAAAAATTAAAAAATATATTAAAATTTTAAAAAATATAGTGTAAATAAAATAAAAGATAATGTTGCAATTCAAGGTGTGTTTGAAACAACCTTTGTTCTTGGAACTCCAATGACCACATTACCTGGTGGATGGTTGGTTTTATATCATAAAAAATAATGGAATGCAATAAACTAACATACGTAACCCTTCTAACTTTCCACTATTGCTCATTTTGTCGTTTCAACTCCCTTTGAGCGAAGGACTGCACCAGCCGCATTGCTAGATTGTTGAAAAAACAAAAGAAACAGTATGGGAAGTTAGAATGGAAAGGTATGTTGAAATTCCAGACTCAAAGTAATACAAACAATCAACAAATGTTGAGTAAAGAATAGAGTCTAAGTAACATCACTCATCTTGAATGCGATAATGGAGTGTGGTATGTCATTAACAGTACACACTATATCATTATTGCATTGATCAGGACAGATCTATCTAATGTTGCAGTACCGTCTAATAACCACACAAACGGTAGTAGACGTTTTCCAAATTAAGCAATGGAACCATCTACAACGCTATATAGAGCACCCTAATCATTGAGCTTTAATTTATTAGAAAACAAATTCTTACTATCATTTATATTGCTCCCTTAGATGTGACGAACATACATATTAATTATGTAGATTCTACGACATTAGAGAGCTAATTGTGCATGAATGAAATCATATAAAATTTATATTAACAATGCAATGAACTACCATCCTTTCTACCCTAGCCAACAACAACATATTATTCAGCCTTGAATCTCTAACCTACCAACATGCTGGAAGACGAAGACGCAAAATTCAATCATCGAACCTACAAATTATAGTTGATAATTGTTTTTGTATTTTGGCAAAGAGCAAAGATGAATCATCGTTGGATGAAACACCAGAACAAGTTTATGTTCATACTTGAAAGTGGTGTCTTTACATCCATCGATGATACTTCTTCCATCTTTGATACTTGGATATTTTAGCCTAACTATTCGCACACACATTCGTCACTTTTCTTCCTTATTCGCTCAATACAAATGCAACATAATTCTTATACCAGATAGTCAACCTAAGCCTAAGATAAAATAAGCTAATCCAAGCAAACCTTAATATCTCTTTTGCTCTAATTATTCGCAAAAACAACACAGCATGTTCTTCCTTATTCTATCAATACAAATGCAACGCAATTCTTATAACAGATAATCAACCTAAGCCTAAGAATAAATAGCTCTAAGGGGGTATTTGGATTATATTAATTAATTTGTGATCTTATCAGCTTTTTGAGATTTAGGATCAAAACCCTAGATCCGAGTGAGTTGCAACTGTGAGTGTGAGAGAGAAAGAGAGGATTATGTTCAAGTGTCCGAAGTGTGTTTGATAAGAAAGAGAGGATCAAAACCCTAGATCCGAGTCAAGTGTGTTTGAAACCCGATTCGACTCGGGTGGTTCAACCGGTTGAACCGTTCCGGGTGAAAAATGAGTCGATTTAAACCTGGTCAACTTGCTAGGTTGGGTCGAAAACGGGTCAAATTAAACTGGGTCAACCTACCGGGTTTGAAGAGTCCCGGGTCAACCCGGTTTGTGTTTATTTGGTTGTACTTAATTTGATAGATCTATTTTTAATTGGTTGTACAATGTGAATAAATCATTGTACTTTTAAGTAATGGATAATGTTTTGAAACCCGGTTCGACCCGGGTGGTTCAACTGGTTGAACCGTTCCTGTCGAAAAATGGGTCGATTTAAACTGGGTCAACTTGCTAGGTTGGGTCGAAAACGGGTCAAATTATGTCACACCCCCAATTTACCTGACTTGCAGCGGAATGGAATACCTGGGGGTGACTGCCATAGCATCACAGTTACAGTTACATTGAACGACCTAAAGTGTCGTTTGTAAAATACGTCGTTTGATCATTAAAAAAAAACATTCAGAGTATACAAAATAAGGTCCCAAAAGGTGTTGCCAATTTAGGTAAAATAGTTCAACAAGATCAAACGTTCATAAGTGCAGAAAAATATAGTCAGACGCGTCGTCTCCGCGACTCCATGAAGGTCCAAATGCATGCAACATGAGCTACCTTAATAACCTGAAAATACATGCTAAAGTGTCAACACGAGGTTGGTGAGTTTATAGATTTTTGTGAACAAGTATGTAATGTAGAACATTTGAAAGAAGAATTCCCAGTAAAGGCCTCGTAAATCCACTCAGTTCCAAGTCCCGCCATAAGAGACTTGTAACCTGTGTGTTTACGACCCACTGCCAAAGTATGATTTGGTTTATGGAAACAAAAGTAATAGGATTGATGCAAAGGCATCGTAATTCAGTAATAAGACTGATGCAAAGGCATCGTAATTCAGTAATAATAGTGATGGAAAAGTATCGGGAATTTATAAGTAATTTCGTATGTTCAATAGCCCAAGTATAAAGTAAAGTACTAAGATTTCAATAATGAAACCCACATTAGCTCTTAAGCTCATGAGCCCGAAGCTAGACGTACTAAAATTTGCCCCAAATGAGTATTTACCAGACACTCGTACTATATTAGACATGAAATGCATTCGTAATTCCGTTGGAGCAACCCAAACACAAATGGAGGAGTCACCCTCAATAGATCTATTCACTCACTCTCGCTTGGCATTATAATTAACGGTCCATGTAAGAAATTTATACTTTGGCATTGTACAAAAATAGTTAAAGCAGCGTATTCTTCCCCATAAATAATTCAAATCGTACAAAAGCATAGAACAAGTATTGAAGCATGTATCTCCCCCAAATAGTTTATAAAGTCATTAAACAAGTAAAAGTGGGGCTATGACTCACCTGATATGATGGTACCATGAACATGTAATGAGCTGAAAAATAAGGCGCGCACACTAGCCGCAACCTAATATGAATGATGAACGATCTACTTTAGATCATGAAATGATGTTATGAATGTCCATGCACATGTTTCCTATACCACTCTACTCTTTGAAAAATACTTGTTGTTATCAAAAATATACATTTTCCAAGACTTAGGAAAATATGGCTATTAGAAAAATAAAACTAGTTGCAATATATACATATATATATATATATATATATATATATATATATATATATATATATATATATATATATATATATATATATATATATATATCGTATGTATCAATGTTCATGTTGAAATCCTCGGGTTGAAATCCTTGAAATAACGCCTTGTAGTGATAAAAATATACTTGTAATAACTAATACTTCATTAGTTATAAAATTGGGTACTTGGTATTATTTCTAGAAATCTAGAGTTACTACGTAGTTTTAGCGTTATATTTCCAAAAGCTGTCAAACTAAAATGAGTTTTGCCGATATTCAAACGTGAATATCGTTGTCGTTATAAGTCCGTTTTACTTGTTCTTTATATCCATGGTTACGTCTTAGTATGTAGTAATATATTTTGGAAAGCTCGGTTCCTCCGGGTTACGTCTAAAGCCTCTTTTTGTCCGACGAAAAACGTCCAACAGCAACAATTTTCAGAAAATATACTTTTCGTCAATAAATTTGCAAAAATCATAACTTCTTCGTTATAAACTCTTTTTAATCCGTTCTTTCGCCTACGGATTCGTTTTTGAAAGTATTTTCTAAAAATTTTGCCAAAGTTTCCTTTATGTTTACTGATTTTCTTGGATTTACCAAAATGGGACAGAATGTTTATATAGTTGTTACAAACCCATTTTTCATGTCCAAAACTAGTTTCTACATCAACCAAATCTCTTGCAAACACTACAAATCTATACTAATCCTACCATACACTTTATTAAGGTGCCATGGGTTCCTAATGACTAGTAATCAAGTTAATTTAACAAGGGAACACCTAAATCACAATCTAGGGTTTGTATGTTCAAAAAGTATACAAAAATAAAGTGGTATAACTAGTTTGTGCATGAAATTAAGCATGAATACCATAAGATACATATGTTAATTAGATGAAAGCATGAAAATAATTTTGAATACTCACTTTGAAATAATAGGTGATGAGATGATTAGAAACCTTGGATTACTTGTGTTTTTGTGGTATGATTCTTGATTAGGATGATAAAATGAACAACTTTGATGCTTTGTACTTTGGAAAATAATGGATTGATCATGGATCTTGGGGAAAGTCGTGGGTTTTGGGGTGGAAGGGATGAGATCTTGAGCTTTTGATTCCAAAATTTTATGTATGTTATGTTTTAATGGTTTATGTAAATAAGTATAACTAGTTATATAGTATAATACTAGCACAAGTATGCATGAGGTGAAAAATAAAAGTCAAGTGGTTTAGGGGTGTGCTCATGGCCGGTTTCAATGTGAAAAGGAGTAGCAAAGTCGGTTTTGTTCACTTAGGAAATGTAGTGTAATATTAGTTGTGGTTTTGTGTAAGTATTAGTTATAATCGGGTACCGGGTTTGCTAGAAATAAATATTAACGAAGTTAACCGGGACTTAATAAAGTCATAAAAATGTTAAAAATATATTGGGTACAATTACTGAGTGTTCGGGTGATTATTGTTTAGTTTTCACGGAAACCGTCGTAATATTCATAAGCTCACGTTATAAATAAAATAAATTTCCAAAATACTGGGTATATGAATGTTATAACTTTTATGATGATAAAATGGATATAAAAATATGTCGGGACCATTGTGGGAATATTTAGATATATTCGTCGTGTTTATAAACCGGGTGTTAACGTTTATTTATAAATAATTATACGTAAACGTTAAATGTATCAAATATATAAATTTGAAAATCCTAAGAGTGGTATAACATGTAAATGACCTACTGATGATATGCAGACTGTCTCTAGTCCGTATGCAGTGTCCTTACTGATAATGAAATGAATTCGCACCTAAACCCATACGGTTACGCAAATTTTAATACCTGTAAACTAAATTTACGATGAAATGAGTAATGCAAGTGAATAGTGAAAACTTTTCCGGCAATGAATAGTGTTCAGTGAATAGTAAAATTCTCAAATGTTTCTCAGAATATCAAATTGACCTCAAAAATGATAAATAGTAAAACGATGAATAGTGTTTTGATGAATAGTGTTTTTCCAAAGTTTGGGAAATGACCTGAAATGATGAGTTGTGACATTCTTCCCCTCTAAAAGGAACTTCGTCCTGAAGTTCAGTTTATGTTGGTTTCTGAAAACATATTGGTGAAAAGGTGATGATATTCGAGAATTCCAGCGAACTCTAACGATAGGAATTCGACTTTGCTTCAACTCTTCGACCTAGCTGTCCATGATTTCTACTTGTTCTCCTGCAAGGTTTATGTTTGACTTTGGGTTGGATTCCTTTTCAAATGGGATTATGAGTGACCAATCTGAAATGATGATAATACATGGTTGTGTAATCCTGTTGTTCTCTAACAAGGCTCAAGTCTGACGGCCACTAGGCCTACTCTGTTTGAAATATTACATGGTCCAGTGTATATCGGGTTTAACTTTCCAAGTTTTCTGAATGATAACATGCCTTTCCTTAGCAGAACTTTCAACATAACTCTGCCTACCAACTTGAAGTTTTAATGGTTTACAACTTATTAAACTTGTAACTGATTCTTGACTTGTAGGAAATTTCTGGTTATTTCATGAATGCCTACTAGACTAGTATGCTGGGCTTTTTCCGAGTTTGGCCCATCAATAGATGGTCTGCGCTTCTTAACGTTTTAAATGTGATACTGTTAATATATATTGCTGAATTCTGCCAGAACTCAAGTTTGTATGCTAGTTGGTCGATTCTAAAATGAATTTTAAATGGTCCAATATGCTAAAGGTTCAACCTCTCTTGTTATCCAATTTGTATCATGTCAATCCAAGGCAATGTTTTTAACTTAATTTGTTCTCCCACTTAAATTCTGGATGGTTTGTTGTTCAGGATACCCAATCCAAATGATGTGTGCTATGTACCAATCTAACTTCTGCCAGTTTCTCGCTGTTGGTGTGATAACTATTGTTGTAGATGAATTTGATTTATGTTAAATGATTAGTCCAACCATTTCTAGGGTCAATCACTCATGCTCTGAGCATACTTTCCTATGTTTGAATTGTTCTCTCGCTTTGACCATCGGTCTGAGGGTGATAGGTGATGTTTACATCTAAATGAGTTTCTGAAGGAAATCCTGAAATGATTTCTTGAAGTCCAAGGTGAATCAGTTTCCGTAACAGGAATAACTGAAATGGGTACAATAAACCTTTGTGACTAATTCCACAACGTTCGGTCCTTCGAACTTGGCGTTATCTAAAAGGGATAGAATATAGGTAACAATTCGATTCCTTGTGTTTTGTTCCAACGGATGATAAGACATATGTCCTTCTTTGTCTAGTGGGTTTGGTCTCCACTACTGAAGTTCGTGATTAATTTGTGATGTCCTTCCTAATTCCTTCATCACATATTCCAAATATTCTATATTGTAGGGAAAGTGGTTCTGGAAATTTGTCTCGCGATTGTGAGTTTTGGTTGAAATCTTTTTCTGAATAAACAAATTTAGAAAATGGAGCAAATGATTTACTAAGTAATATTTTTCCTTATGATTCAAAATTTCAGTAGTTATGAAATAGAAAAATGTTTTCAAACATGTTGTAATTAAAACTGCTTACCAAAGTTTGATGTCTGTGTATATTTCTCATTGTACTATAGTGTTGCTAAAGATTGACCAAAAAGGATCGTACTTGTTCGAAATAGGAATTTCAGAAATCATTTTTCCACAAGGTATGTGATTTATGTAAACGCATCAACTTTATTTAAAAGTGAAAACACTAACAAGGATAAAATGGTAGAATGGGAAATGTTCGCTTAAATGCATAGATGTCTAACATTTAGTTACTGAGGTTGAATAATGCCTATTGGTGGTTATCAGGCATAACTACAAGCATAGGTATTTAGACTAACTTAAGTCCTGAAATAGTTTATCGTTGTAATTGGCAAGGCGAACGTATCACTTGATGTTGTGTCGATGAATGTCTATTCTGTTTTCCCATGTAGATGAGGAGATATGTTCTGGTTTGATCCCTTGCTTGGTATGAAGGTGAGGTTATCTGAAATTTCTAGAGACATAATGCCTTAGAGGAAATCTACATCGATATTCTTGATTCAAACAATTGTCCTTTGTGAAAATTTACTGCAGGAAAGTTTATGTATGGATGAGGCCATGTTTAAATGAAATGCTCTACAGTCTCAATTAGAAGCTTGGTTTATTTCTATTGTGTTGTCCTGCGGACATTTATATTGAGTTCAATCCTGTAGCTCAGTCTAGCTAGTACTTTTAAATGATAGAATTTGACAACTAAGTCAGAGATGGTGATTCGGATGGTCTCGCAGTATCTTAGGATTTGTTGTTGAGTTATGAATTCTCTCACTATATACTTCTAGTCCTGGTTAGTAATTCTGTAATCCCTTCGTTGCTTTTATTGTATAGAGGAATCCTGCATGTAATTGATATGGAAAGTCTCTCTTAGGGAAGTCAATGGTAAAATCCAACTTAATGGCTAAGTAGGTGACAGGTGAGGTAAGTATCCAGGGATAGTTCGGCAAAAGGGATGTTTATGGAAGAGTTCCTTTGTTTACAAAACTTTTAAATGAAGATTGTTATTACAATCCTTTGAAAAGGTAATTACTTCCTTCATGGCATAATCCTTCCTGAATTTTACCTAGGTGATCAGGCTATGTACAATTGAGGACTAATGATGCGATGTTAGATTTTGTCAAAATATCATAACTTTCCTTAAAAGTTTTAGATGGTGTTCAACACATTGTTTATTAAAAATGGTATCCTGATGTTTTCTTTCAAATAACATGAAAATTGCCTCGCGTAATAATAGTAAATACTTGGTGTAATGACAGAAAAATCAATTTATAGGATGGTAATAAAATAGCTTACTTCGGAAATTTTTCTGTAAAACAGTTTCCCCATATGATAGTAAAATAGCTTGCATGGTGTATTGGATATGTGGGTGAATCTTATCGAATGGTAATAGTCTACTAATCCACTTATTTAGAGAATATAAATATCTTAGTTCATAACAGGATAGTGGTTTATGATTATGAAGTGGTCGAGAATATGATAGTGATATTGAGGGCGTAAAGGATGAACGTGTCGTTAAGGCATCTATAGTCAAGTGAAGACGATAGTCTATGTGTTAAAGGATATAGGGAAGAAATTGGTGCCTATGATTTGAAGTATTAGAGAATTTATTCTAGGTAAAGTTCGCAGGTTCAAATGCTTAATCCCTCTAAGCATGACTAAAATGTATAAAGCATGGAAATTGTTGTACTGGTGGTCTGAATCAAGTAGGTACCCCATCGTATGATGTTTGATTTACCATGAATGAAAGCTAAATGTCTTTTGGTCAGGCGAAACTTCTCGATGTCCTTTCATGAAAATGAGGTCTTGTTCCAATGTGACTACACTATATCGAGCTCTGAAAAGAATATAAATTTTGTTGAGTCATTGTACCTTGATCTTTTAATCCAACGAGCTTATACTAGGGTGAGGGTCTGATAACATGGAACGAGCGAAAACGTTGTAATTTGAAGCAGTGGTGTTGAGGCATGGTGTATCTATTGGGAATCTCTTGTAGAGGTGTTTCTTTTGCTTCTAAGGTCAATTAGTAAGTAGATATAGTGGTTGCTTAAATCTATCCTCATCAAATCATAAGAGACCATGAGAATCTATAGGTAATATAAATCATCATATTCACAACACATGAATATAATACATGAAAATTTCGGTCTACGTGGACCAATATCATAGATAGCACAACCATTCCTACATAGTAGAGTCACACTTGATATATTTGTTTGCACAACAACCAAAAGATAACAAGTTCTTTAGACTATGTCTCCCACTTTCCGTGGCTAGGATAATAGTAAAATCTAGTGAGGATATAAGTCTGGTCTAGAGACTTCCTAGTGTCCCTCTGTGTGAAATCAGGTTTGTGGCATCATAAGGTCGAAATAGTCCTGAAGTGGTGTCTGAAGTTGTGCATCCATCAAATCTTAGATAATGTAGGTTCTGAACCATTCCTGAAGAATCTGCGGATGTTCCTGTTGAGTCTGTGATATTGGTATTGTCTACTAGGTGTTATTCAGTCCATAGCAAGTGGGAATGGAAAAGGAAAATGACGATGGTGGTACTAGTGGATGGAATACTACCCTCTTTCGCGCTACCTCGCGACATCTAAGAGGTAAAACTGAAGTACGCATTATAGGACGACCAATAGAGTAATAAGTAACTGATGGTGGTGATAGTACCTGAGTAGTGAGTGCTCTACTAGTGAAGGAAAGAAAACACACTATCTTCCTTGCAATAAACATCCTAATAAGTCCATTAAGATTAAGTCTGAATACTCTACCAAAAGGCATTCTATGTATAGGCTAAATGATAGGAAAACCCTGTTCCTATGGCAAATCAATAGTGCTAATGGTGGTGTAAGTGCAACTGATGGTATAATGGTAGTGGAAGATGACAAGGCATCTTAAATGTCGAAATCCGATAAAAGGATGTCAGGATGAGTATCTGAAGGCATGTCACTTGTGAACCAGGTCAATAAAATGATATATATATATATATATATATATATATATATATATATATATATATATATATATACGAATATAAGTATAAATAACTCGCACAGGGTATGCATGAAACAACATGTATCATGATTATGCACTTATGATGAAATGATGAGATGCTATGCTGATGTGGTTATAGTCTAAGGTCCAAGATACATCCTAGTTCGCTATAACCTTAGCTCTGATGCCAATCTGTCACACCCCCAATTTACCTGACTTGCAGCAGAATGGAATACCTGGGGGTGACTGCCATAGCATCACAGTTATAGTTACATTGAACGACCTAAAGTATCGTTTGTAAAATACGTCGTTTGATCATTAAAAAAAAACATTCAGAGTATACAAAATAAGGTCCCAAAAGGTGTTGCCAATTTAGATAAAATAGTTCAACAAGATCAAACGTTCATAAGTGCAGAAAAATATAGTCAGACGCGTCGTCTCCGCGACTCCATGAAGGTCCAAATGCATGCAACATGAGCTACCTTAATAACCTGAAAATACATGCTAAAGTGTCAACACGAGGTTGGCGAGTTCATAGATTTTTGTGAACAAGTATGTAATGTAGAACATTTGAAAGAAGAATTCCCAGCAAAGGCCTCGTAAATCCACTCAGTTCCAAGTCCCGCCATAAGAGACTTGTAACCTGTGTGTTTACGACCCACTGCCAAAGTATGATTTGGTTTATGGAAACAAAAGTAATAGGATTGATGCAAAGGCATCGTAATTCAGTAATAAGACTGATGCAAAGGCATCGTAATTCAGTAATAATAGTGATGGAAAAGTATCGGGAATTTATAAGTAATTTCGTATGTACAATAGCCCAAGTATAAAGTAAAGTACTAAGATTTCAATAATGAAACCCACATTAGCTCTTAAGCTCATGACCCCGAAGCTAGACGTACTAAAATTTGCCTCAAATGAGTGTTTACCAGACACTCGTACTATATTAGACATGAAATGCATTCGTAATTCCGTTGGAGCAACCCAAACACGAATGGAGGAGTCACCCTCAATAGATCTATTCACTCACTCTCGCTTGGCATTATAATTAACGGTCCATGATAATAAAGGGGACTTGTCAAGACGTGGTAATAAGGCAACTTAAGCAATGTAAGAAATTTATACTTTGGCATTGTACAAAAATAGTTAAAGCAGCGTATTCTTCCTCATAAGTAATTCAAATCGTATAAAAGCATAGAACAAGTATTGAAGCATGTATCTCCCCCAAATAGTTTATAAAGTCATTAAACAAGTAAAAGTGGGGCTATGACTCACCTGATATGATGGTACCATGAACATGTAATGAGCTGAAAAACAAGGCGCGCACACTAGCCGCAACCTAATATGAATGATGAACGATCTACTTTAGATCATGAAATGATGTTATGAATGTCCATGCACATGTTTCCTATACCACTCTACTCTTTGAAAAATAATTGTTGTTATCAAAAATATACATTTTCCAAGACTTAGGAAAATATGGCTATTAGAAAAATAAAACTAGTTGCAATATATACATATATATATATATCGTATGTATCAATGTTCGTGTTGAAATCCTCGGGTTGAAATCCTTGAAATAACGCCTTGTAGTGATAAAAATATACTTGTAATAACTAATACTTCATTAGTTATAAAATTGGGTACTTGGTATTATTTCTAGAAATCTAGAGTTACTACGTGGTTTTAGCGTTATATTTCCAAAAGCTGTCAAACTAAAATGAGTTTTGCCGATATTCAAACGTGAATATCTTTGTCGTTATAAGTCCGTTTTACTTGTTCTTTATATCCATGGTTACGTCTTAGTATGTAGTAATATATTTTGGAAAGCTCAGTTCCTCCGGGTTACGTCTAAAGCCTCTTTTTGTCCGACGAAAAACGTCCAACAACAACAATTTTCAGAAAATATACTTTTCGTCAATAAATTTGCAAAAATCATAACTTCTTCGTTATAAACTCTTTTTAATCCGTTCTTTCGCCTACGGATTCGTTTTTGAAAGTATTTTATAAAAATTTTGCAAAAGTTTCCTTTATGTTTACTGATTTTCTTGGATTTACCAAAATGGGACAGAATGTTTATATAGTTGTTACAAACCCATTTTTCATGTCCAAAACTAGTTTCTACATCAACCAAATCTCTTGCAAACACCACAAATCTATACTAATCCTACCATACACTTTCTTAAGGTGCCATGGGTTCCTAATGACTAGTAATCAAGTTAATTTAACAAGGGAACACCTAAATCACAATCTAGGGTTTGTATGTTCAAAAAGTATACAAAAATAAAGTGGTATAACTAGTTTGTGCATGAAATTAAGCATGAATACCATAAGATACATATGTTAATTAGATGAAAACATGAAAATAATTTTGAATACTCACTTTGAAATAATAGGTGATGAGATGATTAGAAACCTTGGATTACTTGTGTTTTTGTGGTATGATTCTTGATTAGGATGATGAAATGAACAACTTTGATGCTTTGTACTTTGGAAAATAATGGATTGATCATGGATCTTGGGGAAAGTCGTGGGTTTTGGGGTGGAAGGGATGAGATCTTGAGCTTTTGATTCCAAAATTTTATGTATGTTATGTTTTAATGGTTTATGTAAATAAGTATAACTAGTTATATAGTATAATACTAGCACAAGTATGCATGATGTGAAAAATAAAAGTCAAGTGGTTTAGGGGTGTGCTCATGGCCGGTTTCAAAGTGAAAAGGAGTAGCAAAGTCGGTTTTGTTCACTTAGGAAATGTAGTGTAATATTAGTTGTGGTTTTGTGTAAGTATTAGTTATAATCGGGTACCGGGTTTGCTAGAAATAAATATTAACGAAGTTAACCGGGACTTAATAAAGTCATAAAAATGTTAAAAATATATTGGGTACAATTACTGAGTGTTCGGGTGATTATTGTTTAGTTTTCACGAAAACCGTCGTAATATTCATAAGCTCACGTTATAAATAAAATAAATTTCCAAAATACTGGGTATATGAATGTTATAACTTTTATGATGATAAAATGGATATAAAAATATGTCGAGACCATTGTGGGAATATTTAGATATATTCGTCGTGTTTATAAACTGGGTGTTAACGTTTATTTATAAATAATTATACGTAAACGTTAAATGTATCAAATATATAAATTTGAAAATCCTAAGAGTGGTATAACATGTAAATGACCTACTGATGATATGCAGACTGTCTCTAGTCCGTATGCAGTGTCCTTACTGATAATGAAATGAATTCGCACCTAAACCCATATGGTTACGCGAATTTTAATACCCGTAAACTAAATTTACGATGAAATGAGTAATGCAAGTGAATAGTGAAAACTTTTCCGGCAATGAATAGTGTTCAGTGAATAGTAAAATTCTCAAATGTTTCTCAGAATATCAAATTGACCTCGAAAATGATGAATAGTAAAACGATGAATAGTGTTTTGATGAATAGTGTTTGATGAATAGTATTTTTCCAAAGTTTGGAAAATGACCTGAAATGATGAGTTGTGACAAATTAAACCAGTTCAACCCGTCGGGTTTGAAGCGCCCCGGGTTAACCCGGTATGTGATTTGTATTAATTGTTTTAATTGGTTGTATTTAATTTGGTAGATACGTTTTTAATTGGTTGTAAAAACCGAAACCAAATGCTTGGTTTGTCAGTTTCTCGGGTTATACAAATTTACAAATTATTATATATCATAAACACAAAATTATTATATATCATAGTTTTGTAATATCATTTTCTTAAGATCCTATGGTCAAGATCGAGATCCTATAAGATCTTAAGCTTTCAAAGATCCTATGTAAGATCCGGATCGTTTTTGATTTGTAGTATCGTAAAATCGTAGTGGTGGGCCCCTCGGTATGAAAGATTCATACCTTACTCTTTTGAGGTATATAGAGTATGGAGAATTTCTATTATTCATTACCATAGTTGTGGGCCCTCTCATATTAAACAAACAGATCTACCAAATTACTTAAAAGTACAATGATTTATTCACATTGTACAACCAATTAAAAATAGGTCTATCAAATTAAGTACAACCAAATAAACACAAACCGGGTTGACCCGGGACTCTTCAAACCTGGCGGGTTGACCCAGTTTAATTTGACCCATTTTTGACCCAACCTAGCAAGTTGACCAGGTTTAAATCGACTCATTTTTCACCCGGAACGGTTCAACCGGTTGAACCACCCGAGTCGAACCGAGTTTCAAAACATTATGTTTAATTCCCAAATCTTTAAACTTTTATTATTTTTCGTTTATAACCTATAATTTTTTTTATCAGTAAACTATCAACAGCTATAAAAAATCTCGTTGCTATGAAAAAATTGTACAAAAATGTACGAAAATATAATAAACGTTTCATAACGTTTTAATACAGAGGAAAACATTCAGAAAAGCTAAGAACATATGAAAACGAGCGAAAGTTGCCAAAAACATTCAAAATGGATGAAATCGGTCGAAAAGGGTCACAATCGGTCGTAGTCGGACTAAAACGGTCTAAATCCGTCAAAATCTACCAAAAATTGTCAACGTCGGTCGAAAACTAGCGACATCAATCAAAATCGATTGAAAACGGTCAAAAAGGGACGAAAAATGTTACAAACGGATGAAAACGTTAAAAAAATACAAAACGTATAAAATGTTGTATAGTATTTGTCTTAGTTTACAAAATCCAATGCACATGACCCATGACCCATGTTAATTACCCATTGTCGATCACCAATCATGTATTGGTCGATAACATATATGACATGTCACTACAACCCAATATTAATGCACATGACCCGTTACCCATGTTAATTACCCCATGATCAACAGTCATGGATGTGACGACCAGTGATAACCTAATGCATATGACCCATATGATGTCAAATACCCATTATTGAATGTGACCAATGATAACCTAATGCATATTACCCATGACCCATGTGAATTATAGCCATTATCACCAGTCATGAATGAACTCGGTTTGAGCTTGATCACTCGAAAAGCTCGGTTTATTTGTAAAGGTGTGTTGTCTTACACAAATTAATTAAAATTGAAATATAATCGCTCGTTTTTGCTTACAAGGATCGGGTTCCTATACGATCTTAAGCTTTCAAAGATCCTACATAAGATCCGGATCGTTTTTGCTTTGCAGTATCGTAAAATCGTAAGATTCTAAGATCAGGATCACGATCCTGACAACCATGCTCGATACATTTATAATTAACTATTTACACTTAGTACGCTTACATACAATATATATATATATATATATATATATATATATATATATATATATATATATATATATATATATATATATATATATATATATATATATATATATAAACATATGCTATATCACTTACAAGCTCGAAAACTCAACAATAACTCGAGTTGAACTTTGATAAGGTCGGCTCATTTCCGCCTCTTATAAAAGCAAAAAATTTAGATACTTCATGTGTTAAATTTATATGTAATATTTTACATGTCCCCTCACTTTATTGCCTAAAATAAAATTTCCCTTTTAACTTTTCCAAAGAGCCCGCCTAAATTTTTTCCCCAAATTTAAATTGCCCCTCCACTTAATTTCATTGAACCCGCCAATGTTTTTTAATACTCCATCCCAAATATATATCCACCAAAACTAGATCTGGTCTTCTTCTATCTCCTCAACACTCTCCTCACCAAAACACACACACACACAGTCTTCTTCTATAGGACAGGCGTATGAATAATATGAGAGATTTATAGGGTCACCTGGTAAGGTTTTAAATGTAAACTTATGATATTTCATGTCTAAAATCTTACCATGTCTTTTTAATTCTCTCATGTAGCATAAAATTTTCGATTCCTGGATTTGGGGTCTCAATTACAATGGCGGTGATGGTTGCGACTGATAATATATGGCGGTGGCGATATTCAGCTCACTATTACAAATAAAAGGTGCAGAATCGATTGTACGAAAGCCAAAAATGGGAAAAAGACCAAGATCTGACTATCAAAAAATATAGTTGTTTCTAATCAAATAATTACGTTGGTCTATTTGATTTTTTCAGCTTATCTTTTCCATTTTTAGTTGGGTGGTTGGGACAAAGTTACTTGTACCTTTGTAAACCATTCCTAGAGTTTAATCTATACCTTATTTTACATAATCAGGGATATCAGTTTTGGACTCAAAACGACAATAAAGGTTACTTTGAGATCAAGAAGGTCCGCCCGGGTCAGTATAATTTAAATGCTTAGGTTCCTGGGTTCTTGGGTACATCGGTCATTATATGCTTGGGTTCCTGTTTCTTTACAGCACCTTACGATTTTGTTTCATATGCTCATAGTTAGAGGTGGCAAAATAGCTAGGTAGGTTAGGTAATATAGTTCAAAACTTCAAATTTTGGTAGGGTGGGAGTCAGGTTGGATTAGCCCAATGGTGATACACTTATACGTCCAAAGACTCCGAACTTTGCGATTTTGTTTTTAAATAGTTAATGTCAAATATATACAACTATTTAAATATACATTAGATATAGTAAGTTTTATACCATATAAAATCTACTTCAGATGAAAATACATTGGATCTGAAAAAAGTAAGAGCACAGGTAATTGATCTTTTTTTTTTATGCATTTTGCCCTCTTTTACTTTCACTTTATTCGAGGAAAATACCATAGATCTTGTTTGTGCAGATAGTTGAACCAGTGGCGCATCAAGTGACTCAAAACCACCAAAGCAGATAGTTGAATAAGTGACGAATCAAGCGACTCAAAACCACCAAAACAGAATATATATAGTTGAACTAGTGGCGCCTAACAAACTAGATGCACATGAAAAAAGACAAGGCAATAGTGTCTCTATGTCAAATGTCAAGAAATAGATGCACCCGTCAACAATATATATAACCACATACTTTTTAGAGAGGAATGTTTTCTAGCAGCTAATCAAGAACTTTATTCCGGTATGCTCATCTACTTCTGTCATGTTGTGTGCTTTGACATGTTCTAGTTCTGCTCTCATCCTGATGTTGTTATTGTTGATATGCAGCAGCCTACATTTTCAAGGCTTTTATATCCAGATGATGAGATTAGATCAATGGAGAAAAACTTGTAAGTTTAACTGCAAATTTTATTATTATGTTAATTGTTTTGGATTAAAAGTTTTCCTGATGTTGTTTGAATTACTGTTGCTCATGTTTGTGTTAATATTGCTTAGATGGATTTAGTGTTGCACATGAACTTCAAAGAAAATGTGCTAAGTATTTACTACTGCTAGTACAAAAGTTACTACTGCTAGTGACAGTTGGTACTGCTCAGAGATCAAGACGGCTCGAAGTTGCTAGCTAGTTGCTTCTGGAAAAGATTATAGATACTTAATTAGGAAACTATTGTAATCCGACTAGGACTCCTTGGTGTATAAAAGGATGGCCAATTTTATATTTGGTTCAGTTATATACATTCCAATTTTATTGTATTTGAATTTGTTTTGATATATATTGATCTTTTAAATGTGACTAAAAGATGCATATAGTCACACTTTTGGTCACTGTTTTCTTAATTCGTTGTGTGACTAAATATTACAAAAGGCCACACAAACATAAAATTCATGTGACCATTGGATGATCAATAGTCACACAAAATACACATTTGTTCACTTTAAACAGCATATGCTCACACTTATTAACACTTTTGGCCACTGTTTGCTTAATGGTATGTGACTAAATACCCAAAACAAACATGCTTTGAGTGACTAAATATTACAAAAGGCCACGCAAACGTAAACTTCATGTGGCCATTGGATGATCTATAGTTACACAAAATACACATTTCTTCACTTTAAACAGCATACGGCCACACTTATTAACACTTTTGGCCACTGTTTCCTAAATTGTATGTGACTATATACCCAAAACAAACATGCTTTGTGTGACTAAATATTACAAAACGCCACACAAACATAAAATTCATGTGGCCATTGGATGATCAATAGTCACACAAAATACACATTTCTTCACTTTAAACAGCATATGGTTACACTTATTAACACTTTTGGCCACTATTTCCTAAATTGTATGTGACTATATACCTAAAACAAACATGCTTTGTGTGACTAAATATTACAAAAGGCCACACAAACATAAAATTCACGTGGCCATTGGATGATCAATAGTCACACAAAATACACATTTCTTTACTTTAAACAGCATATGGTCACACTTATTCACACTTTTGGCCACTTTGTGTTAAATTGTATGTGACTAACTCCAAAAAAATAACACCCATTGTGTGACTAAATCATCACAAATGTCACATTTATTGTATATTCATGTGGCCATTGGATTATCAATAGTCACACAAAATACACATTTACTTGAATATATCATCTCAAATGTCACATATATTATATATTTATGTGGCCAAAGGACGAACAATAGTCACTCTCAAAAAACATTCGTGTGACTATAAGGTGTTTACGGTCACTGGTAATGACTAATCCAACAAAACTTGTGCCTAATTTGTCACACATATTCGGGGTTTTGGTCACTCTTTTTCGATAGAAAAGGCCACGAACTCAACAATGTGACCATATGCCACCTACGGTGGCGGGACTTTTAGTGACACACAACGAAAAAAACGTGTGTGACTTGATGAGGCGAAAAATGATCCGTTTTTAGGGGGTCATTTAAGCCCGAATCCGACTTTATTTGATCAAATATTGCCCTAAATCGTTCCTTTTGTAATTTTAGGTACTCGGAGAGTGAATTCTGGAAAAGAAGCCATTTTGGACGTTTTTGGAGCATAAAAGTGAAGAAAAAAGCAAAGTCTCAATTTTCCATGTTGGGAACAGTACATGAAGGCGTCAAGAGTAAATTCATGACGGCGTCAAACCTCAAGAATTAAAATCCGTAGTTGATGACGGCGTCACACACAGGGCGTCAAGAGTAATTTGTGTGACGGCCTAGGCCTTGACGGCGTCAGAAGTAGATCAAGGCCATCTGAGGAAGTATTTGGCGGCGAGATGACGGCGTCACACCTTTGTTCTTGACGCCGTCATCCCTATTTTCCTATATATAGTTTTCTAGTTTTTCACATTTAAAGAAAAGAAGTTTTGGGAGAAACCCTAAAGACGATTTTGGTGTAACTTTACAGGTTTTTCAAGGGTTCCAACCCCTTGATACCTTGCATGATTAATCAAGATAAGTGTTCTTCTAATTCAATCAATATGTCTATGTGTTGGTTGTCTATATCTTGTTCTCGTCTTAATTCTATCATGCTAGGCTAGATCTCTTTTGTGTTTGCTTAGATCTAATGAAACCTAGATATTGATTATGTGTTGATTACTTGTTTATTCTTGTTTTGGATGAATGATTTATATGTTAGGCTTAAGAAAACTGGCAGATCTCCAAATGGTAACATGCTTGAACGTCTTAAGAAACATGAACCGAGGCGTACTAGGCCTTTATTGGTTGTATTTAATGCATGAGCCACTGTTTACAATCCCTATAGTTGTGTTGGGCATGGTGTAGGAGGAGATAAGAGCTCATAGAATTGGGGAGTTATGTATGCCACCCCATGAATGGTATTAAGGAATACGATCCGTCATCCATGCAATTATAACAAGTAATTAACGTGTAAAAGATATCTAGGGAGTAGTGAAATCTAAGTAAACACATTTTCTCCAATTACTGCTCACAACTTTAGTATAATTAGTTTATTTTCATTTTTTGTATTTTATTTTGATTGCATCTTAGTTTTGGGTTAGTTGAATAGCAACTAATTCCGCCCACTCTTCCAAAACCTCGAGATTTTTACTTGCTTTCCATAAAATATAAAAACACAAAAATAATCATCCCTCACCTTTAGAACTAGTAATTAGGCTTTCTAATCCTAGCGACACTATTCCTAAGCTGAACGATCAATCCCCCGGTACTTGTCACTATACTATACTACAACGATAAGGTACACTGCCTGGTGGGGGTTGTAAGCTTCTTGAGATCCCTCGAGAGGTAAAGCCTGTTGCGATTCCCACGCATCAAGTTTTTGGCGCCGTTGCCGGGGAATAGTTATTGTCTATGTTAGAATTTCTTTTTATTAGGTCTACTTGCTAGATTCCTTTCTAGTAAGATTTTATTTTTATTTTTAGGTTTTCTTTAGTCTATCTTTTCTTTGTGTCTTTATTTGTAAAAACCTTTCCATTGACTATTCCGTTTTCCATTATGGAAAACGCGAATCCACCAAGTCCGACACTAGAGTTTTACCAGAAAAAATATAATTACACCAGTTTGGATATACCAAGATGGACGAATGAAATGAGGAGGACAGGATCTTATATTGATTTTATTGAGTACCTTGAGAAAAGAGGCCAAGGGCATAAGACTTTTAAAGGATTCACCTTAGGAGCTCCATCAACCCCTCAAAATGCCTCACTTAGTGAAACCTATGCACCATATGATCCTTCACCTAGGATAGTTTTGTATGAGCCACCTAGCTGCATGTCATGGTTAGGCCCTACCATAATACAGGATGAACACATAGGTGACCTTGATGTGATGGAGAATGTATCCGAACATGATCACATTGATCAAAAAGACCTAGGTTTTATGATCGATGATGATGAATCTCAAGAAACAGATGATGAATCTCTTGGGCAATTTGTATATAGCAGTCAGAATATTGAAGATGATCCTTATGATTCGGACATAGAAGTTGAGATGCCTATAGAAGCACGTGAGATACTTGGGAGAATGTTAGGGCTAGATCCTGACACATGGAATGATGAGGTGAACAACATAAGCCCACAAAATACTCAACCATCATTTGAGGCATACACACCACCCGTGACTTACCCGGAAGAAGTAGAAGAAACTTTAGGAATTCCGATGGAGGTAGAACCCTTGGACCAGGCACCACTTAAGGATATAGGTTTGAACACTTGTAGTGATAACCTTACTCCTAGTTCTAGGGAATTTCTTAGTGTTGATGAACCGGAACCTCAATCTTTACACACCTTTCCATCCTTAGATATATTTTTAGGAGACAAAATAGGTTCCGATCCACCCATCAAACCATATTGTCCGGGTAGTCTTAGGATAAAGGTAATGGACTCTAAGCCTTGTAGAGAGGAAGCCAATATTGGAGTGGAAAATGGCCTTACATGCTTACATCACCCATTTATGATTGATCACAAGAAACATTATGGGTTTAAACTGGGTTTATTAGGTCAAGATGGATCCCCAACTAGTAGCCTCTTGAAGTTGATAGAAAATGATCCCTTTCTAGGAGAAAATCTTAATTCACCTATTAACCCAATTGAATTAGGTAAGGTTATGATGATAGGAGCACACCCCTTTGAGCATATAATTCATCCACCACTCTTTCCTCATGAGGCATATTTCCACCCTAAGGGTGTGTATCGCTACTTCCACCTGCACTTAATCCTAAGTGTAGGAAAAACCTCCCCCATTTCTGTTAAATAAGGGTAGAGTCAGGCTCGTGACTCGAACAAAAACAAGCGCTTCTTGGGAGGCAACCCATGTTTTGTGTGATTTTTATTTTGTTTGATTTTTATTTGCTTCTGTATGCATGCTTTATTTGTATTGTTGGTTGATCATGTTTCTAAACTAAAATGTGGAAATACTTTACTATGTTGTTTGACCTAGTCTTAACTCCAACCAAAAAGTATTTTTGCAAAAGATAAGTGTAAGGGGAAACCCCAAATATGTTTTTAAGAAACAAACCGATCATGATTCTCCACAATATTAAATGAACATGTATATTCGTATTTGTTAGAGTCAAATGCTTGTATTGAGTCATAATGAAGTTTTGCAGGATTTTCCAGGAAGTAGGACCAAGTTTTTCCAGAAATTTTCCGGAAACTTAACATAAGAATTTCTGCAGGTCCATTCTGACGGCGTCAGAGGTTTACTCTTGACGGCGTCGGGAGTTAAAATCTGAAAATTTTACCGGTTTTGTTTTTCTAACAGAGTCTTATGGTTTTTGTGAATTATTAAGTTTTATAATCTCCAGGAGATCTGCAAACTTCATTCCACAAACATTATATCTTATCTTGTTTTCTAGGATTTAGTAACTTATATAGGATGCCGCCGATTTTACGCGAGGTTGTCTTGTCTATTTTTGACAGGATTTACGGGTTATGTTCGACAAGGAGATGATTTATATTCTGGAAGGGAAGCTTTGATTGTTCGTTTTCTTAGAGGAAGATCTAACCTGGCCAACCTATAATCCATACCGAGTGAATCAGGGGAGTATTTGATTTCATTCTCTTTACTTTTTCACTTTAACATTCTTTACTTGAACATTGGGGACAATGTTCATCTTAAATGTAAGGGGAGGGTAAAAAGATGATACCTTACATATGCACTTTCGCTTGAGTTTGTTTTGTTTGATAGTAGATGTGTAATAAAACTATGAGAAATACTTGTTAGTGCAATTTTAGCGCCAAATTTAAATTTTTTTACAACATTTAGGAGTGAAACTTTAGCCATAGCAAGCGTCTCATGGATAGGAGATTGTATGACTAGCACATAACCGTATATTCAGAAAAATTTTCCACCCAAAAATGTGAGGTTCGCCTTTAGATTTGATAGGAAAAGCATTTACTATTAGTGCTTATGAGTGTACCGGTAGCATTTAGATTCTAGAACTTGCGTTAGTGATGCATCCCGAGACCGCTAGTGAGACTACATTCGTGTGGTAGGATTTACTACATGATAAGAGGCATTAGGATCACCCTTGTGTTAAACCCGTATCATAATTACTTGACCATTTAAGTCATACTACTTGACTAGTTAAGTCAACTAATTTTTCCCACACCCTTAGCGTTGTACTCATTTTTAGTACACGAAACCCCTAGTACACCCCTCCGAGCCTATCTTTTCGTTTCTAACTTTAAGCATTTTACTTAAAGGAAGAATTTGTTACACCCCACTTAAATGTACAACCAAATCGCCTTAGCCTTCCGTGTATGCGCTCATTTTTAGTGCATTATTGTTATTTGTTAAACCCTAAGTTAACTTTCTAATTGATTACATGGTTGCTAAGTCGAGTCATATCCTTGTACATATTGTTTTGGGACGATTGGGACTCATGGGTAAGTACTTATTTTATGGAGTAATGGGGAAGAACATAATATTATTACCCCCATATGTACGTTAATCTTAAAAGTGCTCCAAGTGTTTTGATTTTCTTAATTCGAGTCATTAGATTAGTTAATTGTAAAGTATGTAAAGATTCAAGTGTAAGGGGAATTTTCATTCCCTATGACGTATTATTTTGGATGGTAGGGTAAGAGTGTATGCAAAAAAAATTAAAAAAAAAATAAAAAAAAAATAAAAAAAAAAATGAAAAAGAGAAAAAACATACGGACTACCATCCCGTTTCATTCTATGTTCATTTTATGTTTTTGTTATTTTTCATTTATTAGCTTAAGTCGAGTCTAGTCTTGGCTTAGCAACGCCATATTGTACATGTAATTGACCAAGATTGTTAACTCGCCACCAGTGAAACTTCCTTTATCCAACAAAACCGTGTAATTCATATCCCTATACCTAACGTTACAACCCTTTAAAAGACCTCTTTGATAGTTTATCCTAGGTGCTTACGCCATGTGGTGGAGGTTTGATCCTTTCCCAAGCCTATGGTAATCTATTTTGCTATGACAGGTAGTGAGAGATATCTTCCATTTCCATAATGTTATATTACTTTATTACACCCGAGAGATGTGAGTATCTAAACACTATTTGTGAGGTGCTTGTGTATGACCTCCGTGCTTGTCTATTGGTCTATAGTGGAACGATTATTTGTTGTAATTACTTTTATATTAGTGTTAAATGACCCCTAACTTGTCTTTTGAGTAGAATAAAAGCGCATTTGCTTGAGGACAAGCAAATCTCAAGTGTAAGGGTATATGATGAGGCGAAAAATGATCCGTTTTTAGGGGGTCATTTAAGCCCGAATCCGACTTTATTTGATCAAATATTGCCCTAAATCGTTCCTTTTGTAATTTTAGGTACTTGGAGAGTGAATTCTGGAAAAGAAGCCATTTTGGACGTTTTTGGAGCATAAAAGTGAAGAAAACGGCAAAGTCTCAATTTTCCATGCTGGGAACAGTACATGAAGGCGTCAAGAGTAAATTCATGACGGCGTCAAACCTCAAGAATTAAAATCCGTAGTTGATGACGGCGTCACACACAGGGCGTCAAGAGTAATTTGTGTGACGGCCTAGGCCTTGACGGCGTCAGAAGTAGATCAAGGCCGTCTGAGGAAGTATTTGGCGGCGAGATGACGGCGTCACACCTTTGTTCTTGACGCCGTCATCCCTATTTTCCTATATATAGTTTTCTAGTTTTTCACATTTAAAGAAAAGAAGTTTTGGGAGAAACCCTAAAGACGATTTTGGTGTAACTTTACAGGTTTTTCAAGGGTTCCAACCCCTTGATACCTTGCATGATTAATCAAGATAAGTGTTCTTCTAATTCAATCAATATGTCTATGTGTTGGTTGTCTATATCTTGTTCTTGTCTTAATTCTATCATGCTAGGCTAGATCTCTTTTGTGTTTGCTTAGATCTAATGAAACCTAGATATTGATTATGTGTTGATTACTTGTTTATTCTTGTTTTGGATGAATGATTTATATGTTAGGCTTAAGAAAACTGGCAGATCTCCAAATGGTAACATGCTTGAACGTCTTAAGAAACATGAACCGAGGCGTACTAGGTCTTTATTGGTTGTATTTAATGCATGAGCCACTGTTTACAATCCCTATAGTTGTGCTGGGCATGGTGTAGGAGGAGATAAGAGCTCATAGAATTGGGGAGTTATGTATGCCACCCCATGAATGGTATTAAGGAATACGATCCGTCATCCATGCAATTATAACAAGTAATTAACGTGTAAAAGATATCTAGGGAGTAGTGAAATCTAAGTAAACACATTTTCTCTAATTACTGCTCACAACTTTAGTATAATTAGTTTATTTTCATTTTTTGTATTTTATTTTGATTGCATCTTAGTTTTGGGTTAGTTGAATAGCAACTAATTCCGCCCACTCTTCCAAAACCCCGAGATTTTTACTTGCTTTCCATAAAATATAAAAACACAAAAATAATCATCCCTCACCTTTAGAACTAGTAATTAGGCTTTCTAATCCTAGCGACACTATTCCTAAGCTGAACGATCAATCCCCCGGTACTTGTCACTATACTATACTACAACGATCAGGTACACTGCCTGGTGGGGGTTGTAAGCTTCTCGAGATCCCTCGAGAGGTAAAGCCTGTTGCGATTCCCACGCATCATGACTATAGGCATATCGTCACACATTTTTGGCGTGACCAATACAACTTTTTGTACCAGTGATGAACATAAGTAATAATAAACTAAGCAACCTAATATTTATTACAAATGACCGAGACTTGACTAGATAGTAAAACTACGTTCCCAACAATCTCCCCCTAAGGGTCGGTCATCACGGTTTCTCAACGTCTTCAACTTGTCTTAATCTTTGACTTTTACTTCTTTAGACGTCTTCAAAAAATCATTGGATAAAATCATTCATCGTTCTTTGTTCTTTGTTGATGTGATGGTGATCATATTATGAAGTTGTCTGCCAAACATGCTCATACATCTTTGTGGTGGTCGTCCGCCATTCCAACATGCTCACAAATCTTTGTCCTTTTGACTTTCACATGCATGTAGTTCCCTTCCTTTCACATCGATCTTTAGTCTTTTTACCAGTGTTACAAAAATCGGCCTACAAGGCGGATTAATCGGCGATTACAAGCTGAACAGCCTTGGACCTTGGAGCGAATTACAAGGTAATCGGCCGATTAATCGGCCTTGGACCTTGGAATGGGCGATTAATCGGCCAAAAATCGCTGCACGGCCCTCGACTGCCTCGGGACCGATTCACGATTTTTGCAACATTGCTTTTTACTTTGTAGATTCATCCTTTTGACGTAGAATCTTTCTTTGAACTTTGTGTTGCCTAGATCGTTGAGGGAGCTTTCTTTGACTTCAAGATGTATGTATGAGCATGTGGAATCAATCGTCATGGAGATGATGTGTAGCTGCTGGTAAACAGTTAGCAATAAACAACCAGTACTTACAGATAAGGAATTAGAGATCGTCAACAGCATAGTGTAGACTCCTTCTAACCCTTACCAAGGCCGTTCCCATTTCGGATACTCCCGAGGGAGCTTACGAGACCTACTAAGTAGCTCAACGAATGGGTGAGTCGCTGGGGATCACTCCACGACTGTAGACCATTTTGGAACCACCGCGAACACTAAGCGTAACCCACAAGGAGTTACCGAAGTGACCTGCTATCAGGGCTGTTTGATGTTGACCCTGGCAGGAGTTTCCAATCAATCATTGAGAAATACTTAAGTATATCCTCTCATAAACATTCTTGGTAGATTGCTAGGACCTGCGAAGGACTCGATAGTTTACAGCTGGTGTCCATTGATGTAGAACAACAGTTTTAGAAATATTAAGTGTTCCTAAGAGATCTTTGTTGTATCTCGAGGCTCTAGACTCGATAAGTGCTTCCTTTAGTCATAGGAGACTGGGAGGCGTCTCCTGTTTCAATATCAACATGGCTCGTAATGAGCGGTCGGTAGATTACTTGGGGTTCTCCGTGAGAATGAAACAAGCTCTTTTAAGAGAACTTGAGTGGTTAAGAAGGTTTAGTGCATTGCGTCACTGGGTCCATGACGTCTTTGTCTTCAATACCGGTGTTGCCTTAGCAACAGCCAGTAGCATACGAATTGAACCCGGTGTCTGCCCTAACGTTGAACATATGGAGGGCTATTTCTTTTCACCCTTTTCTTTACTTTTCTTTTTAATTCTTCAACCCCTTCTTTCTCCTTTCATTCTTTACTCCTTTTTTCATATCATACCTAAGGACTTCTAATACTAACTATTGGTGATGTCCTTGGGTAGATCCCTTCGGCTCTGTCGGATCATAGGATGGTTTTCCCTAACCTTAGCCACTTATAACACCATGACTATCCTATAATTGCCATGAAACACCATTTGAAAATCTCTCAAAGTGTTTGTGATTATCAAACTATTTTGTTTAACACTTTGGGAGTTTTTTGTGTTTACTTTTGAAGGGCTCCCCCTTCACATGTACTCATGTGGTTTTAAATTTGCACATGTGGGAGGAGCAAGCACTTTTCAATTGATCCACTTTCAGTGAACAAGACCGATTCGAGACACGCTTACATTACTAGTTAAACTAGCTTGAAGTTATTACCCGGCCTAGTCGAGTTCACAGAAAGTTTCTCGAAACGGTACATATCTACTTAGACAAATCCTTTTCGAGACACTCTTACATGGCTAGTTAAAGAGTTCCATTGTCAGTTTTTAGGTGACAATTAGCTCTAATAACTAACTTGATGTCATTACCCATCGAGGATAAGTCTTTTCGATTAATAACATTTTGTTTTGTCAATTCTTGGGTCAATTCTGAGTCCAGCTTACTCAAGATTCAACTTTAAGCAACATTACGCGTTCATATTTTAATCACTTTTACTTTTCTCCCCCTCAAAAATACCATATAAAATGTTGTTTTTGATAAACTTTTGATTAAAATATGCTTTTTGAGTCTTATGGGGAGAAATCAACAATAACTTTTGATTATAAGAACGATGAGTTTTCAAGTGCTCCCCCTCAACAAGTGAATACTTATTCAGGTGAAATACTTGTCTTTTGATCAAAATTATGAAAATCATAAAGCATTTGATTAATTCTACTCAAAAGTAAGAAGCCTTCGCTCCTTATATCAGGATTGAGGCACTGAAGCGTACCTCAGGGTCCTTTCTTTACAAGAACGGGTTGTACACTATAAAGTGTGCACAAGCCATACTAATCACAAATCAATTAATGAAAAATTGTAATGAACATGTTGGTACTCATGTAATCCAGCTTACGATTCATCCCCAATTGGAGTATCAAAATCTGTGAACTGAGGATTAGGTCTTTGGAAGGTTTTGACGGGAAATGAAGATCTGACACCAATGTAGCTTTCCAATCGTCTGATCTATTCCCGACGAAACAACCTTTCTTCAATCGTTCGTACAAAGTTGCGAACTTGCCTTCTTGCGTTAGATCTCCATCTAGGATCTTCACCTTTTTTCATCTTCTTCTTATCATCTTGCAGCCTTTTGACTAATCCATCTCGAACGGTTTTAAGCGTATCATCACAGAACTTATGTATCTCATCAAACCTCATGAAACTGAGTGTCTTCCCTTTATTAAAGTAGGTGAAACCAAATGATGGTTGTTGGACAAGCATATACTGTGACATCTGTTCTATTCCAGGAAACGAGAGTTGTGGTTTAGTCAGATTGATCTTCTGTTGATAACTTTCAATGCCAAGCTGAAGATCTTACACTCTTTCTTGAACGATTAGTCGTCTGATGTAGAGAAGTAGGGATGAAATAAAGTTGTATTGTGTTTCAGTTGGGAATTGGCAAATTTTTCCTTGAACTTTTTCTAAATACATATCTTCAATGTCATTTAGATATAGATCGGGAAAATCTCCTTCTGAGAACTTGTACTTCTTTTCATCTTGTCTTTTGACGACGATCTCTCTCATGAAAGTGTAGTTGAACTTCTTAGATTCATGAATTTCCATGATGGCAACAATCTTTGATTTATGCTTGACGCTTTCCAATGACTTCAGATCCAATCTGTAAGTGTACCCGAGTCGATGACGTTCACGCCAGTTTTGAATTCTTAGTAGAGCATCTCTGTTGTAGGCTACAATGGAGTTGTTGAAGATAGGAGTCGACTCTTCAATTGCAGGTATTTCGTACATAGCAGCAGGAACTGAGATGGTCAAGGAAGAAGCATATTTTTCTTTTGATTTTTTGAGAGTAAGTTGAAGGTATCGAAGATCCTTGTTGAAGAAGAATTGGTATGGTATCCTAGGCTTTTCAGGAAATCCTTACAGTGGTAATGGTTTGGTCCAGTCGGTGAAGTAAGGTTTGTCGGGTTTTCCAGAGCGGATGTCGAAATTCGCCTCCGGGTTACGCCAGTCGAACATGCCAAACATTGCACTTGCAATGTTCTCCATGTGAAATTCGAGTTCCATCTTGTTTCCAGATATTGATTTGAGAAATTCAAAAGCATCCCAATTGATTCTCCTTAATTCAGCCTTGGTTAACTTATCAATCTGAAGACCAGACATTACACTTTGAGTATATTGCAGTGTGTTTCCAGGAAGTGGTTCTTCATCTTCAAGAGGAGGTTGTGCTTTGATCAATTTAGTCGACCAATCACCCTCTGGTGTGTCATCATTGTCAATCCAAGAGATGAGTTTCCCTTTTTTGGATTTTTTTGACTTTGTAACTTTTCCCTTGTCATGAGCTTTTGTAGTTGATGATGGTCCAGGTCTAGAGTCGGTGAATGAAGATGCACGAAAATCGGTATCGGGTTGTTCCTGATAATCTTCCACATGGTGCATGAATTGTTCTTCCTCTTCAGTAGGACCTGATCCAAAAGCTGAAGTGTGTCGTTGTTTTTCAGGAGGCGTACAAGCTTTTGGTTGTTTTTGTGAAGACGATGAACCGGTTTTAGACTTATGTTTCTTACCTTTTGAATTTGGATCAGGGTCATCATCTTTTCTTGACCTTTTTAAGGATCCAGCAGCTTCTTTGCATGACTCTTTTTGACAGATTAGCTGCAATGGCATCTACAAGAGCTGTTTCTTCTGGGGTCAAAACTGTCTTGTAAGCCACTTTGTCGTAGAGTTGAGCAAGCAAGTCATCGAATGATGGTTCTGTAGCGGTTGGAGATATTGTTGAAGTTTTGGCAGGTTGAAGAGTGAATGGTGTGGTAGACAACATCTTTTTAACAACACTTCTGATCTTGTGCTCCAAGTTATCTTTAATGGGTTCAACGAGACTTGTTACTTGAGGAGTGATGATTCCAACAAGATTGTCCGTGAGCTAATCGTTGGTGTAAGTTTTGACCATCCCATCTAAATCCGCTTTCATGAAGTTATCGATGTGTTGCTTTCTCCCCTGGAAGTCTTCAACTTGTTTAGCCAGATTTGTGACCATGGTGGTTAAATTGTTCACTTGTTCTTGAAGATCTACGGGATTAACGGGTTCATTGATTGATTTTTGTTTTGATGTTGTCTCGGATGGTGGAGCAGATAAGTGATCTAGTGATGATTCTGAAGAAGATTCGTTGTTAGAGATCGGAGGAGAAGATGCTGGAGGAGTGGGATCCTTTGGAGGTGAACCTTTGGGAAGTGAAGGAGTCTTCAGAGGTGTTTTCTTAGAAGATGACGAAAGATGTAGAAGGGAGTGTGAAGGCGATTGAAGAAATATGTTTGTGTCAAACGGTTGTTCTTGATCATTGACTTCTTCATTTTCTTTGTCTTCACTTTCCTTCCTTCTATGTTCGTCTTCTTGTTCCACCTGTGCGATATATTCAGGAGTGATGAAAGGATCAAATTCCAGATCAGTAGCTACTTCTATTTTTCTGAAACCTCTTTTTGTTCTGCAATATTCTCCTCAGGGGCTGCAGCTTCCTTCATTATAGTATTCCCTTCTTCATCTTTATCTTCTCCTATGTTACTAGGTTGAATAACAGTTTTTGAAGTGGAAGAGATAATTGGAGGAACAATACTACTAGAATCACCTTCATGCTCGGGTTGATAGATTGGATGTGGAGAAGGTTGAGGATGGAGTCAGCTGAGGAGTGATGCTTCTCGCAGCTCTTTGCGGTGTTTCTTCTCTTCGGCCCGTGTATCGATAATGATACTTTTCAGTTTTCTCTTATCGACTAACTATTCAACTATAGGTTCATCTTCTTCATCATCATTTGCACCTGCACTTGGTTCAGTGATAATAATCCCACATCTTTTTCTTTCATCCGTTTGAAGAGTTTCTAAGCTTTGTTTCTTTACTAGTTCAATTTCAGGAAAGTCCTCTTCATCTATTCTCTCACTTCATTCAAAATCTTCTTCATTAGTTGTTGGGAATTACACTAACAGTTACCACTGTTAAGCATGGAAGAAGCCACTGCTGAAGAATGCACTAGCAGTGGAAACTCATTACCACTGCTAGTACATAATATTACCACTGCTGCAGGATAATTTTTAGGAAACGTGTATTAGATAAGTATAGAAAAGATCTCGTGTGTATTCTATTATTCTAAGTTAATACTTACCTTGTAAAGGACTCCTTGTGTCCTATAAAAGGAGGTCCTAGGTTTAGGTTTATGTACGTATCAATTAGAAAGCTTCAAGGTGTAACCCTAGTGATAAGCTAGATCACTCGTATTATTTTTCTTAATAATATTGGAGCTTAAAGTTTGGTTTACATTTTTTGTTCATATACAACTGTTCTCACTCACAAACAAACTCACAAACAAATCTTCTAAGTATATTCCGCGTACTTGTTAGTATCATTCAAAATATCATTCTAACACAAGGCGTGTGTTAAGATCCATCATCAGTTTCGATTTCAAATTCTGACTTACTTTCAGAAGGTGGTGGTGTAGGTTCATCATGAATAATGAATTTAGGTGTGATCTTCTTCCTTGGTTTTGTTGCAGGCTTTGGTTTGGGTGTAGATTTTGGTTTGGGAGTAGGTTTTGGTTGTATTGAACTCGTAGTGCTACTAGTACTCCCTGTTTTCCCACCTCTTTTGCTACGAGTTTGCCTCTTGTCCTATGGTTCATTAGTCTCCTCTATGAATCCCACCTTTCTTCGTTGATAAGCTTTATCATAAAGTTCATAGTTCGTGGTTTTCCTGATCTTATCATCAAGGAGATAGTCAGGAAGCCTCTTGCCTTGTTGCTTTGTGGAGAACATGGCCATTTTGACAAAAGCAATAGTAAAGTCATCATCGTAGAGGTTTTTCGGCTCATCATGGTCTTGCATTCTTTTGATGAAGTCTGGTTGATCTTTACAAAAATGCTCGATGAGTAACTTTGTGAATCTAACAAACGAAATCATTGTATTTTCACGGTCAGTTTGAATGTTGTAGACCATGACGTTCATTATAGATTTTGCACAGTCTACCGGTAGCATGCTGACCATTCCCTAAAATACTTGTAGATGCTCAAGTCTGGGATGTTCATGACCACTCTTTCTTCCTGATATTGAACGAACGACCAACATGTAGAAGGTTCTCCGTGGCTGAGGCATGTATTTGACATTGAACCATGAATGCTTAGTCAGAGGTAAGTCATCTTGAACATCATATCCTAGATCAATGAGATAATCCAGGATCTCCAATTCAGGCAACATGGGAGCAAATTCAGTCTCAGGTCTAGGAAGAAGGAAAACTGTGCGAAGGACTTCCAGATCTACGGTATAGACTTGTCGATCCAGAGTGACAGTGAACGATTCATCATCTAAGTTGACCTTTGCAGTGTGCCAGAACTGATGTAGGTAGAATGTCGGAACAGAAGTGGATTTGTTGAGCATATGCTTGCAAGGATGAGCCAGGAGTATGTCTTTGACAATCTTACACGAATCTTCAGGAATTCTTAGTTTGTCGAAATTGACTCGAGGATTGTTTTTTCCAATTGTGATTCGGCAAAGGTATTATCATGAAACAAAACATCCAGAATTTTTACATGTTAGCACAATGACAGGTTTGATTAGCAGATAAACACCTAAGACATATAAGCACCGATGGTTCAATTGATTTATAAGTGTGAAAGTGTCATATTATGTGATCTAGATAAAATGACTTAAGTGAGATAATGTAATCAACCACAAATCACAACACATTCACATAAGCACAATTACATCATAATGTTTGAATTACATAAACAACACTTTCAATTAATATAACAACATATAACACAAATACAACATTTTCAAAAATACATCGCATAAGGAATCTCGAAACTTGAACATTTGAAAGATTTTCGAAAAATACACATAATGAACATTTTTGAAAATTTTACTAAGTATATTCTAGAAAAAATATTCTCGAAAATATTGGTCTTAGGAAAAATTTCGAAAACACTAATTAGGAGTATTCTCGAAAATTTTCACTAAATGTATTCTTGATAAATATGTTCTCGAAAAAATTTAAGTAACAACATTCTCGAAAAATTTTACAAAGTGTATTCTCGAAAAAATATTCTCGAAAACTTTGAATATTGAAAAAATTTCGAAAATATTGGACTTGGAAAAATTTTCGAAAACACTTATCAGGTTTATTCTCGATAATTTTCACAACATGTGTTCTCGATAAAATACATATTCGAAAAATTCTTATACAAGAATTTTCGAGAATCATGTAGACGTACGTTTCTTGCAAGTAAGTAATTCCAGGGATGATATCCTGTTGAAATAGAGAGCAAGACAAAGATTATGCACAGAAATACCACGTTCACAAGAACTTCGAAACTTTTGAATCACTAGATTATCGAAAATCTCAATATATGTAATCATGTAGCAATTTCCAGATTGAAATAGCTATAAGCATGGATAACAACATGACTACACCAATGAATTGAACTAGTAAACACATAACGAGAAAAACCCAATTTGAACATAAACCCTAAGCATCGAAAATCATGCTAACATGTAATGTAAAACAATTAACTAGTACAAGCATGCATCTAACATTCTAACAAACAAATCCAATCAAGAAAATCAAACACAAAATCACAAAATAAGAAACACCCAATTCGACTTAAAACCCTAGAAATCGAGAATCATCCAAACATGTTTATGGTTATGATTACTTGTTTTAGGCATATTAGTAACATGTGTTTGAACAAAATCCCTCAAGATAAAAACACAAACAAGCTCGAATTGATAATTTCCAAAAATCTTGAAACCCTAGAACTATAAATCGTTAATACAAGAAATCTAGCTATTCAAATTGAAATTAAACGAAAACCATTTCTTAGAATACCCTAAGGAACATGTAGAAACTTACGGATTGAAGATTTATAGCACGGATTTGTTCTTTTGATTTTAGCCCTTGATTCGAAATGGAGTGTTTGTTTTTTGATAATTTTCAGATTTTTTGGAAAAAAATGGGGTGTTTATATGTTTAAGTTATATTTTGTAAACTTTAAGGATTTCACAACTCTGGTCCCTTAACTCATATATTTGCATCATAAGTCCTCTAACTTGATTTATTAACTTTTGAGTTAATGACCGACGGCAATTATCATTTATACTCCCTGCGATATATTATGAAATAACTTTTAACGGGACGAGACGAAGGATAGACCACTAAAAATCCACCATTTATGAAACAACATATCTTTTGGAAATATGCAAGTGTATCGATTTTAAACAAAATTTTAAAATTTTAGACATATCTCCCCCTCAACACTTGTAAAATAAGATAAAGAGTAAAAAATCAAACTGTTGAGAGGAAGTGGTATACTTGCATTTTTTTAATATATGAAAAATAACAAAATCTTTTTGTGTTTTGTTGGTTTTATATTTTTGTATTTTGTTTTTGAAAAAATATTTACAAATATAATTTTAATATTTGACAATCATTTGAATTTTAAAAACTTTTCTGGATCTTCTAGAGTCAAACATCTCATACCAATCTAGTGGACAGGATCAGCAAACCTTGTTGGAGGTAAGGCTTTGGTGAGCAAGTCTGCCAATTGGTATTCAGTTCCCACAAAGTATAATTCAACTGTACCCTTTTCGACATGCTCATTGATGAAATGATAACGGAGATCAATGTGTTTGGACTTGCAGTGTTGAACGGTGTTGCAGGAAATTGCAATTGCACTTTTGGAGTCGCAGTAGATCGGAATCTTGTTGAATAAGTAGCCATAGTCCATCAGTTGTGATCTTCTCCAAATGACTTGAGCACAGCATGTGGACATAGCTACATATTCAGTTGACGATAGTGAAGTGCAGTCCTGCTTCTTAGATTGCCAAGATACTAACTTATCTCTGAGAAATTGTAAACCTCCTGATGTGCTTTTGCGTGTGTCTAAACATCCTGCATGATCAGCGTCAGAAAAGGCATGAAATGGAACTGAGTTAGAAGAGAGAAATGAGAGTATATGCTTAACAAGTCTTGCAATGTTGTGTTGAAGATTGTGAAGTCATGATCTTCTTGCTACAAAGAAAGACTCACAAATATGAAATGGAACTGAGTTAGAAGAGAGAAATGAGAGTATATGCAGTATGTTATGATTGTAAGTGATAAGAAAAACTCAAAGAGTGGGTTGCTATTTATAGGCAAACTTCCAGACCAACCCACGGATACGGCGGAACCAATCCTTTGGTTCCGTCCGTTATACCTGAGGGTTCCGCCAGCATGTCTGACAGGATCATGCACAAAATATTTCACAATCTAACTCAATATTATCAAGATCTTACAAAGTCAACTTTAAGATCTTTGAGTATGAATCTACACGAAATAAAACATGTTTCTTACACATATGTTTCCTTGAAGGGACATGTGTGATGCAAGTGATGATGTAAGTATATCTATTATTTCTAATTTTAGATATACTTAAAAAAGAAAGTATTCTTGTAAAAATATTTATGTAGAGAGTTAAAAATGTTTGTTTGAGATGTTTAACAAGTGAAGGATTTACTGAAAAGTGTTTGATTACTTATATCTTAATAAGACACACTCTTTTAGAAAACTTACTAAATATACTTATATGACATTTTCAACACATGAGATTTATACTAAAGTATACTTGACCATTTTACAATTTGAAATCATTTTATGAAAACATGTAAATGTAGTTTGAGTAATGTTAAGTAAAAGACTTCTAAACTATATTTATGATTTGCTAAAAATAAACTTTTGATGCGTGGAATTGCACCCTCACAAAAGGTTTTACCTCTCAAGGGATCTTGAGAAGCTTGCAATCCTCACAGGCAGTGTACCTGTTCGTTGTAGTATAGTATAATGACAAGTACCGGGGGATTGATCGTTCAACTCTAGGAATAGTGTTCGCTATGGTTAAAATTCTACTAAACTAGGTCTAGGGGTGAGGGATGATTCTTTTTGTATTTTTATATTTTAAGGAAAGCAATTAAAAATCTCGGGTTTGGAAGGAGTGGGCGGAATTAGTTTCTAGTCAACTAACCCAATTAACTAAAGATGCAATCAAAATAAAATAAAATAAACTTAAACTAATTTGTGGTGTAAACAATAATGAGAGAAAGTGTGTTTACTTAGATTTCATTACTCCCTAGATATCTTTTACCGGTTGATTAGCTTGTTACAATTGCATGGATGACGGGTTATATTCCTTAATACTAGTCGTAGGGTCGTGTACGATCTTCCCTAACTCTATAGGCTTCTACCTCAATCCTATGTCGAGCCGACTAAAAGCTCCTAACATGGTATCCCTGGAAGTTACCTATGCATTAAATATAACCAAATAATCGTAGTACACATCCGATCATGTTTCTTATGACGTTCAAGCAAGTTACCAATTGGAAGTCTGCCAGTTTTCTTAAGCCTAACATCGAATTCATTCATCCACAACAATTATAAGTAAATCATCAACCAATAATTAACATCTAGGTTTCATTACATCTAAGCAAACACGAAGGAAACCTAGCCTAGTATGTTAAAGAGAAGACAAGCGTAAGATATAATCAAACAACACATAGACATATTGAATGATTTGGTAAAGTACTTATCTTCAATTGAACAAGGAAGAAACAAAGGGTTGAAACCCTTAAAATAGCTGGAAAATTCGTCTAGGGTTTTATTCCCTCAAAGTTGTACACAATGAATGAAAACTAGAAAACTATATATAGATTTTGTCTCCTGACGGCGTCAAGAGTAGTTTCTGACGCCGTCAACTTGCCGCCAAAATAAACTCGTATTTCCTAGGTCCACTTCTGACGCCGCCACTCTTTATGGGTTCTGAGCCGTCACTCTTTGCAATTACTCTTGATGTCCTTGGAAATTTTGTACTTGACGCCGTCAGATCCCCTTCACAAAACATTCTGGCGCGTCACGTGTATTTGATTTATCCACCCTTTTTTCAACTCATGACACCGTCACTAGCAGTATGTGACGCCGTCAAGTGCAATTTCCAGCATGATTTGAGACTTTGTCGTTTTCTGCACTTTTTCGCTCCAAAAAGGTACAAAATGCTTCCTTTTGTAAGATTCCTCTCAAGAGTACTTAAAATGACAAAAGAAACGATTTAGGGCAATATTTGATCAAATAATCTCGACTTTGGCCTTAAATAACCCCCTAAAAGCGGTACACTTTTCGCTTCATCAACTTTACCTTTTATCGTTAACAAAACTAAGAAAGATCGTAAAATATAAATAACGTTTTTAGGCGATATTTGTATTAACACATCCCTTAAGCCAGACATGTGGTTGAGCTTTATACAACACTCACTGATTTCTTTATCAGTGAGTATCACTTTCTGAATAATAATCAGGGAGACAAGTTCTTTGATAACTTATCAGGGAGTATCTCACTTCTGATAACTGTTAGTTTCACATTGATAGTTATGAAGTGACATGCTCTCTGATCATTATCAGAGATTTTATGCTCCCTGGCCTTTAGAAGGTGTATTAGGCTATTTTATGTTTAAATACTTGTTAGAGAAAATTAGGTCTGTTTTTCAGACCCAACAATCTCCCCCTATTTAAATATACAAATAGACTAATTATTAATAATAAGTGAGCATAACGTCTTCTTCTTATATGCTGATTTTACAACAAGGAAAAATAACAAATTAGTTATCTTCTGAATCCTCATTTTTGCTGAACATGTCATTGACTCTTAGGTTTTAGATCTTCTTTTATTAGAGATCCCGAGACAATTTTGGTTCAAGTTTTTGTTATTGATATGGCTATCTTGAAATACTTCAGAGACTGCAGGGTCAGTTACGTCTCCCATTGTTGTGTCCGATTACGCACACGTATTCATGCAAACCATGAATGATATGAACAACAGTTTTAGCAAGTGATGAAAACTGATGAACATCAACATTGATGAGATTGGGTTTGCTTGAGAACGACATAGACATGCTAATAACACATTTTGTACTTTTCAACTTTATAAGTCTTATTAAAAATGAATCAAAGATTTACAAGGGATAGCCTACGGAAAACTACCCTGGGTTGATGACAGATTCTCTCCTAACTCAAACAACAAGTGGCAGCTAGCTTTGCATTGTTGTTCATAGGAGAGGATGATCCTGACCATAATACTTTTTATTATTTTCTTTACTTGAATCTCCACTTAATTCGGTTACAACCTTGAGTTTATACAGGAGGGGAAACAGTGGTTACATGTGGGTTGCATAGTAAGTTTTCCACTTGCTATAGATAGGCATGTGCCTAGTAGGCTAGTCTGAAGCGTAATTTCGTCTTTCTCGATTGACAACTTATAGTTCCAATGCCAATTTCTCGTATATCAATAAGTACTTGAACTTATATTCCTAAAGAAGTTTCCCGCCCTAATTAGACAAGGATGTGACAATTCAACTAATCAATAGAAGATAACTATGGAGTAATGAGATTCTAAGTAAATACACTTTAACTATCATACGAGTTTCTATTAGTTTATTTTTATGCATATTTAGTTTAATTATTACTTCATCTGTCCTATAATAATTGTCCACTTTGACTTTTTTGAGTCTTTTTTGTTCAACTTTAACAATTAATATTTTTATTTGTATTATATAATACTTGATGAAAATTATACCAAATAAAAATACATTTAAAACCCAATCTCTTCATATATTTTTCATCAAGTGCAGTATTACACAAATAAAAATATTTATTGTTAAAGTTGAAGAAAAAAGACTAAAAAAAATCAAAGTGGACAATTATTATGAGACAGAGGTAGTAGTTATAAAACCAAATTCTTCAAACACCGAGTTTTACATTACTTTCTATAAAATATAAAAATACAAAAATAATTATCCCTCAACCCTTATACTTAATCCGTTATACACTTCGAGCCTACCTCACTATTCCTCTAGAGAATGATCAATCACAGTGTCTTGACTATACTACATTACAACAGTTAAGTACTACCTCCGTCCTATAATAATTGTCCGCTTTAACTTTTTTGAGTCTTTTTTTTATCTAACTTTAACTGTAAATATTTTTATTTGTGTAATATAATACTTGGTGAAAAATATATGAATAGATTGAGTTTTAAATATACTTTTATTGATATAATTTTTATCAAATATTATATAACCGAAATAAAAATATTAATGGTAAAAGTTGAACAAAAAAGACTCAAAAAAACCAAAATGGGCAAATAATTATTGGACGAAAGGAGTACTCTGTATAAAAGGATTGTAAAACTTATTGTGGCACAATCCGCCGCATTAACAATATAGATTTGTTGAAAAATATTGCATAAATAATGAAGAAGAAAAAAATATAGTGAAAATGGTGAAAGAAAGAGTGTCGGGAAAGATAAAGTAGTAAGGGGTGCTTGGTAGGGGGTTTAATTAAAGGGTAAGTAATGACAATGATAATGAAAATTGATGATCGGTTATATATGATGAAATCATTCATTACTTGAAGTGACTAACACCCCATTAGGGGGTGGCAACGTTTGCATTATACCCTTCAGCAAGCTTGGTATCATTCGGCATCACCATTGCCAATATTTCGGCATGGTGCTCGGCATCAAGAATTCGGTATTGTTTGCCGATTCGGTATGGTTAGAAGCAATTTTTTGGACGTTGGCATTTAAAGCCATAGTCGTTGAAGCCATTGTCAAAATAATAATAATAATAATAATAATAATAATAATAATAATAATAATAATAATAATAATAATAATAATAATAATAATAATAATAATAATAATAATAAATAAATAAATAAATAAATAAAATTCCCTTTAAATTCACTTTTACATCTAAACTTATTCACACATAATTGAAACATCAAATCACACAAACAATTTACATTTTAGTAACCATGTCATCATCTTCTTCATCCTTAGACGAGATAATTATTCCCCCCGACTCATCCGAATAATGGTTATCCGGTAGTACTTTCGAAACCTTTTTAGCCGCGTACGAAGCTCTTGAAGACACGGCAAGTTCTACCGAAGTCCGTGGTTATGTCAAACGTTGTCGTGAAAAAGCTTTAGAAAATCTATTGAATGACTATTTCATTGAACAACCAAAGTTTAACGAAAGTGTTTTTCGTGAATGTTTTCGTATGAGTAAAACCTTGTTTTTAAAAATTGTTGGTGACATTGAAGCGCAATTCGAATGGTTTCAACAGGGTCAAGAGGCGTTTGGAAAGAATAGTTTCACGCCGTTACAAAAATGCACATCGGGAATTCAGCAACTCGCAACGGGTGAACCTCCGGATAGATTTGATGATTATTTAAACATGGCACGAAGAACTTCAGGTTATTATTATTATTATTATTATTATTATTATTATTATTATTATTATTATTATTATTATTATTATTATTATTATTATTATTATTATTATTATTATTATTTTCGTTATTCATTTTTTCTTAAATTGTTTTTGTTTTTATTTTAAAAAAAAAACATTTTGTTATTTTTTTTTATTAAAAGTTGTCGTTTTTTTTAGGTGAATGCCTTGATAAATTTTGCGATGCGATTATAAAGTTATATGGTCGAGAGTTCTTACATAGGCCGACAACCCATGACGTTGCACGGTTATTCGAGTCACATGAAGAAAAACATCACATTCCTGGAATGCTTGGTAGCATTGATTGTACACATCTCGTTTGGCGAAATTGTCCTAAATATTTGAGAGGCCAATATAAGAGAGGTGATCACCAACACCCGACTATTATGCTTGAAGCGACGGCTTCATAAGATTTGTGGATTTGGCATTCGTTTTTTGGTCCTCCCGGTTCAAACAACGATATCAATGTTTTGAATCAGTCTCCATTGTATGTTACGGAGCGAAATGGTACGGCGCCGAACAGTTCATTTTATTTAGGTGGACGGCTTTACAAACGTGGATATTATCTTACCGATGGAATCTATCCTAAGTATTCAACACTTGTTAAAGCATATTCGTATCCCACTGACCCGAAGGAAAAGAAATTCAAGAAGCTACAAGAGTTTGCAAGAAAGGATGTCGAGCGAGCTTTTGGTCGTCTGAAGAGAAAATGGTTTATTCTCAGTCGTCCTCTACGGGCTATGACCGTCGCAAAGATTCAAAAAATCGTTTATACGTGTATTATATTGGGCAATATGATTTTAAAAGACAATAAGATGGCAATATCGTTGGTTCATATAATGGATCCGCCGGTCACGCCAATTTATGACGATAGTGTACTTCAGGAGTTAATCAATGAAGATATCCATAACCGTCTTCGATATGATCTTACGGAGCACGTAACTGCTCAAGACTTACCATACCTCGATGACTAGTGATTTCCTATTTTGTTATTTTTTTTGGTTCAAGTATTATGTAATTTTCTATGAATTATTAATAAAATCTAATGTTTTTATTAAATTGCTTAATATAATTATGAATTAAAAAAAATGTTTATTTGCATCATCATTGCCACTATAAAATGAAGATAAGGTATGGTGTGTTATAAAAAGTGTTATCAATACTTTATTGGTTCATTTTTCTTGATGATGCATTATAATGTGGCATGGTTGCCACCCCACTTACTCAATAAATTAGAAGCTTTGAAAATTCATTACCTTATTTCAGTGCACATGATCCACATTCTACGATCCCACTCTCCTAAATTAATGCTTGCATTTGTTTTACTTTTAGGTTCACTATTATATACTCTCTCGGTCCTAATTTAATTGTTCATATTTTCGTTTTTGTTTATCTCAATTTAATTGACTAATATTAAAAATAGATATAGTTTGATCAAGTTTACTAGATTACCCTTTGTTGAAATTGATACTTCAAACTTTATAGAAGTGTTAATTAATTAGTTAAGGGTAAATTTGTTATTTGGCAAAAAAGTAAAAAAGGAAAAGCAGTATTAATTATTTTTTTTTCTTATACTGTGTATTTTTATCGATGGACAATTATTTTAAGACGAACAGAGTATATCTGTTCTACACAAATTTATTTGAACATACACTCACTTAATATTCTAAAATATGAATATTAACACATGTTATATATTTACTATTTGTTTACATATCGTACATACGTATATAAATATATTATAATCACTTATACAAATACTTTATAAATACCACATACGTTAATACACATGTATTGTATAATTTATTATAAAGTATTGCTAAAATTTCAGACAATATCCTTTTACTCATCCTCTTAGATCAAAAAGTATTATATTTTTTTTACTCGTTTTCTCTATGTATCCAAGCTGTCAATTCTGACACTTGTCAGGATCATGTGAGTAGAAGGATAAGTAAAAACGATTTATAGCAAGAAATAACATTTTCCTTTATTATATCAATCAACCTTCTATCAATGCAATGAAATGCTTCATTATATTTCTTGGCATATTTTTCTTAAGCTTTAATTGCTATATTTAAATTCTTGAAAACTAATTTATTACGGTATAAACTAATAAACAAGTGAAAAATGCTTGTATCTTTCTTAGATTGTTTACTCACTTGTACATAACTTATAGTGTTTGCGGGTATATGACAGTCTACTTACAAATTACCACATCGTTTTAACAATTATTGTCCATATTTGACTTTTTAAGTTTTTTTTTATAACTTTAACCGTAAATATTTTTGTTTGTGTTGTATAATACTTGATGATTATACAAATGAAAACACATTTAAAACTCAATTCATTCATATATTTTGTATCAAGTATTATATAACATAAGAAAAATTAATTAAGGTCAAATTGTAAAAGGAAGACTCAAAAAGTAAAAAATGGACAATAATTTTGAGGCGATATAATATTATTTTTCTTCTGAAGTTGACCCGACCCAACCTGTTGACCTATAAATTTTGTCGTCTCGAGCCGATGAAAGGAACCACTTTAGTTTTGCACCTAGGTCCGCCACTGAACATGTTAATCTTCATGTTGGTTCTAAATCATATTTCTTGTTATGTAGAAAATTATCACCTTCATATGCAGCTTCCACTTATAATAATTTTGGGACGGAGGTAGTATTATTTTTCTTTTGAAGTTGACCTAACCCGACCTGTTGACCTATAAATTTTGTCGCCTCGAGTCGATGAAAGGAACCACTTTAGTTTTACACCTAGGTCCGCCACTAAATATATTAATCTTCATGTTGGTTCTAAGTCGTATTTCTTGTTATGTCATAAAATTATCACCTTCATATTCAGCTACTACTTACAAAAGTTTTCTTATCCCTCCATAATTTTTTATTATTATTTTTTTTTAATCCACTTTGAGAAGACGTATTTCATACTGTTTTTTACTTTTTATGATGCAAAAGTAAAATATCTTTAAGAATCTGTAAAGGATAAGAATATGGCATATTACGTTTCTTTTTTCTTTTATGAACAAAGCATCGCACATTACGTATGAATCATTTATATCTAGAAAAAGTAGTAGGCAGCCAACAAAAAACGAGTGGGAAAATATGGCGGGAAACTGAAAAGAAAGAGGGATAAATGAGGAAGTTGGCCGTTGGCTTCAACGTTGTGGGACCCACAACAAAGATTCCTCGGCCTAGAGAGGATCGTTGCGTTGGTTGTGAGTAGAAACCACGTATGAAGGACGTGTGTCATCTATGTGGGGCCCACTTGAAATCTTAATGGACGATGACGATGAGATCTAAGCGGCGCAACGGCAGGCGGTGATGGATAGCCAAAAATACTTATTCTAATCCACGTGTGCATGTGTTGGATCGGGGCCCACTTTATTTGATTTCGTATTTGGTCAAACTTACATTTACGTCGATTTTCTTTGTCGTCTTCTTCGTCGGTTAATAGTTTTGGTTTACTTGTTTAGGTATCATTTTTGACCGATTACACATTTACATCATCCATATTATGCATCAATATTTATAGCAGTTTAATTTGTAAAAAAAAAAAAAAATGTATGAGTAATCAAAAAAATATATAACCAGTTATTTAGATATCTACATAATTTTACCTTACTGATTTGTGTAACAGATTCAGAAAAATGGTTCATACATAAGCAAAACTTAGGTGTTTCCGATTGTTGTTTTTTTTCTACTTGTGATTGTCCTTAATAACAAGTACTTGAAAGTTGCTTAAACATAAGTAGTTTGAGGTTATTGTTAGGATTTGACCATCAAGATAACCATTATCACTATAAGTACCGCAACGGATTGAATCAAGATTGACGTTTAAAGGTTAACACATTAACTACTAACCTTAAGTTACTTGAATTACTAAGACAAAGTAACGGTTCTTGAATCTTGAATCACTGGATCGAAACACTAATAACCAAAGTAGGTTATCTCTATCTTTGCATACATACACATCACAAAAATCACCAACGAAACACATTCTCGAAACTGTGATCGAACTATCCCTTTTGGGAGGAGTTGCCGATCGGTTATGGACAAAAGAGGAGGGGGGACGATTTGCTTACGGTTTTGGTTAATAAAGATAAGCAATGACTAGGTCAATAATGAATCACAAGGTTCATTATATAGTCATTAAACTTGTTGGACAAGTTTGATCTCCTAATCTTTATAGGATTAGTAGATCACACGCCCCACCCTTACTAGAAGGTTTTAAGATTGCGTTTAAGTCCTCAGTTAATTAATAATGTACAATACACATTAATTACTTAGCTTAAACTCCAAGTAATCAAAACATTCCCCTCTTTTCGGTCCTTGTTCGACCGACCTAACAAACAAACACCACCATCGAGTTTTGATTTTCAAACTGACAAGTCCCTCACTTGTTATTTAAATGTTAGTTAATTAGTTATAACGTTTAACGTTATAATTAACGGTCGTTTAAAAATTTTTGTGACATAATATAATTAATGTATAACATTTAATATACTACTTATATTAGTTAAACATATTCCTCGGTGTATACGTGCATACCCTAATAAGCTCACCTATTCCCGGCCTTACAAATTATTGATTATACATAAAAGCATAACCAATAGCTCCCACTTGCGATAAGTCATAATCTAATAAATCATACTAACAATGTTAAGCATCTAGTAACACCACATTGCTCCCAGAAATACCTGAGTGTGGTTTCAAAAAGCATCTAAGTTAAATGGTTTATAAACATACATCCTCTTGTTTCAGATACTTGTTAAACTATTGTTATGGATTTAATGGCATTCCATTTGTTTAACTATTTTGTTTCTCGTTTAAGAAATTAATCAAGATTACCGAACGTAAACAAGTATCATCTTGGTTTACACTTTAGGCACGACCATTCTATAACACCCCAAATCAGTGCAGTGAAATGATTAACCGAGGGTGTGACGTCATATAAAAACCCATAATTTTCAAGACTCGTTTTATAATAAAATTTTAATAACAATTCATTTTCGAACAATTCCGAACTCATTTGATTTAAAAACGAGAAGTTATCTCGCAAAATGTGAAAACTGCACATAACGCATACCGACACAACCATAAACTCAATAAACAATTTAATTTGATTGATATACTATTTACAGAATACTAGTCATGTGAATACTCGTTTTTATTAGAAAAATTATTTTAAACACAATGGCGTAACTTTCGAGTCCTAAATCAAATGTTATCGAGCCTAAACGAGTCCCAACCATTCAAAATCACAAAGTTTACAAAAGTTACAACATGGGTCCCTGTGGTAAATATTACATCGCCCCCCCCCCCCCCCCCAACTCTTACAAACTGTTCATTTTGCTTAATAAAGTTTCGGGTATAAAAGAGAAATCTATTAGGGTTAAGATTCATTTTTATCAAAACCCTAACCCCCATGTCTCTCCTCCCTCCCTCTCTCTCATTCGGCCACCACCTCAACAGCTGATCACCACCACTACTCCACCACAGCAACTACCACTTTGGGTCAAAAGGAACAAAGATTAAAGGTTTGGAGCGTGATATCGGGTTTTGTTCGTGTTTTGAGTTTTTGGTTCGCAGATTTTAGGTTGTTCTAGTGTAAATCGAGCTCCTCTCTCCCTCGTCTCGTCAGTATGATCAAAAACCCAAAAACTAATGGTGTATCTGGGAGAAGAAATCAAACCCTGTTTATCCTAGTTGACATGGTTAGATCTATGACGAATCAAACAACTCTACCAACGATTTTAGGGTTATGATGGAGGTCAACTTTAATGTGTATACTATTCCATCCATGTCTGTTTTCTTCTTAAAGAGCCACTTACTACCAATGGTTTTAGCGTTAGGAGGAAGTCAGCTTCAATCCAGACATTGTTGTCTCTCATGGATTGCATCTCCGCGGTCATAGCTTCAAGCCATTTTTCAGCTTTACGATAGGATAATGCAGCTTTATAGTGAGTGGTTCACCATGGTCCCCTAAGACATGCTCCTCTGATTCGACGTATAAACACATTTGAATAGGTGCACGATGTGTCCTTATGGACCTACAAACGGGAATAACTTCATCTTTAGGTTCAACACTTTCATGTTCAACCATATCAAGAAGTTGGCTAGTATTCTCAGAATGATGAGTATCTTCTTGAATTTCTCCAAGTTCTACATTACTCCCACTTGCCTCTTGTGAGATGAGATGTCACACCTCGCCAAGGCGGAAACGCGAGTGTAACTTCATAGATATCATCACAATACATGGTGTCTAAACAGAGAATTACTACATGCAAAAAATATAGCAATGTACACACACAAAGTGTCATAATAATACCCTAAATAAAACAACCAAAAACAATATCCCAAAAAGGTATCTTCAATAGAACGTAAAGTACTAATTGAAAGACATTAAAGTATGACAATCAAATTCAATCATAAAGATAAATTATTCTCAAATGCAACTAAGTCTCGTCTAGTCGCTTCTTTCAACCTTAGCCTTAGAATGCTCACCTAAAAATGATGCTTAAAAACGTCAACATAATGTTGGTGAGATTCATAGGTTTAAGACACACAATATCACACAAGGCAACCAGTTCACTGTGATTATAAAACATAGCAGGACATTAAGGGGGTGCTTGGTAGGGGGTTAAAGGGGGTGGGGAATGGGTAAGATATTTAAAAGGGCCCACATTACTCAATATATGGTGCTTGGTTAGGGAGTGCAAAGGTATTGATTACCCCGTAGTGGGTAATCAACCATTATAGAGTAAATTAGGGGGTAAGGTATTGATTACCCACCTTACTCATTCCTTCGCATTCCCTTTCCCTTTCCCTTTCCCCGCTTTTAACCAAGCGGACCCTAAGTATAGTTACCATATAAGCTAGCATGCAATCACAAAAACCAACTAACGCAACATAAGGCAACAATTGGGATGGAACATGCCCACCGATCCAAATATCATATCCAACATCAATTGGGATGGAACGTGCCCACCGGTCCAAATATCATATCCAACATCAATTGGGACGGAACGTGCCCACCGGTCCAATTACCATATCACACATAAATTAGGATGGAACGCGCCCACCGATGCAAGTACACAACAGTCAAAACCAATTGGATCGTACAAACGAACAATTAGATAAACATCCCTCTAAATGGATCACACAGAATAACCACACCGCATTATCATAACATGTAGCATATACACGATAACCACTTACAAGTCCATGCATTTATTAGACACATAATCACAGTAACTTAAAATCATAATTTAACACAAGCATCATTCTCATCCCAAGTTTAAAACAAAGTAAAAAAAGAGACTATGAACTCACCTTAGTCTTTGCAGCTTCTAAATAAACAATCACAAATCTATACAACAAAATAAACCCACATTACACGCGACCAAGCTAAAAGCTATAGTTCATGTAACACACATATGATGGATGTATAAAGGTCATATAAACCACTATCATTCACCTAGACTCCACACCAAACACTACCAATCACTTACACTCACTAAATCCCTTGCATAAACTTTTTCAGAATACGCATAATTTTGGGGTACTTTTACCCACATGAAATCACGACAAAAATAGATCCACAACGCACACCAAAAATTCGCCATGGTTTCTTATTAGCATGCAAGCTATTCCCAGAAGGCTATGCTCTAAAACCATACACAAGTACTCTTAATAAAATAAAACTTGAAAACTATCCAGATTCGGATCTGACGCGCACCAAAATGTTTTGACCTAAGAATCATATTTGTACAACTTTTTAACGTCCCTCCTTCGCGTGTAAGTCAAAGGGAATATAGAACTCAACTCTATCAAAAGGGATAACCCTAATTCCACTTTTAAACCCTCCTTTGACCTCTAAACGTTTGCCCTAAATCTGTCCCGGTTTAACAGCTTTGACACCTTTACTCGCAAAAATCATTAGACTGACTTCTGGACCTCGAAATCAATCGTGGTTAGAATTTTTGGAAAGCTCTTTCAATGAACTACAATTTAGACTCAAAATGCATGTCATAACTCATCACCATCTATTAAATAACCTCATATCTTTAAACCCTTATGAATCTGCCAAAACCCTAACTCATTAACTAACATGTTTTATGACCAAATCTTTTCACCAATCATCATCATATCTGATGAGGCGAAAAATGATCCGTTTTTAGGGGGTCATTTAAGCCCGAAATTGAATTTATTTGATCAAATATTGCCCTAAATCGTTCCTTTTGTGATTTTAGGTACTTTTGGAGTGAATTCTGGAAAAGGAAGCATTTTGGACGTTTTTGGAGCATAAAAGTGAAGAAAACGGCAAAGTCTTAATTTTTCCTTGCTGGGAACAGTACCTGACGGCCTCACCAAGTTCTTAATGATGGCGTCAAGAGGAAAACAAGAGGTGAAGAGGATAGAGTCCATGACGGTCCAAAAAGATTTTACACTAGGGCATGACGGCGTCACGCTAGGCCGTCATGGTCCCTTTATAAGTGACGGCCCAGAGGAAATTTGCTCTTGACGGCGTCAGATCTGGATCTAGGCAATCCGAGAATATTATGGGCGGCGAGTTGACGGCGTCAGAATTTTCTTCTTGACGCCGTCACCTTGGAAAATCTATATATAGTTTTGTAATTTTCATTCATTAAGGGAGGAAAATTTTAGGGACGACTTGGAGAAACCCTAGCACGATTTTATCAGTATTTTCAAGGGTTTTCACCCCTTGAAACATTTCATGTTCAATTAAGATAAGTATCCTTTCAATTCATTCAATATGTCTATGTGTTGTTTGAATATATCTTACGCTTGTCTTGATTTTAACATGCTAGGCTAGATCTCTTATGTGTTTGCTTAGATGTAGTGAAACCTAGATGTTGATTATGGGTTGACTGCTTGTTTATAGTTGTTACGGATGAATGATTTCGATGTTAGGCTTAAGAAAACTGGCAGACTTCCATAGTGTAACTTGCTTGAACGTCTTAAGAAACATGAACCAATGCGTACTAGGTTTTTATGGTTGTATTTAATGCATGAGCGAATTCTAGTGATCCCATGTTAGGAGCTTCTTGCAGGCTCGACATAGGAGTGAAGTAGGAGCTTATAGAGTTAGGTAAGTACGTACGCCACCCCACGATTGGTATTAAGGAATATAACCCGTCATCCACGCAACTGTAACAAACTATCAACCTGTAAAAGATATCTAGGGAGTAATGAAATCTAAGTAAACACAATTTTCCTATTTATTGTTCACACCACTAGTTTAATTAGTTTAATTTACATTTTTGATATTTTATTTTGATTGCATCTTAGTTATTGGGTTAGTTGATTAGCAACTAATTCCGCCCACTCCTCCAATACCCGAGATTTTTAATTGTTTTCATAAAATATAAAAATACAAAAAGAATCATCCCTCACCTCTAGACCTAGTTTTTAGGCTTTCTAATCCTAGCGACACTGTTCCTGAGTTGAACGATCAATCCCCCGGTACTTGTCACTATACTATACTACAACGATCAGGTACACTGCCTGGTGGGGGTTGTAAGCTTCTAGAGATCCCTCGAGAGGTAAAGCCTGGTGTAATTCCCACGCATTAAGTTTTTGGCGCCGCTGCCGGGGAATAGTTATTGTCTAGGTTAGGATTTCTTTTTATTAGGTCTACTTGCTAGATTCCTTTCTAGTAAGATTTTATTTTTATTTTTAGGTTTTCTTTAGTCTATCTATTTCTTCGTGTCTTTGTTCGTAACTTTTACCATCCGACATCATGGAAGGTGGTAACATCTTTGAACCCATGAACCAACCACTAGCAAACCAACCTCTTAGGCCCCGAACCCTAGGAGAGTATTCCCGACCTAGCCACCAAGGCTATCGAAACACTATTCAGCTCACCCAAGGAACCAATGTGTCTCCCTTGCGATCCGACACCATCCGGTTGGTGCAAAGCGGATGTGCATTCCATGGACTTCGTTCCGAAGATCCTAATCAACATCTCAAGGACTTCCTTAAAATCGTAGATTCTATAGATCTTGATGTTACAACTAGAGAGTCGACCCGATTACGCCTATTCCAATTCTCTCTACGTGATCAAGCTAGTCAATGGCTTGAACGTTTACCCGCGGGATCCATCACCTCAATGGATGATCTCACCACTCGTTTCCTTGCTCAATTTTTCCCACCGGGGAAAACTGCGATGCTTAGAAATGATATCTTGATGTTCCAACAACATTAGGGTGAAACTTTCTACGAAGCATGGGCTCGTTTCAAGGGTCTACTCCAAAAAGTCCCTCATCATGGTATAAATCTTTGGTTACTAGTTCAAATCTTCTATGACCATGTCGACTATCACACCAAACGTACCATCGATCGAGCCGCCGGAGGTAGATTGCGTGATAGGAACGCCGAGGAATCGTGGGCAATTATTGATGAACTTGTCGCCGATAATCATGAATTATGGGAGTTTAATCACACTATAGAAGCGGCCATCAACGCAATCTCGACACCTGGAGGGACTAATCAAATCTCTGATGAACTCCTTTGCAAACTTGAGGCAAAAGTTGACTATTTCGAGGAAAGGCAAAAGAGACCTTTAAGTCCTAGACGGGCTGCTGTCAATTCTGTCTCGAAAATGACTGCAACGCCGTTATCAGAGTCACCTTCTAGAGAGAATGTTGAGACCTTTCAAAATTATGCCCCACCTTATTCTCCTCCTGAGAAACTTAGCCCGGAATTTGAAGCTAGAATGAGAGAATATATGGCAACCCATTCTGAGCGGCTTGCTAGATTTGAGGAAGCATTTTATAAACAAAAGGAGGAGATGCAAGAGAAAATGAATTAGATGATGAGCCTAGTGGAGGAGTATGCCAACCAGAAAACCCCTGAAAGGATGTTACTGAGGAAGGAAAGCACCACCCCCACTACCCGGTTTGTTAATTCCATCACAGTTGTCCACACGGATAATGAGAAAGTAGAAACCCCTAGTGAACCAACCACAGAAGAACCGCCAAAATCCCAATCCTTAAGTTACTACCTGAAACATGATATAAACGAAAACACCATAACAAATTGGATAAAGGGCGACGGGCGTAACCAATCCTCCAAACAGGGTTCAGAGAAGGAGGAAGAGGGAAAAGATGAGTATGATACATTACCTGGGGCACCGATATTCGAGAAACTACTAGTACAAAAAGTAGCTACTAAGCAGATGGCGTGTGGGAACTTTGAGATACCAGCCAGCATCGGGAATTTGAAATATCTAAACACTTTCGCCGACCAAGGATCGGAAGTAAATCTTATGCCCTAACTATCTATACCCAACTAACATCAGAAATGCCAGCCACCACTCGTGTTAGTCTATCCTTCGCTGGACACTCTTATGTGTACCCCCTGGGAATCGCAGAAGATGTGCTGGTCAATGTCGCGGGATTCATGTATCCCGTTGATTTCATGATCATCGATGATAAAGGAGGTGGATGCATGCCAATAATCCTTGGGGCACCATTCCTTACCACCGCAAGAGCTGTCATTAGGTATGAAAATAGGAAAATTGAGCTTAAATCAGGAAAAAGAAAGATTAGCTTTCCCATGACCCCGCGATATGCGCAAGAAAACTTGATGAGGAGAAAGCTCAAAAACAACATTGACACATCGCCTATTCGTGTTCAGGAAAAGATTCTTGCATGGGAGGCAAGGATCAAAAGTTACAAAGAAACTAAACATGAAGAAAGCAAAAGTAACAAAGTTCATGTCAATTTTGAACATAGTCAACCAACGAGGAATCTTGTACCATTCGCGAAAGGGGACCTTGTACTCTTAAGACACTCGGAGATAACAATACCTCCCGATGAACCAAGTCCCTGGTGGTATGGGCCATTCACAATTGAAGGCATAAGCCAAGATGGGATAGCTAACTTGAGCAGTAAAGGAGGAGGGGAGGTGCCTGCAAGCATCGATCGATTGAAACACCACCACCACGATAGTAATGATCGCAATTATATGGGGTACATCATCTCGAAAGATGAGGTCACGTAATAGCCCATGACCTTGAGTCTAGCTACAAGACTCGTAAATAAAGAAAAGCGCTTCTTGGGAGGCAACCCATGATTTGTGTGATTTTTATTTGTTTGATTGTTATTTTTTTCCGTATACATGCTTTATTTTTATTGTTGGTAGATCATGTTTCAAAACTAAAATAGTGAAAATACTTTATTTTGTCATTTGGCTTTGTCTTAACTTCATCCTAAGGTATTTCGCAAAAGATAAGTGTAAGGGGAAACCTCAAATATGTTTTTAAGAAACAAAATTGATCATGATTCTCCACAATATTAAATGGACATGTATATTCGTATTTGTTAGAGTCAAATGCTTGTATCGAGTCATAATGATGTTTTGCAGGATTTTCCAGGAAGTAGGACATAAGTTTTCCAGAAATTTTCCGGAAACTTAACGTAAGGATTTCTGCAGATCACTTCTGACAACGTCAGGAATTAATTCCTGACGGCGTCATGTGTAAAATTCTGGAAATTTTGCTAGTTTTGTTTTTCTAACGGTGTCTTAAAGTTTTTGTTAATTCTTTAGTTTTATAAACTCCAGGAAATCTGCAAACATTCATTCCACAAGCATTATATCTTACACTGTTTTCTAGGATTTGTTAGTATATATAGATTGCCGCCGATTTTATGCAAGGTTGCCTTGTTTGTTTTCTCAGGTTTAACAGGTTATGTATGACAAGAAGATGATTTATTTTTCTAGAAGGGAAGCTTTGATTGTTCATTTTCTTGGAGGAAGATCTAACCTTGTTACCGCACCATCCACATCGAGCGAATCAGGGGAGTATTTGATTTCATTCTTTTACCTATTTCACTTTTACATTCTTTAATTGAACATTGGGGAAAATGTTCATCCTAAGTGTAAGGGGAGGGTAAAATGATGATACCTTATAAGATACACTTTCACTTGAGTTTGTTTGTTTGATGGTAGGTGTGTAATAAAACTATGAGAAATACTTGTTAGTGTAATTTTAGCGCCAAATTTAAAATTTTTTACAACATTTAGGAGTGAAACTTAGCCTTAGCAAGCGTCTCATGGATAGGAGTTGTATGACTAGCACAAAACCGTACCATTCAGAAAAATTTTCCACCCAAATATGTGAGGTTCGTCTTTAGATTTGATAGGAAAAACATTTATCATTAGTGCTTATGAGTGTACCGGTAGCATTTAGATTCTAGAACTTGTGTTAGTGATGCATCCCGAGACTGCTAGTGAGACTACATTCGTGTAGTAGGATTTACTACATGATAAGAGGCATTAGGATCACCCTTGTGTTAAACCCGTATCATAATTACTTGACCATTTAAGTCATATTACTTGCCTAGTTAAGTCAATTAATTTTTCCCACACCTTAGCGTTGTACTCATTTTTAGTACACGAAACCCCTAGTACACCCCTCCGAGCCTATCTTTTCGTTTCTACCATTAAGCATCTTACTTAAAGGAAGAATTTGTTACACCCTACTTAAATGTACAACCAAATCGTCTTAGCCTTCCGTGTATGCACTCATCTTTAGTGCATTATTGTTATTTGTTTAAACCCTTAGTTAATTATCTAATTGATTACATGGTTGTTAAGTCGAGTCATATCCTTGTACATATTGTTTTGGGACGATTGGGACTCATGGGTAAAGTACTATTGTTATGGAGTAATGGGGAAGAATATCTTATATTACCCCCATACGTGCGTTAATCTTAAAAGTACTACAAGTGTTTTGATTATCTTAATTCGAGTCATTAGATTAGTTTATTGTAAAGTATGTAAAAATTCAAGTGTAAGGGGAATGTTCATTCCCTATGATGTATTATTTTGGATGGTAGGGTAAAAGTGTATGCAAAAAAAAAAAAAAAATATATTGAAATATATATATATATATATATATATATATATATATATATATATATATATATATATATATATATATATATAAGAGAAAAAACATACGGACTACCATCCCATTTCATTCTATGTTTGTTTTATGTTTTTGTTATTTTTCATTTATTAGCTTAAGTCGAGTCTAGTCTTGGCTTAGCAACGCCATATTGTACATGTAATTAACCTAGATTATTAACTCGCCACCAGTAAAGATTGCCTATATCCAACAAAACCGTGTATTCCATATCCCTACACCTAACGTTATAACCCTTTAAAAAGATCTCTTTGATAGTTTATCCTAGGTGCTTACGCCATGTGGTGGAGGTTTGATCCTTTCCCAAGCCTATGGTAATCTATTTTGCTATGATAGGTAGTGAGAGATATTTTCCATTTCCATATTGTGATATATACTTTATTACATCCGAGAGATGTGAGTATCTAAACACTATTTGTGAGGTGCTAGTGTATGACCTCCGTGCTTATCTTTGGTCTTTAGTGTTGCAATTATTTGTTGTAATTACTTTTATATTAGTGTTGAATGACCCCTAACTTGTATTTTGTTTAGAATAAAAGCGCATTTGCTTGAGGACAAGCAAATCTCAAGTGTAAGGGTATATGATGAAGCGAAAAATGATCCGTTTTTAAGGGGTCATTTAAGCCCGAAATTGAATTTATTTGATCAAATATTGCCCTAAATCGTTCCTTTTGTGATTTTAGGTACTTTTGGAGTGAATTCTGGAAAAGGAAGCATTTTTGACGTTTTTGGAGCATAAAAGTGAAGAAAACGGCAAAGTCTTAATTTTCCTTGCTGGGAACAGTACCTGACGGCGTCACCAAGTTCTTAATGACGGCGTCAAGAGTAAAACAAGAGGTGAAGAGGATAGAGTCCATGACGGTCCAGAGGAAATTTGCTCTTGACGGCGTCAGATCTGGATCTAGGCAATCCGAGAATATTATGGGCGGCGAGTTGACGGCATCAGAATTTTCTTCTTGACGCCGTCACCTTGGAAAATCTATATATAGTTTTGTAATTTTTATTCATTAAGGGAGGACAATTTTAGGGACGACTTGGAGAAACCCTAGCACGATTTTGTCAGTATTTTCGAGGGTTTTCACCCCTTGAAACCTTTCATGTTCAATTAAGATAAGTATCCTTTCAATTCATTCAATATGTCTATGTGTTGTTTGAATATATCTTACGCTTGTTTTGATTTTAACATGCTAGGCTAGATCTCCTGTGTGTTTGCTTAGATGTAGTGAAACCTAGATGTTGATTATGGGTTGATTGCTTGTTTATAGTTGTTACGGATGAATGATTTCGATGTTAGGCTTAAGAAAACTGGCAGACTTCCATAGTGTAACTTGCTTGAACGTCTTAAGAAACATGAACCAATGCGTACTAGGTTTTTATGGTTGTATTTAATGCATGAGCGAATTTTAGTGATCCCATGTTAGGAGCTTCTTGCAGGCTCGACATAGGAGTGAAGTAGGAGCTTATAGAGTTGGGGAAGTACGTACGCCACCCCACGATTGGTATTAAGGAATATAACCCGTCATCCACGCAACTGTAACAAACTATCAACCTGTAAAAGATATCTAGGGAGTAATGAAACCTAAGTAAACACAATTTTCCCATTTATTGTTCACACCACTAGTTTAATTAGTTTAATTTACATTTTTGTTATTTTATTTTGATTGCATCTTAGTTATTGGGTTAGTTGATTAGCAACTAATTCTGCCCACTCCTCTAATACTCGAGATTTTTAATTGTTTTCATAAAATATAAAAATACAAAAAGAATCATCCCTCACCTCTAGACCTAGTTTTTAGGCTTTCTAATCCTAGCGACACTATTCCTGAGTTGAACGATCAATCCCCCGGTACTTGTCACTATACTATATACTACAACGATCAGGTACACTGCCTGGTGGGGGTTGTAAGCTTCTCGAGATCCCTCGAGAGGTAAAGCCTGGTGCAATTCCCACGTATCAATATCACTGATTAACGATCCCAACATGTTTTATATAATTAATTTACAGAAACTCATAAACCCTAGATCCATCATAACTTGTATTATATGAATTATATTAATTAATTGAACATAAGGATCAAATATTATACCTTGATCTTTTTTTTTTTTTTTTTTTTTTTTTTTTGCTTCAATAGACAAAACCCTAATTTTTTTCTCCTTGTTTCTCCCCCTTGATAGACTAATTCCAGAGAAAAAGAGATTTGGGGTGTTGTGGTTTTGTATATATACTATCCTAATATAATTCTAGATAACCTCCTTAGCTAGGAATTATAGTTGGACTCAAATTTTGTTTTCTTTTTCCTCAAAAACCTCCATAAAATCGATTCATATGTATACATATATATTTTTATATTTTTGTTATTACAAATAATTATTATACTTAAAACCTTGTGTTTTTCTATTTTATAAAAACCTATACCGAAACCAAACACCTTACGCGATAAACCTTCGTTTTTACGACGACTCGGAAAATTATCATTTTCAAACCAAAGTTTCCAAAAATAAAATTTCACACTTATTAACAATATAACCCATAAAAACCAAACACCACTTATTTAATAACACTCAAAAGCTCAAACAAAACTCGTTACGCAAAACACCAAACATAAAACCACACAAGGCATTTCCACGTCACAAAGGTGAACGAAATGAACTTAACCAAAACAACATTACTCAATCACCATAATAAAACCACGCAAGGGCGATTTAGTGCCAACACACACTCATATCACTCCAATCACCTAAGACACACCAAACAAACGTCAACCGAGTCAAGACTATCAGTTAAACTGACCTGCTAAAATCACGGTTGTTACATGAGAGGACTCTCAAAAAACTCAGCAAATCAAGCAACAAAGACTTTGTGCTCAGGTGGATAGTAGAAGTATTAACTGTTAGGAATGCTCCTAACACAAAAATGTGACAACATATTCGGTATTACAATAGTTTTAATATTAGGCTCAAACACAAGGACTAGAGTTGTAAACAAAAATGTGACAACATATTCGGTATTACAATAGCTTTAATATTAGGCTCAAACACAAGGACTAGAGTTGTAATTAGGACAAACTTATGTGTTTGGAGGCCTATATAAACCCCTCTATACTTCCATAGAGGGGTGATGCTTAGTGTGTAAACCTTATCCTGTTCATTATCAATAAAATACACCTAGTATTCCCTTCTCTCTCTACTTTCTCTCACTATCCATGGCTATGAGCCTATGATATACTTCCATCATTCCCGACCTCCCGAATCACAATATCAACTAAAACAATAGATCCAACAGTAACCAATCGTTTCCTTTAGGTGTCCTCAAAGATACACTTAACAGATCTTGGTTCTAGTTTGTCAGTCGTGTCATGCTCCTGAGTGCCTCACAACTCCAGACCTTTAAGTTAGACAAATTAATGAATTTCCCATGCCATAATTCATATGGTGTCTTTCAACCTTCTTAGTTGGAATCATATTGAGAATGTGTGCAGCAGATTCAAGAGTATAATCCCAAAAGGACATTGGTAGAGTTGTTTGATTCATCATAGATCTAACCATGTCAAGCAGGGTAAGTAGGGTTCGATTGCTTCTCCCAAATACACCATTATGTTGTGGTGTACGAGGAGGAGAGAGTTGTGAGACAATCCTACAATTCTTAAGATGATCTACAAACTCCTGTCTTATATATTCGATGGTCTTTCCGAGTTGATTCTCAACCTTACATTGGAAGACTTTGAAAGTTTCAGAGACTTCATGTTTGTATTTAAGCAAGTAAACATAACCATATAGACTAAAAACGTCAGTGAAGGTCAAAAAGTAGCTATATCCTTGTCTTGACAAAATTCTGAAAGGGCTACATACATTCGTGTGTATGAGTCCAAGAATTTCTTTGTCTCTTTATGTTACATGCGGAAAAGGATTTCATGCCATCTTTCTAGACTCACTGCAACACAACTAGATGGACATTGCACATACAATCATGTCGTTAATTGAATAGATGAATAGCAAGGCGAACACATCTTTTATCTCTTTGTAGTTTTGCAGTTTTATTTATCTTTTGTAAGTTTAGTTAATTTACTATTATATAATTACATGGATATAAAGCACAATAGTTGTCTAATTAGTCTAATTTACTTTAGTTCACTTAGATACCCTCGCTCTAGTGAACGACCTGGTCTTCCCAAGTCTAATACTATCACGAACGGGTACACTGAACGTGAGTGTTGATGAAGTTTTATCTCGATTCGGATTATAAATATTAAAATTAGATTTCACACCCTCATAAATTTTACTTAAACCTAGTGGAAAAATGCTCAAAGGCGGCCTTTTTGATAAGGTCTAGGGAGTCACACCACACGCCATTAACATGAATCCCTTTAATTGAGCAATTAGCGATTTGGTTCTTAAGGATCGAATGGAAAAACTTAGTGTTCTCGTCTCCCTCTATGGCCCATTTTAAGCAACTCTTTTGTTTGAGATCATCCCTGTAAAGATGCTCCAATTGGTTCAATTCCATAAGCCACCCATATCTTCTTTTGCCATCAACGGGATTAATTAGACCCTCTTCTGCACGCGCATCCTACTCAACCACGTTTTGCATCAACTCCTCTTTAGCATGGTTCAGTGACGCAATTCGAGGCCTGGTCCAATTTTTATGTCATTCCTTAGCTTCTAAAGTTTTTTTTGAGAATAAGAATTGCAGATAAGGAGGCATGGGGAGAGGCCCATGAATTAGAAATAATGTCTACCAATTCAGGTTCACGAATCAATTTCTCAAAGATCTTAAAGGGTTTTGGACCCGAATTCGGAAGTCCAATTTTGAGCAGAAGGGGACATTGGTATGAGTACGAACGATATAACACCAACACTAAAGCATCATATCATACCTTGAAAAAATTATGGGAAGCTAAGAACCTGGCCAACTTGCTCACCTTATTCCCATTTTTATTAAATCTAGTAAAACGCCTATCACCAAGAGGGAAATCGAAGAGGGCAACATGGGATATGAACTCGTTAAATTTATTTGCCTCCTTATCGTCAAAATTGCAATCCATTTTTTCTTCCCTGAACCTAACCGTGTTAAAGGCTCCAAAAATGATTTAGATATCTTCAACCTAGTTAATGAGAGCCCCAATAGATAACCATGAATCCCTCAAGTATGGTAATTTAGCTAATTTTATAGAGTAAATGACAAATGCATCGAACTTGACCATTTTTGTGATTTTGTGTAGTCAAATTTTTTTTTTTTTTTTTTTTTTTTTTTTTTTTCCATTTTAATACAAATCATTTGAATTTTTGCTATTGTATGTATCCACGTCAGCTGAACGTCGTATCATTAGTCCTTTATACTAACGTCCATTAGTAAATAACTTAAAATTCTGTTTTCTTATGTTTTTATATGTTTTCATCCATTTTTTTACGTTTTCGTCTGTTTTTACACGTTTTCGTCCGTTTTTATACATTTTCGTCTGATTTTACACGTTTTTGTCTGTTTTCTTACATTTTCATTCGTTTTTATACGGTTTCATCCGTTTTTATACGTTTTCATCCGTTTTACACGTTTTCGTTTGTTTTTATACACTTTCGTCCATTTTCTTACGTTTTAATCTGTTTTTATGCGTTTTCATTCGTTTTTGCATGTTTTCGTCCATTTTCTTATGTTTTCATATGTTTTACACGTTCTCATTAGTATACGTTTTATTTTTTTCGTTTGTTTTTGCACGTTTTCATCCGTTTTGTACGTTTTCATAAAAAAATGCAAACACGAGCAAAAACAAACAAAATGAGCAAAAACGTATAAAAACAGACAAAAACATAAAAATGGATGTAAACGCATGAAAACATAAGGAAACATATAAAAGCATACGAAACCGTATAAAAATGAACAAAAACATATGAAAACGCAAGAAAACAGGCAAAACATTTAAAATGGATGAAAACGTATTAAAAAGATGAAAACGTAAAAAAACGAACGAAAACATATAAAAATGGACGAAAACGTAAGAAAACGGACAAAAACGTTTAAAAACGAACGAAAACGTGTAAAAACGGACGAAAACGTACAGAAACGGATGAAAACGTAAACGGACGAAAACGTATAAAAACAAACGAAATCGTAAAAAAATGGACGAAAACGTGTAAAAATGGACGAAAACGTAAGAAAGTGGATGAAAACGTAAGAAAACGGACGAAAACGTATGAAAACATAAGAAACGGAATTTTAAGTTATTTAAACGGCCGTTAGTATAAAAGACTAACGATGCGACGTTTAGCTGACGTGGATACATACAATAACACAAATTCAAAAGTTTTGTGTTACAATTATAAAACAATAGTTGGCTACACATAATAACAAAAGTGGTCAAGTTTGATGCAGTTTTTTGTCATTTACCAAATCTTACAAAAAAAAAAAAAAAAAAAAAAAAAAAAAAAAAAAATCTTTCTTTAACTTTCTATTATTAACAAAATATTTACAACTGTCAAATCTTAATCATACTATATTATAAAGCATTAATGCCTTCTATTATTAGAATACTTAAAACTAAGCCTTACAACTTTTAAAGCTATAAGTACAACAACCAATACTACTTATAGAAATTTTCCTCATATTTAATTCTAACATACAATTAATACTAACATTAAATACAATAAATAAATTATTATTTACATTAAATATAATTAATTAACTGATCAATAAATATAATTAATGTACTTATTAACACACCTCTTACATAAGAAATACAAATTATAAAGCATATTGTACAACCAACTTAAAAATAATTCTTGCATTAAATGTCACTAATACAAATAATAAAGCATATTATACAAATATTCAAGCCCGAACGGGCAATTGGCCAAATGGGCTCGAGCCCGAACGGGCATGGGTCAAACGAGCTTGAGCCCGAACGGACACGAGCTAAACGAAATTTTTGATATCCGTAAATTTATTGTCAAAAAGAACATAATAAATTAAAATATCTTCACATATTGTACAAACCAAGCAAACTACTAAACAAAATAATAATAATAATAATAATAAATAAAATAATGCAAACTAAGCAAAATTTCATCAAACTTTTGCCATAAAAAACTAATCAGTAAAGATATTAACAAAAAACGTACAAATAGAATAAATTATTAGCCGAAAAAATTAAATTACAGGGTGTCCGCAGCTGCATCGCGCGGGGACCCTGCTAGTTTACTTATAATGTACGTAGTAAGTAAATACTTAATTTTAAAAGACGTTGATCGTATTCTTTATAAATTATTTTTAAAATTTTACTAATATCGCAATAGTTTTTTATGAGAGAATTGCATATATAACCACTAAAACTTAAAAACTTGCATATTTTCTCAAAATACAAGTTTTTAATGCATTGTACAATGTAAGTTAACCATGTTTTGGGTATATATGCAAATATGCAAGTTTTAGTAGGTATATATGCAATTGTCTCTTTTGTTATTGTTGCCCGTTTGATTCATATAAGTAAAAATTATCTTATTTATTTTTGTACTAGCAGGGTACCCGCGCGATGCGGCAGCGGGTACCCTGTAACAAAATTTGTGGCTGATGAGGCGAAAAGTGTACCGCTTTTAAGTGGTCATTTAAGCCCGAATTTGAGATTATTTGATCAAATATAGTCCTAAATCGTTCCTTTTGTCATTTTAGGTACTTTTGAGGAAGAATCTGGAAAAGGAAGTATTTTGGACGTTTTTGGAGTATAAAAGTGAAGAAAACGAAAAAGTCTCAAATTCTTGCTGGAAATAGTACCTGACAGCGTCAAGGGTTTAGTAGTGATGGCGTCAAGCCTGGCAAAAGAGGTGGATATAAAAAATACACATGACGGCCCAGAACATTTTCTTTGTAATTGTCTTGACGGCGTCACCAAAGCCGTCAGGGTCAGATTACACGTGACGGCCCAGAGTAACTTTACACATGACGGCGTCAAGATTCAACCTGACGATGTCAGATGTTATAGAGTGACAACGTTAGGAAGAAGGCGTACACAAGAAGAAACCTTAGTGAAACCGTCACAAGATGATCGAGACAATCACAACTTGCGCGCGGAGTAGCTGACACTGTTTTGGCCATAACTTTTGCGTACGAACTCGAATTTGAGCGATTCAAAAAAGGAAACGATCAGGACGAAAAAATATTCGGTTTGGTGAAAAAATGGTCATGGCACCTTCACTCCTTATGGGCTGACGCTGTCAAGATGGGCCGACAGAAAAACTGCCTATAAATATAACCTTATTACTTCACTTTTTGTAAGCCCTAAACCCTAAGGTCGATTCCTGGGTTTAGGTAGGTGTTTTTCCAGCAACTTAGAGGGTTTCAATCACTTCATAAACATTTTATATTGGTTTGTTGATTCTATCTTAATTATGTTTTCCATTATCATTGTTGCTTGCTCTTCTTTGATGATGTTTTGCTAATTCACCTTGTGTCTACTTGTGATTGTGCGAAACTTGTATATAATTGATTAGATCTTATTGATTCCTTGTTGATGTTTGTGTCTGTCTTCATCAATAAGGGTGAGACACTTCGATAAGTCTAATTGGTTTTGCTTATAATTCTTGTTTCCTATTGTCACTTGTTTAATTGAATGATATCGATGGTAGGCTTAAGAAAACTGGCAGACTACCAATTGGTAACTTGCTTGAATGTCTTAAGAAACATGATATAAGGTGTACTACGATTATATGGTTGTATTTAATGCATAAGAGAATTCTAATAATCCCATGTTAGGAGCTTCTAACGGCTCGACATAGGAGTGAAGTAGGAACTTATAGAGTTAGGGAATGTTGTACACGACCCTACGACTAGTATTAAGGAATACAATCCGTCAATTAAAACAAGGTGTGACAATTCAATAGGTAGAATTAGATAGCTAGCAAGGAGTAACATATCATAGGTAGACATGCTTCACTTACCTTGTAGAACCCTAGTTTATTTTCCTAGACATTAGTTTAAGTAGTAGCTTTTGGGTTAGTTGATTAACAACTAATTCCGCCCTTTCTTCCAAAACCCGAGATTTTTACTTGCTTTTCATAAAATATAAAAACACAAAAAAGAATCATCCTTCACCTTTAGACCTAGTTAGATTAATTTCAATCCTAACGACACTATTCCTGAGTTGAACGATCAATCCCCCGGTATTTGTCACTATACTATATTACAACGATCAGGTACACTGCCTGGTGGGGGTTTTAAGCTTCTCGAGATCCCTTGAGAGGTAAAACCTGTTGCGAGGGCGCAATTCCCACGTATTAAGTTTTTGGCGCCGCTGTCAGGGAATAGTTATTGCTTAGGTTGGAATTTATTTTATTAGGTCTACTCATTAGATTCCTATCGAGTGAGATTTTATTTTCCTTTTTATTAGCTTTCTAGTAGTCTATCTTTTCTTTGTGTCTTTGTGCGTAAAAACCTTTCCATTGACTCTTCCGTTCACCATTATGGAGTACGCGAATCCACCATACTACCGACCTCGAAATCTATTCTACCCTAATGACATCTTGATGTTCAAACAATATCGAGATGAACCCATATATGATGCATGGACTCATTTTAAAATTTTACTCCGAATAGTCCCTCATCATAGTTTCGCTTTAGCTTCCCTAACCCAAACCTTTTACTATCATGTCGACCGATGTGACCAAATGTGCATTGAGGATTTTGCCAATGGGGACTTTAGGGAATTAAATGCTGAAATAGCATGGGATGCCATAGAAGATTGTGCCCAATATTATTATAGAGTAGACAACCCAAAAAAACGTTAGTACAAGTCATTTGACCACAAATTTCAAGGATAATGAAACAAGTTTGTTTGGGGATGGGGTAGAGTTGAGCCACCTAGCTGCATGTCATGGTTAGGCACTACCATGATACGGGATGAACACATAGGCGATCTTGACACAATAAGCCCGCTAAATACCCCACAAGTCCTACCATCATTTGAGGCACCCACATCGCCCGTGACTTACCCGGAAGAAGTAGAAGAGACTTTAGGAATCCCGATAGAGACAGAACCCTTGGACCAAGCACAACTAGAGGATATAGGTTTTAACACTTTTAGTGATGACCTTACTCTTAGTTCTAGGGAATTTCCTAATGTTTATGAACCGGAACCTCAACCTTTACACAACTTTTCATCCTTAGATTACATCTAGGAGACAAAAGAGGAACCGACCCACCCATCAACCAATATTATCCGGGTAGTTTTAGGATGAAGGAAGCCATTCACTCACCCCCTTTACCTCACGTGGCATATTTCCACCCTAAGGGTGTGTATCGTTACTTCCACCCGCACTTAATTCTAAGTGTAGGGAAAACCTCCCTTATTTCCGTTAAATAACGGTAGAGTCAGGCTCGTGACTCGAACAAAAACAAGCGCTTATTGGGAGGCAACCCAAGCTTTATTTATTTGTTTATTTATTTGTTTATTTGATTTTATTTGTTTCCGTATGCATGTTTTATTTTTGTTGTTTGTGGCTCATGTTTCAAAGTAAATTGTGAAAATGCTTTATTTTGTTTTTAACTTCGTCTTAATTGCATATAAAGGTATTTTGCAAAAGATAAGTGTATTAGTAATTGTTTGAGTCAAATGCTTGTATCGAATCATAATGATGTTTTGCAGGATTTTCCAGGAAGTAAGGCATAAGTTTTTCCAGAAATTTTCCGGAAACTTAACATGAGATTTTTGCAGGAACGTTCTGACGGCGTCAGGAGTTATAACCTGACGGCATCAGGTACAAAGATTCTGAAAATTTTTGCGAGTTTTGTTTATATCGGAGTCTTAAAGTTTTTGTTGATTCTTTAGTTTTATAAACTCCAAGAAATCTGCAAACATTCATTCCACAAGCATTATATCTTTAATTGTTTTGTTTTTATTCCTAAGTCTGGAATTACATATAGTTGTGAGTTTTCTTTGTTCGGATTGATGCTTTGGGTTTTTGTGATTGTTTTATCAGGTTTAACAGGTTATATTGGACAAGAAGATGATTTATATTTCTGGAGGGAAGCATTCAACGTTCATTTTCGTGGAGGAAGATCTAACCTTGTTAACACACTATCCACACCGAACGAATCAGGGGAGTATTTGTTTTCATTCTTTTACCTATTTTACTTTTACATCCTTTAATTGAACATTGGGGACAATGTTCATCCTAAGTGTAAGGGGAGGGTAAATGATGATACCTTATAGGATACAATTGCACTTGAGTTTGTTTGTTCGATGGCAGGTGTGTAATAAAACTTTGAGAAATACTTGTTAGTGTAATTTTAGCGCCAAATTTAAATTTTTTTACAACATTTAGGAGTGAAACTTTAACCTTAACAAGCGTCTCATGGATAGGAGTTGTATGACTAGCATAAAATAGTACCATTTAGAAAAATTTTCCACCCAAATATGTGAGGTTCGCCTTTTGATTTGATAGGAAAAACATTTATTATTAGTGCTTATGAGTGTACCGGTAGCATTTAGATTCTAGAACTTGCGTTAGTGATGCATCCCGAGACCGCTAGTGAGACTACATTCGTGTAGTAGGATTTACTACATGATAAGAGGCATTAGGATCACCCTTGTGTTAAACCCGTATCATAATTACTTGACCATTTAAAGTCATATTACTTGACTAGTAAAGTCAATTAATTTTTCCCACACCTTAGCGTTGTACTCATTTTTAGTACACGATACCCCTAGTACACCCCTCCGAGCCTATCTTTTCGTTTCTAACTTTAAGCATCTTACTTAAAGGAAGAATTTGTTAAAACCCACCCAAATGTGCAACCAAATCGCCTTAGCCTTCCTTGTATGCACTTATCTTTAGTGAATTATTGTTACATGTTTAAACCCTTAGTTAATTGTTTAATTGATTACATGGTTGCTAAGTCGAGTCATATCTTATACATATTGTTTTGGGATGATTGGGACTCATGGGTAAAGTACTTATGTTATGGAGTAATGGGGAAGGACATCATATATTACCCCTATATGTGCGTTAATCTTAAAAAGTACTCCAAGTGTTTTGATTATCTTGATTCGAGTCATTAGATTAGTTTATTGTAAAGTATGTAAAAATTCAAGTGTAAGGGGAATATACATTCCCTATGATAATATAATAAATAAAATAATACAAACTAAGCAAAATTTCATCAAACTTTTGCCATAAAAAACTAATCAGTAAAGCTATTGACAAAAAATGTACAAATAGAATAAATTATTAGCCGAAAAAATTAAATTACAGGGTGCCCGCAGCTGCATCGCGCGGGGACCCTGCTAGTTTACTTATAATGTACGTAGTAACTAAATACTTAATTTTAAAAGACGTTGATCGTATTCTTTATAAATTATTTTTAACATTTTACTAATATCGCAATAGTTTTTTATGGGAGAATTGCTTATATACCCACTAAAACTTAAAAACTTGCATATTTTCTCAAAATACAAGTTTTTAATGCATTGTACAATGTAAGTTAAGCATGTTTTGAGTATATATGCAAATATGCAAGTTTTAGTAGGTATATATGCAATTGTTATTGTTGCCCGTTTGATTCATATAAGTAAAAATTATCTTATTTATTTTTGTACTAGCAGGGTACCCGCGCTATGCGGCGGCGGGTACCCTGTAACAAAATTTGTGGCTGATGAGGCGAAAAGTGTACCGCTTTTAAGGGGCCATTTAAGCCCGAATTCGAGATTATTTGTTCACATATTGCCCTAAATCGTTCCTTTTGTCATTTTAGGTACTTTTGAGGAAGAATCTGGAAAAGGAAGCATTTTGGACATTTTTGGAGCATAAAAGTGAAGAAAACGACAAAGTCTCAAATTCTTGCTGGAAACAGTACCTGACGGCGTCAAGGGTTTAGTAGTGACGGCGTCAAGCCTGGCAAAAGAGGTGGATATGAAAAATACACATGACCGCCCAGAACATTTTCTTTGTAATTGACCTGACGGCGTCACCAAAGCCGTCAGGGTCAGATTACACGTGACGGCCCAGAGTAAGTTTACACATGACGGTGTCAGGATTCAACCTGACGACGTCAGATGTTATAGAGTGAAGACGTCAGGAAGAAGGCTTACACAAGAAGAAACCTTAGTGAAACCGTCACAAGATGTTCGAGACAATCACAACTTGCGCGTGGAGTAGCTGACACTGTTTTGGCCATAACTTTTGCATACGAACTCGAATTTGAGCGATTCAAAAAAGGAAACGATCGGGACGAAAAAATCTTTGATTTAGTGAAAAAATGGTTGTGACGCCGTCAATCCTTACGGGCTGACGCCATCAAGATGGGCCGACAGAAAAACTGCCTATAAATATAACCTTATTACTTCACTATTTGTAAGCCCTAAAACCTAAGGTCGATTCCTGGGTTTAGGTAGGTGTTTTTCCAGCAACTTAGAGGGTTTCAATCACTCCATAAACATCTTATATTAGTTTGTTGATTCTATCTTAATTATGTTTTCCATTATCATTGTTGTTTGCTCTTCTTTGATGATGTTTTGCTAATTCACCTTGTGTCTACTTATGATTGTGTGAAACTTGTATATAATTGATTAGATCTTATTGATTCCTTGTTGATGTTTGTGTCTATCTTCATCAATAAGGGTGTGACACTTCGATAGGTCTAATTGGTTTAGCTTATAATTCTTGTTTCCTATTGTCTCTTGTTTAATTGAATGATATCGATGTTAGACTTAAGAAAACTGGCAGACTTCCAATTGGTAACTTGCTTGAACGTCTTAAGAAACATGATCGGAGGTGTACTACGATTATATGATTGTATTTAATGCGTAAGAGAATTCTAATGATCCCATGTTAGGAGCTTCTAACGGTTCGACATAGGAGTGAAGTAGGAACTTATAGAGTTAGGGAATATTGTACACGGCCCTACGACTAGTATTAAGGAATACAACCCGTCAATTAAAACAAGATGTGACAATTCAATAGGTAGAATTGGATAGCTAGCAAGGAGTAACATATCATAGGTAGACATGCTTCACTTACCTTGTAGAACCCTAGTTTATTTTCCTACACATTAGTTTAAGTAGTAGCTTTTGGGTTAGTTGATTAACAACTAATTCCGCCATTTCTTCCAAAACCCGAGATTTTTACTTGCTTTTCATAAAATATAAAAACACAAAAAAGAATCATCCTTCACCTTTAGACCTAGTTAGATTAATTTCAATCCTAACGACACTATTCCTGAGTTGAACGATCAATCCCCCGGTACTTGTCACTATACTATACTACAACGATCAGGTACACTGCCTGGTGGGGGTTGTAAGCTTCTCGAGATCCCTTGAGAGGTAAAACATGTTGCGAGGGCGCAATTCCCACATATCAGTGGCGATTAATGTCTTTTAATTTTATGTTTTTCATTACAATAACTTTATAGTTGTGAGAATTTTATATTTGAGTAGCTTTAGCCATGTTATTCCTTTAAGTTGTACATGCTGGTCCTTTAAGTTGTGTATGTTATGTTTTTTGCTGGTGTTTTAAGTACTTGAGTTATTGGATTTTATTAAAAGGAGTGATTTAAGAAAAGTATTAATTGCATGTGTTTAATATAAATGGCTGTGCATAAATTAATTGTACGTAAAGCTTTAATATGTGTATTTACTTAAAATCTATATTATGAAATCTTAAAAATTTAATAGGACAGAGAGTCTAATATGTATTATAAATAGTATAGCAGGGTAACCGCGTGTTGCAGCGGCGGGTATCCTGTGATTAAAGTTTAGACGCCAACAAAATAACAATGGCGAACTCATTAACCGGAGAAAAACATGATCCCAATCCGACCCAATTCACCAATTTTTACCGATTCTGACGGGTCATCCTTCGTTTCATTTTTGAACGGCAACCAATGGCGACTTCGGATTCCGGTTGAACTTGTTGGTCCGGTCCGGTTGAGCCCGTTGGTCCGGTCCGGTTTTCAAAATCATATGTACCATCAATGTAAATTGTATAAAGCTTTGTGTGTTTTATTTGTTTGTACAATATGTATTATAAAATGTATTTTTTATTTGTTTTATTTGTTTGTTTGTACCAAGTGCTTTATATGTATTATGTCTTAATTTTAAGACTTTTGATATTTAATGTGTTTAATGTTAGGAAATTAAGTTTAATAGATATTTAATATTTCAAAATTGTGTTTAATTTACTTGTACATATTGCTTTGTTAGTTGTATTACTTAATTTTAAGATATTTAATGCCATTAGTGTGTTTAAATTACCATTTTATGTTTAATACCATTAGTGTGTTTAAATTATTGTACACGTAGCTTTGATGATTGTAATGCTTAATTTTAAGTATTTCTATACTTAGTAGGCGTAAATGCTTTATAAGATAGTTAGATATTCCTCATTAACATTTCCAAAATTAACATATCTCGATTAACTTATTTCTTATATTTATTGGTTTCTCATGTATTTTAATTACTTAAAATACATCTAGGCCCCGTTTAGCTCGCGAAATATTTTTTATAGAGTTAGAATCCGTATATGGAATTAGAATTTTAAAGATTTAGAATATGAATAAATTGGAATTTGCAAAAACTAACTCGTGTCTGGTTGAAAAAAATGAAACGAGAAAAAACAAATTATATTAAAATATTTTAAATTTTATTTTAAATTAAAATTAATAATTTGAATAATAATAATAATAATAATAATAATAATAATAATAATAATAATAATAATAATAATAATAATAATAATAATAATAATAATAATAATAATAATTGATTTTTGATAATAAATATAATGAATTTCATGAAATCGTAAACATTCTTCACAATTTGCTATGAAATGTTGAATTCCTTATAAATGGGATTTTTAAGGATTTCATTATATTCCATTTGTCAACTAAACACGTTATGAAATAAAATCATATTCCAATTCCATCGTAGTCCTGAAGATTCCGCAAAGCAAATTGGGCCTTAGCGTAAATATATCATGCACACATTGGAGCAAAATCAATATAATGAAAGCATATCCCAATAAAAATCTACTTTTGTACTATTTAAATGCTAAATTTTCATGACAGTATTGAAATTACGCTTACGCTACGTTCTTGAGTTAAGTTTATAAAAGGAAAGAAGATGATAGATAAGAGAGAAAAAAAAGGAAGAGAATAACTTTTCTTTCTTCGTCTTCCTCCCAAAAGCGAAAAAAAAAAATTATATAACAAAAACAATACATCTTCATTTCACTTCCGCCACTTCTTTTCCATTTTTTCCATAAAAAATCTTAAAAACACAATTATTTTCAAATTTTTTCATTTTCTTTTCATTTATCTTGTATATCAATCTCAAAAGCACACTTTTAAAGAATAGAGATGGAATGCCCTTTTCAATTTACTTATCAAGCTTTCGCAATTATTTATTTGCCAGTTAAATTTTAATAAACAACCATAATCTAGAAGATAATAAAGTATCTCCCTAAAGCATGTCGCTAAACATATACACTTTAAAAATCGTATTCTTCAAATGATAATTTTAACAATAGAAGAGTAGTCCGCTTCAAGTTAATGGATAACAGAGTCAATGCAATTTTATATTATACATCATAATCATAATTTGTGTGCTTTTTGCGTGATTAGCAATCGTCAATATATATTTTCAATATAAATAAATAAAAATAAAATAAAATAAAATAAAATCGTCAAGGTTTTGTAGCTATCTAGAATACCCATGTAACGTTTTCAAATTCAAACTAAAGCAAGGTTCTAGAGCTCAAAAAGCGCATCCTATGAATTAAACAAATCATACGTTGTTTCTATTACCAATATTTTCCTCGAGTAGAATGAGATACGGAGAATGTGCAAACTGTTTTTCTTTTCTCTTTTGTAATTTTAAAAGATTGTTAGTAGCGTTTTAGCACCATCAAAGTTATTAGATTGGCTAATAAGTTGAAAAAGTAAGCTCTTGTAATTATCGAATTCATTTGTCATAAGCTCGATAATAATTAAATTAACACAAACATCCCAACTAAGCTGTTAAATACTGATTTATAGAAAAATCAAAGGATAAATTTGTTGGTAATAATTATCGAATTCATTTGTCATAAGCTTGATAATAAAATTAACACAAACATTCCAACAAAGCTGTAAACACATTGTGATTAGCAAAACTACCCTTATACTAAATGGAATTTGACATTTCTTACACGACAATTAAAAGTTGAAAACATCTTACAAGGTTGAATACTAAGGATTGGCTTTAAATTGCTTCTCACAAAATTCACACTAAAAATCTACTCGCATATGTGTCGGTATGTAATTGGTTTAATAAGAGAGAGGAGAGAGAAACTGCTAGAAAATGCATCAATCACCCGCTGACACGTCAGCAAGTAGATTTTTTTGTGTGGATTTTGTAAGTGGATCTAGCATTACTCTTTATATAAACACCTTGTAGGGAAGCTTTATTCTTTTTGTCAAGGTTAAAATGCCATATTTGCTTTTGATGACCTAGTCCATCTAATTTTAATCCTTTGATGAATAGTGATAACGAATTTTGGCGCACCAAAATTAAGCATTGCTTTTAAGTAAAAAGAAAAAGGGCAATTGATTTAATATATATATATATATATATATATATATATATATATATATATATATATATATATATATATATATATATATATATATATTATACTTGCTATGGTTTCCTCTTCAGAGTAGCGAACAAAAAAATTTGTTTTTGAGCACATTTTATTTGTAAATGTTGTTTTTTGTGGGTAATATCTTACCCTCCCAACAGGTAACCGGTTACAGTTGCAACATAAGCTTCCCGCTTTCTTCCCCGTGCCCAAAACACACGCTCACCCTACACACACACGCTCTTACTTTACCAAAAATCTGTATCTTTTAATATTATTCAAGTACACTACTTTTTGATTATATAATCCCACAGTCATTGTTACATCCATTTCAAGATCCACAAATAATTTGTCGAACCCTAATTTATCCCCCGCATTGAATACTTGCAATTGATTGTTGTTTTTTCACAATTGTTCATGTGAAAAGGTAATTTCTGGCATATAGTTACTGTTTTATTACCCCATTTGTATTAATTTATTGAATACTGATTTTTTTTTTTTTTTTTTTTTTTTTTTTTTTTTTTTTTTTTTTTTTGGGTACAAATATGATGGATAGACACGAAGATGTTGTCATGAAAATACACCATGGTGGTGTATTTTTGTTTGATCGTCTCATGTATGAACAAGACAACTTTAATGAATGCTTGCTCAACAGATAGGGTTATGCTTAACGAATTATGCAACATTTTAGTTGATAAGTTTAATGATAAAATTTGGGCTTTGTTTTGTTGCATTCCTGAGTTAGACATAGACAATGGAGGTTTGAAAATAATAGAAAGGGATTCAGATCTTCAAGCTGTGTATGACCTTACTAAAATGCATGAGAAAGTAGAGTTGTATGTAGCCCATGAACCATAAAACTTAGCTGACTACTACTATCACAACTTATGTTTAGAAGGTTCAGATGAAGAAGTTACTTCTGCTAGAAAAGAACATGAAATAAGAAAGAAAGGTGCCGGTAATATGTCTGTTGAGGAGCTCATTGCATTGGCTGAGGAAGAAGCAAAATCTCCTTATTTAAGGTCTCCCCCAGTTAAGTCTTGACCACTAAGAAATGTTGGTAAGGGCAAGGTTTTGTTTACTAGTACCTATGATGAGTTTGATACAGGATTTGACTATGCTCCAGTGTTAGATGACAATGAGGTAGGTCAGGAAGATCTTGTAGCTAAGTCCAATGATTTGGAGAATGACGGTTACCCTTTGCCTAAGGACAATGTAGTAGTTGATAGGGTTGCAAATAGGTCCAGTAATGGTGACAATGTGGATACTATAGTTGATACGGTTGTTGCTGATAATATTGTTGACAATGTCGTTGAAGAACCTAGGGTTGAAGTTGAAGAACCTAGTATTGATGCTGAAGTTCTTGCGAGAAAAAAGACCCTAGACAAAGGTAAAGGTGTACTGACAAAAGAAGACATTGTTAAGAATAGGAAAAGAAAGAGTGCACCTAGGGGTAATGATATCTCAATTAGAGAAAATGATGGTCCTTTATCTTCAGAGAGTGAGAGTGATGAGTCTGAAAAGTCTTTTGATTATGGCCATTATTCTTCTGAAACTAAGAGTTATGACTCTGAAAAGTCTTTTGATTATCCGAATGATGTTGAGGATGAAGTCATTGAGCTTAGAAAAAGAAAGATTGGGTCTAAAGAAAATAGGGATGAAGGTCATGAGGATTGTGAACCAACTGGTTATGATGAGATGGCATCATCACTTGATCATATTGGTGACACTTTTGGTGAGACTGTTAGAGAGCATGAACATTATATGGAAGCTTTAATGCGTAAAGTCAAAGGTAATGGGGTGGGAATCTCAGATCCTTTTGTGATGGTGGAGAAATAAGATGAAAAATATCCAATCATGATGATCAGACACATTGGAGCCTCAAGAAACCTAAGGTACTGAATTAACTTTTTTTTTCATACTTGCTTTTTGATATCTGTATTACTTTACTTATTACAACATTCTTGTTTCCATCACAGCTTGGAGAAAAGTACGTGAATGCTAAGCAGTTTAGGGAAGCTCTTACCTATTATGCATTGGCAAATGGGTTTTCATTGTGGTTTAAGAAGAGTACATAACAAATGGTTATCGATAAGTGTAGTCGAAGGAAAGAAGTTCTAAAGGATCCAAGCAAGGGAAAACAAAGGGATCGTAACAAGTACCAAACTGGTCAACAGGTCAATGAATACAAGTGGAGAATCTATGGGAAGTGGGTGAAAGAATTGAATACTTTTCAGGTTATTTCATTAACAGATGAGCTTACATGTGTACGAGAATTCAATTATGGAAGGCTTGTTACTTTCAAGTAGATTAGAAGAAACTTTGGGGATAAAATCAGGATAAACCCAAAAATAACATTAGCTGCAATACAAGAATTGGTTATGAAGAAATACCAATGTAAAGCTAGTGCTACTCAGTGTTTGAATGCATAGAAGTATGTCTTGAGTGAAGGTGAAGTTGCTATTAAAGATCATTATGGATTGGTAAGGTCATACAAAAAGGCAGTTGCAGAATCAAATGTGGGTTCCACAGTCAAAGTAGGTGTCACAGTTAACCCAGATGACAAGACCTACTTTGAAAAATTCTGTGTGTGTTTCCATGGATTAAAAGAGGGTTGGATAAAGGGCTCATAACTCTTTAACAAAATTATGCAGAAGATCAAGACAGCTAATCCTAGAGAATAGGTAAGATGGGAGCATGGTTAGGAATGGATGCTGAAACTTCTGAGACAATTGAGGCTTGTGAACCTCTTCATGCACCACACACAGCAGCCCGCAGGTACTATAACATCACTAGAATTCATAAATTTCTGTGCATGCTGCAAAAAACTTACATGCTTATTTTGTAGGGTATGAAAAGAAAAAAAACACATGGTGAAAACATACCTGGGATACAACAATCACAAGTTCTTAGAACATCACATGAAGCTACAACAAGGTCTGGAAGAGGTGGAACATCAGCTACAAGACGTAGAATGACAAGAAAAAGCTTGACACAATCAAGATTTATTGAACCACAAGTAAGAGAAGAAACAAGAAGAGCTGCATCTGCTGAGCCACAGCCCAGGTAAGAAAGAGCAAGACCACTACCACAACCTCTTCCTCTTAGAATGAAGAGTCAAAGAATTCTCCATAAGAAGCTTTCTGTTCCAGTTATAGGTCCAGGATCAAGTTTGGAGAATGAAATAGTCTTGGATTAAATTCCTTCAAGACTTTGTTAGCACATTTTTTGGGAAATCTGTATTTTGTGCTAAAACTTTTAACAACTATGATATGAATTAGGTTTGTAACTAGTAAGAAACTGGTAAATTGCTGCACTTTATGCCACTATTGTGCCCTATTTGGTCCACTGAAGGCCCTAGTTTAGTTAATATAAAAAGTTGGTAGGAACTTGATATAGTGCTGCACTTGATGCCACTATATATGCTAGCCTATTTTATCCATGGAAAAGGCATATTAGAACAGGTTTTAGCATTCTGGATGTAACAATTTAAAGTGCTGATGCACTAAGAATGGTTGTTATGAAAGAACACATGCATTTCAAAGAAGCTTTCTTCTTTTATTAATATTATACTTTGTAAATGTAGTTATAGTATTGACTCTGTTGATCCTAGTTGAGCAAAACAATTTTATAGAAGCTGGCTTATAATAACAATGATTCAAACAAGATGCGGAAAAAATGTTTAACTTAAGAAGAACAGTAAACAATGTTTCACACTCAACACTTCAATATATATTAATATACGAGCACTCAACAATGCTAGGGTTTACAACCTTGAAGTGAATTTGACTCTAACTTTGATACGTACATTACTCTAACCCTGGGAACCTCCTTTTATAGACTAAAGAGTACTAGTCGGTTTACAATGACTTTCTACACAAGATAATATCTATTAGAATCTTTTCTAAACTTATCTAACCGACTATAATACATATCACATAAGCAGTAGAGTAAAATACATTAGCAGCAAAATCTTCTCACTTAGCAGCATAATCCATCTAGCAGTAGAATGATAACACTAGCAGCAATATTATCTAGTCTAGTAGCAGAATAACACTTATACAAATTTCTTAACAAACAGCAGAATCTCCAAACCCAACAATCCTCCCCTAAACTTGATATTTGCTCTCCAAATCATCAAGTTTCTTCAAAGCATAGACAAACACCAGGAGGATGCTTCCAAACACTTATTTCTTCTGAAATCTCCTTCTTAAGCTTGGGTCTAGAATCTTTTCATACTTTTGCAGCAACTTGTAAGCTTGATGATCTAATAGAAAATGTCTTTGAAGTTTCAGGAATCCAGGTTGTACCATTTGAGTAAGTATCTCCTTGTTTGCATTCAAACCAGGATAATATTTTTCCGCCAACAAGTAAACAGTGACTCCTCCAGCTGATAACTCATGAACACCACAAGAGTGATATAAGTACCATTTGTTAACCTTGCTGTTTCTCATGGTAATCCATTCACGATCACTAATCTGAGGTTCAAACATTATCCTCAAATTATGATAAACTACCTTTTCAAAAGTATTATCTGGTAGTGTATCACCAAAATTTTCTTTGTATAATCCCCAGATAGCAACCACATCATCTCTATCCATGTGGAAAATCATTTTTGAAAATCCAATAAACCCATAAACCAAATTATTTGTTCTCTTGAACTCCCAATATCCTTCACTTCCATCTCTGACTCTAAATGTGTATGAGATGATTGGGTGTTTAGCTGCTAAAGGAACTGCTTTAGTGATCTCTGGTTCTTCATGCTTAGACAACACTGTAAGAGCCATCAACCTTTCTTGTTCAGTTTAATCTCCTCTTCAGCTTTATCTTCTTCCTCTTCCTCAGATTCTGAGCTGCTTTGTATATCAGCCTTTCTCTTCTTCCTAGCAAATGTCTTTCTTTTAACTCCTATTCTCTTAACATTTTGACTAGGAGAAGGTGCATTCTCTACATTACTTTCTTTCTCAATTATTTTCTCTGCTTTCTTAGACTCTTCCATTGTAATAGCCTATTTCTCTTTCACAACTTCTTGTACTATCTTTGCTTCTATAGCTTTCTCAGGTCTCAAATCCTTATTATTCATATCAGCAATTTGTTCTTCATCTTCTTTAGACCCTATAGCAATAAAGGATTCAATTTCTCTCTTTGCTTGTTGATACAATTTGAAGACTTTTGAATCAGATCTGTTCTTCAACTGTACCAATTTCTAACCCTTCATGTTTTTCAAATATTTCTCATAGCCTTTTCTACTTTGAAGAGCTGTTGGACCCCTGAGAATCTTTCTCCTTTTTCTTTCAGCAGCAGCTTCTTTTGTTTCTTTGCTGTGAATTCTCTTAGCCAAGCACCTACATCAAACTCAGGTACTTCTTGTTCTTCAATTTTGACTAACTTTGAGAGCTCAACATCTGCATTCATTCTTATCTTTTCAGCCTCCCATTCTTCATATTCTTTTCTAGACATAGCGTCTTTCTCATCTTTTAATTGCTCTTTCCTTTGAAGTTCTTGTTCTATTTGATTTTCTTCTTCTTGATACTTCAAGGCAGCAGCTGCATCAAATGCTTCTTGTTTCTCCTTTGGCCAGTACTGAAAAGGAATATGATCCAAAGGGTTATCCGCAGGCTCTTCAATCATAATACCCTTACCCTTGCCTGAGTATGAGTGTGAGAGAGAACTTGATTTAGTAGGTTGAGAAGGTTCTCTAATCACAACACCTTTGACAGGTGGCCTTGGAAAAGATAGTGGTGGTGGTTGTTGTTGTAATTTTGCTTTTGGTGGTTGTTGTTGTGGTTGTGCAACTTCATGTTGTTTCTCTGCTTCTTGATCCTTTGATGTCTTCAGTTAAATCATGACTTCAGCCATAGAAACATCATCTTCATTCTTTGGAGTAGTAGAATCAAGATTTGATGTAGCAGCAGTATTGGTTCTTAGAGCAGCAGCAGAATCCTGTGCAACAGTAGTATCAGGATTTGCACTAGCAGCAAAATCCTTAACACTAGCAGCAGAATCAGCAATCTTTGTACCATCAACAGAATTCTCTTCTTGAACAATGGAAGCTTGAGCAGCAGAATTCTTTACTACTTGAGCAGCAGAATCACTTAATCCCCTGATTGCTCCACTCATTAACTCAGTAGCCTTTACAAGTTGTTGAGGCTCCATAGTTTTGAGTTTTTCCACCATATTCTCTTGAGTCTTAGCTAACTCTTCCATTACAATCTCATGCCCTTGTCTATCAGTAACCACATACTCTTAAGCATTGTCACCACTGTCAATCTCCATATCATTTCCCATTGCCTCACCTGAACCAACATCCGAACCATCAGCATCCAAGTTCTTAGCCTCCCCTGAATCCTCTGTTTCATTCCTCCCCTGTTTGGAAGCATTCTCTCCCAAACTAGCATCATCATCAGAAGAACTAAGAACCTAAGTTGTTCCCACCTTCCTGAGTCTCTTCAATTTGGAAGTTCTTGACCCTTTTTTACCCTTCAAATGTTGTACCTGCTTCTTCAATCTTTTGAAATCCTTGGCTTGAGAAGCTAACAATTGATTTAGATCAAGAACTTGAGACTCCAACTTGTTGTACCTTGTCTCTAAATTGGTACATTTATCCATCAATTCATTAATTTATTTCATTCTAGCCGCATCACTTCGACTTGTGTAACCTGGTCCGAGAGGTGAATCACTGGCAATGTTAGTTTGTACATTAGTATAATCCATCAATTCCTCTGTTACATGTCTATCCTTATCACTTCAGTCTGTGTTACCTGACCCGAGAGGTGAATCAATGGATGTAAACCCAACATCAAACCTAGTTTGATCATCTAAGCCCCCTATATTTGCCATTTGGCTAGGGTTACCATCACCTGTTTCAGGTTCAAAAGAACCTTCCACATTAGATGTTGCCAGGTTTGGGGTCTTACTTATGTTATCCTTATCCTGCTCTGCATCTAAGCTAGTAGTAGTAGGAATAGCCCGTCCCCTCATGTCCTCTCTATCACCTAGGACAGCCTCATCTGGTTCATCCATCCTAACATTAGCCTGAGGTAGCTCAGTGTTCTTTGTGGATTTCCTACATTTATAGGTCTTTTTAAGTGTGGAGGATGTTCCTTCAAAAGTGGGTGTGTGTTGGGAATCAGTGCGAGTTCCTGACCCTTCACCCTAATTTTGACTTTGCACAAGTTCCACCATGTAAGGTAAAATTGGTGTAACTGTGCCAGAAAAATCTTTTCCATCTCTTTGTAAATAAGAGAATATTTTTGGCACAAGTTTGGGTGCCTCATAAAATCCTCTGTGAGTTTTGGTTAAAGAAATCTGTTTTTCCACAAAGAGTTGCACAAATCTAGGATAAAGCAAATATGTACCAGACTTCTTGATGCTTTTTATCATACCTTCTAAAATCATGTTTGAAAAATTAAATAGTTTTGTTGTGCTCAAACATATCATAGCAGATGCTATAACAGTACTAAACTCATTCCAACCAGAAGTTTTAGGACTCAAACAATGTAAAAGTGTATGTGATATGTGTCTTAATACACATATATTTTACATTGTTAAACCCACAAAAATGACCAAAAGCACACAAATAAACCATATAATGTTACAAATATCTTTGAAATGTGTTTTTGGGTATTTCAGATGCAAAATGATTGAAAATAAATGAAAAACGAACAAAGTTTGATAAAATGATAGTTTCAGTCCTTGAACTTCCAAAGATTGTCAGAAATGGTCCCTGGATAAAATATTTTGAAGAAAAGTCAACAATAGTCCCCCGGGAATCATGAAATGACAAATTTTATCTTTGGAATTCAAGTTTGCATAATTGGCAAAACTAGTCCCTAAAGTTTCAAAAATGACAATTTTGGTCCCTGGGATTTAAAACTTTGGAAAAATCAATTATGGTCCTTGTACTATTCATCTTTTGCAAATATGGTACTTGGGTGAAAATTTTGGAGAATTTACATGTTTGGTCCCTGAGTTTCACAAGTTGGCAAAATAGGTCCCTGAATTTCAAAAACAGAAAATTATCAAAGGTGGTCCTTATACAATTCAAATATGGCAAGATTGGTCCCTTGAGGATACTTTGGAAAATTTATAATTCAGGCCCTGTACTTTTCAGATTTACAACATTGGTCCTTGTGATAATTCTATAACCAAATGGACCCTATACTATTTCCACAAACCAAATACCAAACCAATCCCACCCAATCCAGTCCATGTACCCCTGGCCCAACTCCAAGCCCAAACACAAATAGTAAAAACTACCCTACCCCGTTTATTACCCCTCCTAGGTCAATTAGTCAACAAAACCACCATCTCCTTCCCAAACCACCCTGCCAAAACCACCTGTAACACCCATCATCACCTCTCCACTAAATCCTTGCCTCCCTTACACTCCAAACACCATAGTCCAAAACTTCCACCCTGCCACAAGTTATCAGAGCCAATTGCATAAATACCATTTTCCCGCCAAAATTGGATAAACCGCCAGGATTGACATAACTCATCCAACAGCCTAAAAGCAAAGTGGGAAAAGTGCCCAAGACCCTCTGGAAGGATATAAATAAAGAAAGGAAGCAAGAAGTCAAGGTGTTAGCTAGTAGAATTGGTTTAGCTTTAGTTTAGTGTAAACGTAGGTAATGTAATTTACTCTTTCAAGTTGTAATTTTCAGTTTAAGAATCTTGTATTCAACCTTTCAGTACATTTTTAATTTCCATTAATCACAAATTTCAGTTTCTTGTGGTAATTCAGTTTTTACATTTTCTTGTGAATTTGATAAATTCACTTCAAAATTGTTAAAAGTTTGTTTTACAGTTTCATTAAGTTAATTCCAGCTCAGTTACAAGTTTATATAAGGTTATAAAGCTCTTAATCCTGTGTATCCATTGAATGTCAAAATTCACTCAAAAATCAATGAAAATAAAAAATAAGAGAATGAGCAGTGGAGAAGGATTTGGAGACCTGTTTTATAGTCTCAGGGAATTGCCAGGTCATATGTGAGTGTCATGTTCTTGGTTTTGAGCACAAGAGTTAATGTAAGTTTCCAAATCAATTTTAAGTAAGAATTCTCTTATTTTGTAATCTGTGGTTATGATTGTTTTTAGTTATTGATATAAGTCTATTTTATGCTAATCTTAGGTTAGTGAAATATTTAGAGTCAGTTTTATAGGTTAGTGGTTTCATTTGTTTCACTAAATCACCAAAGTAGTTAGGTTAAGGAGTGTTTGGAATAGGAGTGTTTGATGTGTTCTGGGTTGTTTTTAGTTCTGCATTCAGTGTCATTAGTTCATAGTAGACTCAAATAGGCTAGTTAAAGTATAATATTTCGTATCTTTTCAGAAAAAAGTCAAAATCTCTCTTGTGGTCTTTTAACAGTCCACTGTTTAGGTTTAGGAGTGGCATAACCACCATTTAGGCTTAGAATTCATTAACATAGCTTATGTTAGTTTCATTATACCTTAGAAGATCAATTTCCTTCAGTAAATTAAGATCAAACTTCATGAAAGTCAACCTTTCATCAAATTACAAAAAGTCAAATGTGCATACTTTGTCAAAAAGTCAGATTTAGAAAGATTTTTCCTGTGCTTGTTTCTGAACCATTTTGTTTAAATTTTTTTGGAAAATCAAGATCAGAATCTCATAGTCACTGTCCTTATTTTAGCTTATTTTTAGGAATTTTCTTAAGTGCTTAATTGGGCTTGTCTTGTGACCTGTTTTTCATGTACCTCCCCTGCACCAGGGGAAGCTGTTTCACAAGCCCATTTTCTTGAACTTCTATCTTGTTCTTTACTACTTTATAGCTTTTGATTTTAGTTGTTTTGGGGAGTCCATAGTTCCATCTTCATATGCCTGTGCTCATTTTCCCCTAAATTGCTTATTTACATGCTTATTTTTAGCTCCGATATCCTCACCACTAAACCTGTTACACTGAGTCATCAGTGTGATTGATCCATATTCATAAGCTCTTTAATTTGGAGCTGGTTGGTGGGTCCCACTGAGAAGCCTCAGGCTTTTTGAGAACCTCACACATCAGGCTTGCTTATCCTAGGCTTGTCTTGGCATCTTAAGTTCATTTGGACCCCTGAACCTTACACTCCAAACACCATAGTCCAAAACTTCCACCCTGCCACAAGTTATCACAGCTAATTGCATAAATACCATTTTCCTGCCAAAATTAGATAAACCGCCAGGATTGATATAACTCATCCAACAGCCTAGAAGCAAAGTGGGAAAAGTGCCCAAGACCCTCTGGAAGGATATAAATAATGAAAGGAAGCAAGAAGTCAAGGTGTTAGCTAGTAGAATTAGTTTAGCTTTAGTTTAGTGTAAACGTAGGTAATGTAATTTACTCTTTCAAGTTGTAATTTTCAGTTTAAGAATCTTGTATTCAACCTTTCAGTACATTTTTAACTTCCATTAATCTCAAATTTCAGTTTCTTGTGATAATTCAGTTTTTACATTTTCTTGTGAATTTGATAAATTCACTTCAAAATTGTTAAAATTTTGTTTTACAGTTTCATTAAGTTAATTCCAGCTCAGTTACAAGTTTATATAAGGTTATAAAGCTCTTAATCCTGTGTATCCATTAAATGTCAAAATTCACTCAAAAATCAATGAAAATAAAAAATAAGAGAATGAGCAGTGGAGAAGGATTTGGAGACCTGTTTTATAGTCTCAGGGAATTGCCAGGTCATATGTGAGTGTCCTGTTCTTGGTTTTGAGCACAAGGGTTAATGTAAGTTTCCAAATCAATTTTAAGTAAGAATTCTCTTATTTTGTAACCTGTGGTTATGATTTTTTTTAGTTATTGATATAAGTCTATTTTATGCTAATCTTAGGTTAGTGAAACATTTAGAGTCAGTTTTATAGGTTAGTGGTTTCATTTGTTTCACTAAATCACCAAAGTAGTTAGGTTAAGGAGTGTTTGGAATAGTAGTGTTTGCTATGTTCTAGGTTGTTTTTAGTTCTGCATTCAGTGTCATTAGTTCATAGTAGACTCAAATAGGCTAGTTAAACTATAATATTTGGTATCTTTTCAAAAAAAAGTCAAAATCTCTCTTGTGGTCTTTTAACAGTCCACTGTTTAGGTTTAGGAGTGGCATAACCACCATTTAGACTTAGAATTCATTAACATAGCTTATGTTAGTTTCATTATACCTTAGAAGATCAATTTCCTTCAGTAAATTAAGATCAAACTTCATGAAAGTCAACCTTTCATCAAATTACAAAAAGTCAAATGTGCATACTTTGTCAAAAAGTCAGATTTAGAAAGATTTTTCCTATGCTTGTTTCTGAACCATTTTGTTTAAATCTTTTTGGAAAATCAAGATCAGAAGCTCATAGTCACTGTCCTTATTTTAGCTTATTTTTAGGAATTTTCTTAAGTGCTTAATTGGGCTTGTCTTGTGACCTATTTTCCATGTACCTCCCCTGCACCAGGGGAAGCTGTTTCACAAGCCCATTTCTTGAACTTCTATCTTGTTCTTTACTACTTTACTACTTTATAGCTTTTGATTTTAGTTGTTTTGGGGAGTCCTTAGTTCCATCTTCATATGCCTGTGCTCATTTTCCCCTGAATTGCTTATTTACATGCTTATTTTTAGCTCCTATATCCTCACCACTGAACTTGTCACACTGAGTCATCAGTGTGATTGATCCATATTCATAAGCTATTTTGGAGCTGGTTAGTGGGTCCCACTGAGAAGCCTTGGGCTTTTTGAGAACCGCACACATCAGGCTTGCTTATCCCAGGCTTGTCTTGGCATTTCAAGTTCATTTGGACCCCTGAATCTAGTCTCCAAAAACCCTTCAGGGTCTATTGAGGTCTGTGGCCTTTTGGAGTTGCAAATCAGCTTGTTTTAGCTTATCCTAGTGCATCCATTGCTTGATTTTGCTTCATTCATGTTCTCTTAAGTTAGTTCCAGCTTAATCACTAGCTTTGCTTATTTGACCACACACAGCTTATTTGAGCCTATAATCCTCATTTGAGTCTATAATCCTCTCAAATAAGCCAAAAACTTACTGTTTTGCTTATTTGACCACACACAGCTTATTTTTAAGCTCCACAAGTATTGTTTTCACAAAAGTCTTCCATTTTTAGCTATAAAATAGTTTTGCAAAATGAAAATCCAGAAAATCCAATTTAAAAATAAGTGATAGTTTCTATTTAATTTAATTTATCTTTTTAATTTTCCTTTTTAGATTTTTATTAAGTAACTTGCATTTTTATATTTTTCTTAATTTCTTTTTATCCTAAAGTATTTTCAGTAATTTTTCCAAATTTTTATATTATCATTTAGTATTTATTAGATTTAATATTAGTTTTAGTAATAATTAATTAATAATTAAGTATTAAATAGCATAATTAATTTTTATCAAGTGGTACCTAGTTTTTATAATTTTCCTAGCTTTTATATGTTATAAAGTAATTTTAGGAATTTTTCTAGAATTTCTACTATTCATTTTCTAATTTTTAGAATTTAATTAGTTTAATTAGTAATTAATTAATATCTAGTTTAATAATTAGTAAAATAGTCTAAAAATACATAAAACCAACTTTTTATAATTTTTTAGGATTCCTGTGATTGTTAATTAGATTTTTAAATTTCTCTATAATTTTATAAGTCATTTTAGTATTATTAGTAATTTAAAAATAGTTTAAATAGTTTAATTAATATTAAATTAGTAATTAATTAATATAAAATCCACAAAAAGACAAAAAGACATTTTTAATTTTAAAATTTGTTTTTAGTTATTTTATAATTTTAGGAATTTAATTTTCATTTTTCTAGTATTAAATCAATATTATATTGTATTTAAGTTATTTAAATATTAATAATTAGTATTAAATAGTATTTAATTAATATTAAATAAGTAATTAGTGTAAAAATTTATTTTCATTTTCTAAAAATTTTCTTTCATCCTTAGGTTTGTAAAAAAGTCATTTTCACCCCCTAAGGGTTTTCAAATTTCAGTTTTCACTTTTTATTTTGTACGTTTACGTTATTTTAAATGTAAACGTACGCGTTTTTAGATATTAAACGTTTTTAGGTATCTAACTTTCATGTGACCATCCATATAGCTTATTTAATCTATTTCTTCATACATTCCTTAGTTTAAACAATCACAAACCCTTTTCTGTCTAAATTCACCCGATCACAAACCCGTTTAAATCACCATCACACCTCGTCGGGACATAACGACCCGGGGAAACACTGTATTCCACGGAGCATTGACTCTAGGCAGTTTGACCTTGTTGACCATTTACCTGGTCAATTTAGGTTGATCGTTTGGAGCCAATCAAAATTTTGGCGCCGCTGCCGGGGAGGTTGTGCGCGTTATTCTAAACGGTTTGCAGATTAGTGAATCTGGATATACACCCATTGTATATTTACCATCTTTGTTCATATTTTTCTTATTATTATCATATAAAAACAAAACAGTTCACGAAAACATTTTAAAATCAGTTTTCAACGAACACAAAAACCCAAAAATATTTTCCTTCTTATTTGTACAAAATATTTTCCAAAAACTCCTAAAATATTCACCTTTACCCTCTCACATCTTTGATTCTTCATCCCTACCCCTCTATGAACCTTTGATTCTTTCCTATGTCGTATCCACACCATTTTGGTTGCCAATGGTGTGGTGGTCCTCATAATGGTGGGAATTGTCCCAGCTGTAGCATGGTAGAGTCAGGAGATGGGTCTGTCTATAACCAAGCTCCCTATCATTACCATGACACATCTGATTCATTCTACCAGCCGCCACATCATGAGATACGGACATATCCGTGTGAATTTTATGGAGGTCCTCATCAAGGATTTGAGTGTCAAACCGGAAACATGTTTGTCTATGAACAATTTCTTGGTAACACTCAGAATTTTGGAAATGACAAACAACCATATTATTCACCAAACCAGTCACAACAATCATATTGTTGTGAGTACTGTGGAGGTCCCTACTTCAGTTCCGACTGTCAAACAAGGAATCCATTTCCTTGTAACAATTACGACTATTCGTATCAAGACCAACCTCCACAATACCAAATGATCCAAGCAACTCCTCATGATACTGAGCAAGACCTTTTACTAGAGGCTCTTGAGATATTGCAAGAACTTAAGGAGGAGTTAGCTACTACATCGTTTCAAGATTCTCATGAGGAATCCATGGCAGAATTGCTTGCTGAAAAACGAGATGCTAGAAACGAATTGAGCAAGGAAGAATTGCTAGTCTTAGAACAAGCAGCTAAAACACGTGCCAGATTTCGCCATGCTGCTCTTCTCGACGATGATGATGATGATGAAGTTACCCTTGATATTTCTCAATTTTGTAAGGGTTCATCAAGTTCATCAGTTGTGATTCCTTCCTCGGAAAATCAGGGAGAAAAGACTATGATAGAATTACTAGTAGAAGAACAAATAAAATTTATAAAACCCATGTCTGCTAGTCCTCCTCAGCTCCCTCAGTCTGTTGTTATCACACCCGAAGTTCACACTCACTCTCTGAGCATGGGGGACGAGCATCTTAGCACTGTTCCTGAAAAGGAATCGGACGAATTCATAAAGTCAATTGTTGAGAACCTTATCCCAATCCCAAGAGAGTCACAGGGAACTTTTGATCATATGTGTGATTTACCTTCCCCTCTTGAGTGTCCTAAAGATCAATATGAGACTCTCTCCGATTGTAGCGAAGATTGTGCATCTTATGGAGACATCGAATATGTTGAGGCATCAGTTCCACATTCTGATGCTGATCATCTTCTTGAGGAGTTCGCCGATGAACTCACTCACATCAATCCACTTCCAACGGGAAGTAACGATGATCTCTTTGACTTTGAAGCCGATTTAGGAGAAACTGAAAGTCTCCTTTATCATGATCCGTCACTCAGTTCTCATCCTAACAGTCCAATAGAGAATATTAATCACTTTGTTCCCGAAGCATTCAAAACTACTTTCACCAATCCTCTGTTTGAATTCAAATCTGAATTCACTATGATTTCTAACAATCCAATCTTTGATGAGGAGAGTGATGAGTCCATAATGGAACAAGAGTTCACAGATTTACATCATGTGAAAGATTCTCTTCACGAGGAGTTCTCCGGTGAACTCACTCATATCATGACTCCTCCGGAGTATGATAGCCCGGGGGGAGATGCACTCAATCATGAGGATTTGCAAATTCCCACCCTCCCGCCCGGGATGTTTTCAAACCCAACAAACTTAACCCTTGAAATCCAAATTCAGGCTAATGAGCCTGCTCTCGAGGAAGAAGATCTTCTCATGATTTTCATCATGGTTTTCTTCCTTTTCTTCACCTACAGGGTGACTTCTCCTGTTCTTCACTCCTTCGGGAATGAAGACATTATCTTTGACCCCGGCATCACCGCTTATAGTTTATACTATCTTAAGCCGGGTACTTATCTCATCGGTGTGGAACTTTCACGTGCTTCAAATGTTTGTCCAAATATCTTGAATGAAAGTCCGATGGAGATTGCTTCTTCCACATCATGCTTCCCCAAGAACAAATGAATTCGGGGTCGAGTCAAGTTAGCGACTCGGTAAACAAAAACAGTAGCATGCATATAGGGTTTTCACCCTAAGTGTGGGGGAGTTACCCCTGCTGTGGTTACCTAAAAAAAAAAAAAACTGGTGTTTCCACATTTAGCTTGTAATGTTGCCATTTTACATTCAAAGAGTCGGCATAATAGCCGGGATTTTGAATATTGAGGACAATATTCAATTCTAAGTGTGGGGGGGGGGGGGGGTATTCTAGCGAATTTTATCACATTTTACCATATAGTACCCCCGTTTTTGGCAAAAATTTTAAAATTTTTTCACTTGAGCTTCAAAACTTTTTGTGGTTATCAGTCCACCATGTCTAAACGACAAAAGGATTGGCTAATCCAGGAGCAAACGGCTCTTGGTAAAGATATATCAAATCCGTTTATGGCTTGCAATTTGCCCAAAATTGTATGATATCTCAACTCGCCATATCCTAAAAAGTGAAAGAGTTGGCTAGCCCACAAGATTATGGTTTGTGGTAAAGGCAGTGAAAAACCATAATTGGTAATCAGCTCACCAAGATGTTGACTATGTCCATCAAGAGTTGGCTAGTCCAGAAGCAAACGGCTTCTGGTAAAGACAAATCAAAACCGTTGACAGCTGGTGGTTTGCTCAAAATCACATGGTTATCAGTGTACCATGGTTCTTACTTGAACTGAAACATTTGGCTACTCCAGAAGTAATGGCTTTTGGTAAAGAGATTCAAATCCATTAAGTTTTCTCAAAAGATTGCTAGGGACTAGCAATAGTTTAGTGTGGGGGATTTGATATGTGTCTAAATACACATATATTTTACATTGTTAAACCCATAAAAACAACCAAAAGCACACAAATAAACCATATAATGTTACAAATATCTTTGAAATGTGTTTTTGGGTATTTCAGATGCAAAAGGATTGAAAATAAATGAAAAACGAACAAAGTTTGATAAAATGACAGTTTCGGTCCTTGAACTTCCAAAGATTGTCAGAAATGGTCCCTGGATAAAATATTTTGAAGAAAAGTCAACAATAGTCCCCCAGGAATCATGAAATGACAAATTTTACCTTTGGAATTCAAGTTTGCATAATTGGCAAAACTAGTCCCTAAAGTTTCAAAAATGACAATTTTGGTCCCTGGGATTTAAAACTTTGGAAAAATCAATTATGGTCCTTGTACTATTCATGTTTGGCAAATATGGTACTTGGGTGAAAATTTTGGAGAATTTACATGTTTGGTCCCTGAGTTTCACAAGTTGGCAAAATAGGTCCCTGAATTTCAAAAATAGAAAATTATCAAAGGTGGTCCTTATACTATTCAAATATGGCAAGATTGGTCCCTTGAGGATACTTTGGAAAATTTACAATTCAGGCCCTATACTTTTCAGATTTACAACATTGGTCCTTGTGATAATTCTATAACCAAATGGACCCTATACTATTTCCACAAAACCAAATACCAAACCCATCCCACCCAATCCAGTCCATGTACCCCTGGCCCAACTCCAAGCCCAAACACAAATAATAAAAACTATCCTACCCCGTTTATTACCCCTCCCAGGTCAATTAGTCAACAAAACCACCATCTCCTTCCCAAACCACCCTGCCAAAACCACCTGTAACACCCATCATCACCTCTCCACTAAATCCTTGCCTCCCCTATACTCCAAACATCACAGTCCAAAACTTCCACCCTGCCACAAGTTATCACAGCTAATTGCATAAATACCATTTTCCTGCCAAAATTAGATAAACCGCCAGGATTGATATAACTCATCTAACAGCCTAGAAGCAAAGTGGGAAAAGTGCCCAAGACCCTCTGGAAGGATATAAATAAAGAAAGGAAGCAAGAAGTCAAGGTGTTAGCTAGTAGAATTAGTTTAGCTTTAGTTTAGTGTAAACGTAGGTAATGTAATTTACTCTTTCAAGTTGTAATTTTCAGTTTAAGAATCTTGTATTCAACCTTTCAGTACATTTTTAACTTCCATTAATCTCAAATTTCAGTTTCTTGTGGTAATTCAGTTTTTACATTTTCTTGTGAATTTGATAAATTCACTTCAAAATTGTTAAAAGTTTGTTTTACAGTTTCATTAAGTTAATTCCAGCTCAGTTACAAGTTTATATAAGGTTATAAAGCTCTTAATCCTGTGTATCCATTGAATGTCAAAATTCACTCAAAAATCAATGAAAATAAAAAATAAGAGAATGAGCAGTGGAGAAGGATTTGGAGACCTGTTTTATAGTCTCAGGGAATTGCCAGGTCATATGTGAGTGTCCTGTTCTTGGTTTTGAGCACAAGGGTTAATGTAAATTTCCAAATCAATTTTAAGTAAGAATTCTCTTATTTTGTAACCTGTGGTTATGATTTTTTTTAGTTATTGATATAAGTCTATTTTATGCTAATCTTAGGTTAGTGAAACATTTAGAGTCAGTTTTATAGGTTAGTGGTTTCATTTGTTTCACTAAATCACCAAAGTAGTTAGGTTAAGGAGTGTTTGGAATAGTAGTGTTTGCTATGTTCTAGGTTGTTTTTAGTTCTGCATTCAGTGTCATTAGTTCATAGTAGACTCAAATAGGCTAGTTAAACTATAATATTTGGTATCTTTTCAAAAAAAAGTCAAAATCTCTCTTGTGGTCTTTTAACAGTCCACTGTTTAGGTTTAGGAGTGGCATAACCACCATTTAGACTTAGAATTCATTAACATAGCTTATGTTAGTTTCATTATACCTTAGAAGATCAATTTCCTTCAGTAAATTAAGATCAAACTTCATGAAATTCAACCTTTCATCAAATTACAAAAAGTCAAATGTGCATACTTTGTCAAAAAGTCAGATTTAGAAAGATTTTTCCTGTGCTTGTTTATGAACCATTTTGTTTAAATCTTTTTGGAAAATCAAGATCAGAAGCTCATAGTCACTGTCCTTATTTTAGCTTATTTTTAGGAATTTTCTTAAGTGCTTAATTGGGCTTGTCTTGTGACCTGTTTTCCATGTACCTCCCCTGCACCAGGGGAAGCTGTTTCACAAGCCCATTTCTTGAACTTCTATCTTGTTCTTTACTACTTTACTACTTTATAGCTTTTGATTTTAGTTGTTTTGGGGAGTCCTTAGTTCCATCTTCATATGCCTGTGCTCATTTTCCCCTGAATTGCTTATTTACATGCTTATTTTTAGCTCCTATATCCTCACCACTGAACTTGTCACACTGAGTCATCAGTGTGATTGATCCATATTCATAAGCTATTTTGGAGCTGGTTAGTGGGTCCCACTGAGAAGCCTTGGGCTTTTTGAGAACCTCACACATCAGGCTTGCTTATCCCAGGCTTGTCTTGGCATTTCAAGTTCATTTGGACCCCTGAATCTAGTCTCCAAAAACCCTTCAGGGTCTGTTGAGGTCTGTGGCCTTTTGGAGTTGCAAATCAGCTTGTTTTAGCTTATCCTAGTGTATCCCTTGCTTGATTTTGCTTCATTTATGTTCTCTTAAGTTAGTTCCATCTTAATCACTAGCTTGTGTGCCCTGAAAGACTCATTTGAGCCTATAATCCTCTCAAATAAGCCAAAAACTCACTGTTTTGCTTATTTAACCACACACAACTTATTTTTAAGCTCCACAAGTATTGTTTTCACAAAAGTCTTCCATTTTTAGCTATAAAATAGTTTTGCAAAAAGAAAATCCAGAAAATCCAATTTAAAAATAAGTGATAGTTTCTATTTAATTTAATTTATCTTTTTAATTTTCCTTTTTAGATTTTTATTAAGTAACTTGCATTTTTATATTTTTCTTAATTTCCTTTTATCTTATAGTATTTTTAGTAATTTTTCTAAATTTTTATATTGTCATTTAGTATTTATTAGATTTAATATTAGTTTTAGTAATGATTAATTAATAATTAAGTATTAAATAGCATAATTAGTTTTTATCATGTGGTACCTAGTTTTTATAATTTTCATAGCTCTTATATGTTATAAAGTAATTTTAGGAATTTTTCTAGAATTTCTACTGTTCATTTTCTAATTTTTAGAATTTTATTAGTTTAATTAGTAATTAATTAATATCTAGTTTAATAATTAGTAAAATAGTCTAAAAATACATAAAACCAAATTTTTATAATTTTTTAGGATTCCTGTGATGGTTAATTAGATTTATAAATTTCTCTATAATTTTCTAAGTCATTTTAGAATTATTAGTAATTTAAAAATAGTTTAAATAGTTTAATTAATATTTAATTAGTAATTAATTAATATAAAATCCACAAAACGACAAAAAGACATATTTTTAATTTTAAAATTTGTTTTTTGTTATTTTATAATTTTAGGAATTTAATTTTCATTTTTCTAGTATTAAATCAATATTATATTGTATTTAAGTTATTTAAATATTAATAATTAGTATTAAATAGTATTTAATTAATATTAAATAAGTAATTAGTGTAAAATTTTATTTTATTTTTCTAAAAATTTTCTTTCATCCTTAGGTTTGTAAAAAAGTCATTTTCACCCCTGAGGGTTTTCAGATTTCAGTTTTCACTTTTTATTTTGTACGTTTACGTTATTTTAAATGTAAACGTACGCGTTTTTAGATATTAAAAGTTTTTAGGTATCTAAATTTCACGTAACCATCCATATAGCTTATTTAAGCTATTTCTTCTTACATTCCTTAGTTTAAACAATCACAAACCCCTTTTCTGTCCAAATTCACCCGATCACAAACCCGTTTAAATCACCATCACACCTCGTCGGGACATAACGACCCGGGGAAACACTGTATTCCACGGAGCATTGACTCTAGGCAGTTTGACCTTGTTGACCATTTACCTGGTTAATTTAGGTTGACTGTTTGGAGCCAATCAGTATGAACCAAAAATTTCCAATGAGAACAGAGAAGACCTTTTTGAAATTTTAAACTATTGTTTTTCTTCTCATATCCCATATATTTTAGCCTTTTATAAATGTCAACATTTGGAAGACACTTGATTTCTTCATCATTAGATAAGAGAAGTGTTTCTCTTATTAATGATTCAGTAACAAGTACCTTTTGGCCGTCAACAATAGCCTTAATATGTGATTCCCCATTAATAATTTTGACTTTAGCAGTAAGCCAAAACTGTTTAACAAAAGAATTAAATATGGTAGGGTTCACAGTTAATGCATATCTAATGGAGGCAGCATTGATAAAATTGACCATCTCTGTGAAACCTTCACGAACCAATGTCGCATCCAGAATGGCAACCATGTTGTGACTTTCAGCCCATGTTCTTGTCGACTCCATGAATTAGGGTTTGTGAAATTGGGGGTTTTTTATTTTGATGATAAAAATGTGTTAGGGTTTGATTAAACTTCAATTATGAGCGCCTAAAACTAATTGTGAGATCCTATTAAGTTTTAAGACCCTTTGGTGAAGAAGTTACATAACCGTCCCTGTACTTTGAAACTTAGCAGCAGAACCCAACAGTAGAATTAGCAGTAGAATCATCTGCCTAGCAACATAATGCTTTTTCCTTGCAGCAGAATACTTTAGCCTAGCAGCAGAATGTCTGCAAACTTGTTCCAAACACCATCTTCTCATCATCAATTGTTCCAAAAAGAACTTATCCTGCAAAAGATTAGTCCAATACCACAAAAACACACAAAATACCCATTCACTCTAATCACAACACTTAGTTATAATTAGCAGTTGAAAATTTAACTAGTAGTAGAATCAATCAACTCTATTTATAACTAGCAATAGAATCCATAAATAGTAGCAGAACCAACTTTATGCTAATAACAACACAAATACTTTACAAAACCTTACAAAAACACAAAGAAATAAGTTTTCAAAGATTTATCATTCCAATACATGCAATTAAAAATTGAAATCTTCCCACATCAAAATGTTTTGTGAGCAAATCAGCAATAGTATTGTCAGTATGGATTTTAACAATTTGAATCAACTTCTTTTCATAGCAATCTCTTATAAAATGATGTCTTATCTCAATATACTTTGTTTTAGAATGAAAAACAGTATTTTTAATTATGCATGGTGTGCTGTTATAATCAATATGAATTTTGGTGTTAATGAAATTGTACCCATAATCCAGCAATTGATTTTGCATCCAAAGTACTTGACCACAACAACTTGAAGCAACCACATACTCAGCTTCAGTTGTAGAATTTGCCACTACTGTTTGTTTCTTGCACTGCCATGACACCAACCTGCTTCCAAGAAATTGACAACCTCCAGTTGTGGATTTCCTTTCCAAGCTAGCCCCAGCATAGTCACTATCAGAATATGCTACCAAATCAAAAAGTGAATCCTTAGGATACCAAAGGCCCAAATTAGGTTGATGCCTCAGATATCTAAAGATCCTCTTTACTGCATTCAGATGTGATTCTTTGGGATTAAATTGATATCTTGTATAGGCACATACAACAAACATAATATCTGGCCTTGAAGCTGTAAGATTGTTGGGATCATACTTTAGTATTTAGTCAAGTCTCGGTCATTACATTTTGTAATAGGTTGCTTAAGTATTATTTATGTTTATTGTTTTAGTAAATGGGCAACATGTAAAAGCCCATAAGGCTTACAAGCCCACGTTGAGATATGAAAGGGACTAGGGAGTGTTGCCCTAGCTTCCCTCCTATATATACCAAGCTTATGGTATCATAATACTTGTTGGTTATTTTGATATTCTAATGAGACTCTTGCTTTTATAATTCTCTCATATCTTATAATCAACCAATCCTTATATCTATCTCATTCTTCACTTGTGTGATATCAATATGGGCACCTAACAAGTGGTTTCATTCGCCTAATAGAGATTGAAGTGTTGTTCTTGGTTGTTACGTGGTGTTTAGGTGGTTCTTCTTCATCTTTTTTCATTTTTCTTTGTTTCTTTCACTCAAATCTTGAAGCTTGGACAAGTTTTAAGGTTGATATAGTGATTTAAAGCTTAGATTTTGCATAAAGTTTAGATCTTTTAAGGTTTTATCACATGTTCTTATAGTTTCTCACGGTTTTATAGCTTCTTTGATATTGGAAAACTAGTTTGTGGTAGCAAAATCTTTCATTGTTAGTGTTTTCTAAGTATTGGTGAAGTTATTTGATCATTAGAACCTTATTTCTAG